>PVLA01002343.1:41719-276421 GCA_004027455.1 Hydrochoerus hydrochaeris | reverse complement strand
TGATATTCTCTTTGGATCTGTTTCATATATTCTAGGTTTTGTTTATATTCTTCATCAAAGGCTTCTCTCCTTTCTCTGGGTTCCTCTATTCTTTCATTTGTGTCTACTTGAGGATTACCCAGGACTTCTTTTATTAATCTTCTTATATCTTGCTTCACCTGAGTTAGAATTTCAGATTTAAATTCGACAATGAGGTCACGGATGTATTTCTTTATTTCCGATGAGGCTGTCTCTGACATTACAGGTTTGCTGCTCTCAACCTCCTCTGCATTTACCTCTGTTGGACTCACTTTCCCTGGTTCCGCAGTTGGGGACCTTTTGCTCTTTCTCTGTCTTGCCATGTTTTAGGCCCCCTTAAGACAGGTGGGTGGTGGAGGTCTCTGGGCCTTTCCTATTGCTTACAGTTTTTCTGCAGCGCACTTGCTAGGGAAGTACCGACCCCCAGTCCGCTGTGGATCTGCAAGTTGCACGCTGAGAGCCGGCCCCTCCCCCTATGCCAGTCAACCAGTTCATGCTTCAACAAGTTTGTGTGTTCCTTGGGAATGCCACTGGCCCAGAAAAGCCTTGTCCCTAGCTATTGGGTTTCAATCAGGGTTGTGGCCCTGCCCAAGCAGATCCCACCAATCTGCTTTGGACTAGGAGTCATCAGTGGACTCTACCTCAGGTTTTGATTCAAGCTGGCCCTGCCCAACTCCAAAATGTCAGCCAGCCAGTCCTCCCAGTTTGGGGATTCTAGTTCCCATCACTCACCAAAGTTTGTGCAGCTCGACTGGCTGTTTCCACTCCCTGTCTCAGCGCCTCCTCCAGCTCAGGGTCTGGAGCTCACCAACCCCCGCAATCTCAGCTCGATCGTGAGTCACCTGACTTTAAGACGGGCCAGTACAGCCATCGGGGCTTGCCCAGCTCCAGCCCTCTGTTCATGCTTCCTTTTCTTCTTCCTTTTTTTTTTTCTTTTTCTTTTTCCTCAGTTTCTTCCTGGGTCGTGAGAATTCCTCTCCTTTTGTCTGGCTTTCTCCCTGCTGCCAGATTCCAGTGTCTGAGTTGTTTTTATTTTTTTTTTCCTCAGAGAGGCTCTCTTATCCTGCCGCCACTCAGTCGGCCATCTTGCCTGCAAAGCCTTCATTTAGATTTAATTTATTTATTGACTACCTACTTTTTACCAAGTCCTAGACTGAAAATACAGGACAGGAGATACAAAAGAGAATAAGTTTCAGTTCAGACACAAAGGAAGCATGGGGGAAAAAAATCTATAAACAACTAGCTACAACTACAACTACAGGTATAAGGTACTATAAAAAATGACTTATTCTGACAACAGAAAGATAATAGGTATATCTGCCTGAGAATGTCAGCAGAGCTTCAGGATAGAATGTATCATTTTAGCAAGGTCTTGAAAGATGACTAGGAATGGAGAGGAGTAATTTCCAGGCATAACCATTTGTGAAAGGTAAATCACAATGACCACGTCCCCAAACCTGATCTATTCCAGGAGCACCGGGTGATACCAAGTGTCTGGCACACAGATCTGCCTCAAATGTAGGGATCTAAACAAAAAGCACATGCCTTTATTTCTTGAATATCACTGATGGGTCCAGCCATGATCAACTGTTCATTTTACTCACACCAAAAGGAAAAGTATACATTTCTAATAAAGTATTAACATGTTGTAAAACAAAATACTAGAAATACATTAAGACACAGAGCTCCGTGGGGAGCAGACCTTACCTAAGCTGTCTCCTGGGAATCCTGTCCTCAGGGGTTCACTCTTCCTTGAGTTTGGGTAGAAACTGTAACTTAGTCTAAGTCAAGTCAATGCAGCTTAGGTGAAGGAATTTTGCTGTAATGAAGGTCTGAAGTCAGCAGATTTTAACTTATTAATATAGACATTAGTCAAGGGGAGGGGTGACTTATTCAGCTGAAAGAAGACCTGGACCCTCCCTGAAAGAAGAAACTCTCCTCTGTTGGAGAAACTCACTTGGCTAGAACCTTCAGGAAGCTACCAGCTGCCAGAAGAAAGTCAGTGCTTTGGTCATACATCCACAGAAAGAAGAATTCTGCCAACTACTGGAGCCATCTTGGAGATGAATTCTTCCCAGTCAAGTACCCTGAAGGGAACACAGCCCTGACCAACAAACACCGTGATTATAGCTCCATGAGACAGTGAGTAAAGCCCTCGGGTGAGCACCTGAAATGCTTAAGCTAGAGGAACTATATAATAATAAACAGGAGTTGGTGGAAGCTGCTAAGCTTTTGGCAATTGGTTATGCAGAAACAGAAAATGAGCATAGATTTGATACTAGATAAGATGTTTCTTATTGTCTTGGTTGCTGTCATGCATTTTTAATGTTTTTGTCCAAATGGCCTGAATATATAATCCCTTAGATATTTAACTGACAGAATACACCAGTTAGAACAAAATGTAAATGTGTTTCTAGCCAACTCACCAATAATGTAAAATGACAATAGAATATTTCAACTTGACGCATTCTACTTTGTAATAAGATATGTAATTATTTTTGGGGTGCCCGGATCCTTATTCTTAGCAGTTTCTTTGGTTTTTAATGCATCAATTGCTCTCAGATAGAGAAAAAAATGTAGAAACATGTCAACTCTGAGGATCAAAACACAGCCATCAGGAAACAAATGGAAGAGTGCACTGACTACACAACACACAAACTTCCAGAAAATCAACTGCCTGTTTTTGCTGCCATGTGTTCTGTGCCTCTGTTATATGAGTCAGTATCTTTTCATAGGAATAATTTTATAATAGGGAGTTGATGACCCAGCACCAAGTAAGTCACTGCTGTGACTGATAGGGCCAATTTATGTATAATAAAAGCAGAGAAGGAATTGAGAGTCCCTGTGATCATTTGAAATGATAATATTATGCTTTGAATTATACTGTTCATCTTGATTATAAAATAAATTTACAAGCAGTATGATAAACACTTATGGTAAAAAATATAACTGCAACATTCTTTTCATCTAACTAATACACCAGACTTGACAAATATAATTTGAGATATTTTTGTCGAGAATCTAACATATTCCCTATACAAAACCTAGCAAAGATAATTAGAAACTTATATTGCTTATAAAAATAGAATTAAATTGAAACTCTAAAGAAAGTATCTGTCAGTAAAAGAAAAACAAACCCCTTCGGCCATGTTAGAATCTATCTCCAAAATAAAAAGATGGGTCATTATTCAAAAGTAAGTGTTAATTTATATCTGTGAGACAGAAAATGCTTAATAGATGTTGGAAACTCTCTTATATTCGTGTGCCTACCTTTAATGCTTAAAATCCTGAAAATTAGGCTAGATGGATAATTACTAAACATGAAAGAGCCTTCTGAGACCAGGAGCCCATCTAATCTTTAACCAGTAGTTTCTAGATGCATTGCAACGAATCGTTATTTTTCCATCAAAGATCTGCTTATTTCATCCTCTAAACTTTCACTCCAATCCTTTTACTATTTTGGCTCTCCCTGTTTCTCACGTGCACTGCTGAACTGTCTCCTAAATGCGTTGTTTCCCTTGGTTTAATTGTCTCAGATCTGTACTCGGAATCATCTTTCTAAATTCAATCTGTCGTGATGCTACTTAAAACCCATCACCGGTCCATCTTTGCCCTCAGAAGAGAACGCCAGTGGCCTGCCCTGCCCTCAGAGTTGCTGGGGATATGGCCCAGCTCACCTCTGCAGCCCCTGCCACCCTGCCCCTTGGCCCTGATGAGTCTTGCACAGGATCTCTATCTAGCCTCTGTCTGGGTGGTGATTTTCCCTCTCTGCCCCTCTACTAGAGGCCTATTTCTGCTTATTTTTAATTCTCAGTCTACTCCTTCTACCTCACATTTACTACCTGCAATCTCTAGGACACCTTCATGGATAGCACTCTGCCTATCAGGCTGCACCTGACACTCCTCTCTGCCTCCTCCTGTGCACCCATATCCATCCCTCAGCTTAGCTCATTACTGTCTCATTTCTGTATCTGCCTTTCCTGCAGGGTGAGTGTGCTCTTCAGTATGATCCTGTTGTTTAGCACAAGGAAGGTGACTGCTGTTCTCTGAGTGACTAAAAAATGAAGACAAGGATTCATTGTGAACCTTCTTAGATAGAACCTCTGTCCCAAAGCACAGCTGAGATAGAGCCTTCTGTGGACACTGCCTAATTCACCTTGAAATATTACCTATCATTAATACTGGCAGAAAGCCCAATAACCTTCCAGATAGGGGATGTCCCACAGGTTCACCCCAATAATCTTCTCCTGCACTCAGAATGTGTTATTTCCCTTCCAAACTTAAAAAGCCATCCCTGATGTACAAAGTGAACATCAGCTACATTCACCTAACAAAGCTGAAGATGGTGGCTGCATTTACGAGCCCTGCATATTTCCTACCCAGGAAGGTAGGACCGTCACCCATGCTCCCCATTCTGTAAACGTCACCCATGGCATACAAAGCCCTCCCTTCTGTGTCCCACCAATGTCACCAGTCCTCTCTGCAGAGACTCCTTTGTGTGGCCCCTGTCCCAACAGTCACCACCTACTACTTACTACATTTAGATAACCTCACTCTTCATCAAAGTGAATAACTTTGTTATTTAAGGAGAGTTCAATAACTATGGCAACATTTAGACATCCAAATTGTCTTCAGTTTCACTTGACAGATAAAAATTTAGTGTGAGTCTCATTTTCAAAATGAAAGATAAAATGTTTTCTCATTTCACTAGTGTTCAAATAATAAGAGTAGGTGTCTTTTGACATAGGATGTACTTCAAATAAATTTTGAAAAGTTCAATTTGTCTGAATGCAAAATGAAGTATAATTGATTTCTGACATTTTAAGTGAGCTGGTTGTCAAATTTTACTTGAATGGGACCCACAATATCTACATCAAGGACATGTCAGTTAGGTTCAACCATTATTGTCATTTTTCCAGTGCATAAATTTACCTTACTATTACAAAAACTATTATTTGACAAATGTGGAGAAGGATTGTAGTTGATCGAATTTCAAGTTCATAATATATATCAAATACATCACAAAGGAATTAATGATCTATAACACTTCCTACTTATTATATTCAATAGAATTCAACAATTGATAAAATTAGACACTTGTATGTAAAAGATGCTATTGAACCTCTATGGAGGTCAGCGTCATATGAGACATTGCACGTACGTGGGGAACTCACAGAGAGCCTCTGCCTAGTGAGGAAGGAGCGAGAAAAATCTTCCTATGGAAGAATTAAAATAATGGTAAAAATGAATTGCTTTACACAGAAGAGATCATTCCTGTAGATCAAGTAAAAATATCACAAAGCAGTGACGTGGAAGACAGGTCATGAAGGTTTTGTGGAGTTTCACAGTAAACCATGGAAAGGGTCAACAGTCTCAGGACCCAAGATGGGAATATCGAGTGCAGGCTGTGTGTGGAGCAGGAAAAGATATGTCTGCAACGAAGGGTGGCGATGCCACACCAATGGCCCTTTCCTGAAGACAGTGAGACTTTCCTTTTGGCAATGATGTTAACATCCAAACCAGGCTGATGCCTCACAAAGTCAAAGAATGAAATCATGGACAAAGAAGTGGTTAAGAGGGTGCGAAGAAAGAAACCTCTGGTTGTTGGGAGGGGTTCTAAGTGGGTCATCAGGTGAGCTCTTGTTTGGAGTCTTTTATGGATAAGCAGCATGTGGGAATTTTTTCAGTGTCCAGCTATCACAGGTGGCCCTCAGGGTTTAAAATGACCAACTGGGACTCGGGTTTTCTAATGCAGTTCAACAGAAAACCAGTTACTCAGCATCTTTGAATTCCTCAAAATGCAGCCCACAACCCCAGATACAAGGAGGAGCTTTTAACCTGTCTCATTCCATTCTGCCTAACTGCCTGTCCTTATTAACTGCTTTCTTTGTGTTGTTGTTGTTATCAGGAATTGATCTCAGGACCTTGTGTTTGCTATGCAAGTGCTTATGCTGAGCTCATCATTTTTGCCACATTTATTTTTAGATCTCTAAACTTAGCTTCACATGGCTTGAGTTAGCTCTAAACCTGGTGTGTGTGCTATTTTCTTTGTAAGGCAACCAATGTTAGGAATCTCAGTAACACAAGTTGTTCTAAACTACAGCAGCTGAGTTAGAGGTGACTTAAAAGTTCACTTATTGCTACATTATAAACAAGTGAAAATTCAGTGAAATTTAGTGTGTATTCTCAGCTGGTCTACCCTGGGTTTGACTGAGCACCTTGGCTAAGACATCTGTGATTCATATATTTCTCATCTTCCTCAAGAATCCAGCAGCTACCTCAGGGAGAGGGGTGTCTGTGTGTCCGTGTGTAAGTGTGATGGAGTCTATGTCAAAACCAAAAGAAATTAAAGCATACAATGTTTCTCAGTTCTGAACTGCAAATAGCATTTAGTGGCCAGAGCAAACCACATCTTCAAACAGTCATGCAATAGAGAAGAACTCTACTGACAAAAGAGAGAAATACAGTAGAAGTGAAATCCTAGAAACAATACTGCAGTGTACCACACAGTCTGCCCTCTGGGTAGATTATTATTCATATTCCTCTGAAATAAAATGTATGGCCACAACCATCCAATAAGTCACAACAGTTACATCCAATCTCAGGATCAAGCTCGAACTTTAGGATCTGGTGATCTGTATTAGGTACATAAGTTTCTCATTATAATGAAAACAATGATTGCTCTTTGCTCAAGGAGCAATAAACAAAAGAATGAACTATTTATCTGCATCCTCTCTCTCTCTCACTCACACACCCATACACACACACACACAGATACACACAAGAGAAAATGCTTATGTACAATGATGTATCGGGGACAGGATAGTTGCATGAAAACTTTCATTTAAAAAGAGTAGTTGCTCTTCTTAAATGAGTGCTCAGCTGAGAATTAGAGAAGTCAAATAAAACTATTGTTCTTTTAAAGGCATGAGACTATCTGTAACCAAGAATGAGGAGAAGACAGGGGATTCTGAGAGGAGAACCTGGAAGAGCTAATAACCTGCAGCTAATTTATCCCTGTGAAAATTCCTGATTATGGCCTTGGACAAAAAAACTGAGAGTCCTGGTCTTGCCTAAAAGCAGAGAAACCAGCAGAGTTTGAAGCATTTCTCAGGCAGACAGCAAAACCTGAAGATTCCCAAAACATCATCTGTGTACCTGATTTTTCAAGATGATTTCTAGAATTTTTTTTCACAATGTTCTTTTTTCAAGCGCATCTTACTGTTCTGTGCCTATGTGGAAGTTATTTAACACACCTTCATCAGTATCAATCCCATCCCCGCCACCTCCTCCTTGTCCCCTTGCCCAGCTCCAGAAATCCACCTCTCAGCTTCCTGTCCTGACTCTCTTTTATTTCAATTATTTATTTATTAAGTTTTCTCATATACAAGAAAAAAAAAAGGACTTTCTAACTCAGGTTAAAATTTCCAAATCTTGAAGCTAAAAACCTAGATGAAAAACATTTGAAAAGCAGAAAGTTTTCCTTGCAGTTGATGCTAAGCAAAGATTAGATTCAGAACCCCCAGGTAGAGGGGCCGAGAGGACTCATCTGAGCTCCTGCTGGACACTATGGGAGGGTTACACAGAAACCGGGTGAACCCCGGGCAGAGGGAGCCTCGGCAAATTTATAAGCCACCTGTGTCTCACCCAGTGCCCTGATAGAAGGCGGTCAGACTCCACTCTCTATGCGTACAACAAATTCACTCTGGAAAAGGATGCTATCCAAAGCCTCTCATTTTTTAGGTACATGGAAAATTGTTTTCTAGTATTCACCATAAATTTTATCATATTTGATAAGGCTGTTTCTAAAAAAGAAAGTTAAAGGTTACTCTCTCTCATAAACATAAATGAAATAATCCTAATTACTAGCAAAGTAAATCCAAGCTAATAAAGTTTATTCAGAGTCCAAGGATGCTTTAATATTTAAAAATCAATATGAATCACTATATTCTCAGAATTAAAAGGAAAATTATATGTTAGTAGATGCATTAAAAGCAATGAGTAAAATTCATTCACAATTAAAGCAAAAGAAAACCCCTTTCAGGAAACAAGAAATAGAAGTTAACGGAATATTTTGTGCCTTTCTTCTATCATCTCTTTAGAGAATTATGTTAAAATCTCACCTAAAATTGTAGATCTTGTCCTTTTCTGAAGTTAAAATTTTGCTTTGTGCTTCAATGCTGCTATTATGTGCATGAAATATTAGAGTTTTTATGTCTCTCCAGTGAATTGAAATTTATAACGTTATGAAGTATCTTCTTTATCTCCAGTGATTTTTTTGGCCTGAAAATCTAGTCTACTATTAATAACAAGTTTTTGCTAGATTTTGCATAATTTAAAACTAGCTTTTCCCACTTCTCTCATTCTTTCTATAGACTAATATTTCAAAATATGTATTTCGCTACCAGTACTCAGTTCCTTAAAAACCTATGCTGCCAATTTTTCTGTTTTAATTGGAGTGCACAGTCTATTTGTACCTAGTATGATTGATTACTAGTATTTTTGGTTTTAAACACACGACTTTACTATTGTTTCCTATTTGTTACACTAATTCTTTTATTTTGTTAAGTATTTATTGAAATTTAATATACATTAATAAAAGAGTTTCTATAACAGGTTCACAGCTTACTGTATTTCCAAAAGTGAGTTTACTCATGTACCAGCACCAGGTCCGGCATCGAATCTTTGACTTCAGATGTTTCTCTAGTGGTCTTTGAATTTCTGAGCCCCTGGATTCAGCTGAGAGCCCAGTAGCCATAAAATACCAATCCTTAAATACTAGAAAAGTCTGTCTACCCTGCATTGGAATAGTAAATACATTTGAAACCCTTTGAATCTCAGCCTGCGTGAGGCCACCGTGATAGGGGAAGTTTCATACTAAATCTGAGCTTCGGTTAGTTTATTAGCTTTCTCTCTTAGCTTATAAACTTTTGTAATCTAACAAGATTTTTGTTTATTACTGAAGTCTGGCTTCTGGTGTCTTAATGTAGCATTTATACACTGTCTGTAGTGTCACTGGGCTTCATGAGGAGACACATCTAAGGAGGCCACAAAGGCTGGGGATTCCACATTAATTCTGGGGGTGGCAAGGTCTTGTTAAAATCCTATCCCCTGGGTGACTTCAAAATATCTCATTAGCACAGCATCATTTAGGTAAATTTAATTTTGTTCACTTTTTCAAAAACTCATAATGACTTCTTTAAATCTTCTTTGGGGAAATAAATGTCTAGTCAAGTCCTCTGTCCAGTTTTCAATTGTTATTTGTTTGTTTTGCTGCTGTTGAGTTATAGAAATTCTTTATATATTTTGGACATTATTCCCTTTGCTAAACATGATTTCCAGGTATTGCTCAGGTTGGGTAGGGCGGCCCTTTGTCCTTTACTTAATGTCCCAAAGATTTTATGTTTGATACATTCACGTGTATCTATTTATTTTGCTCTTGGTGTCATATTCAGTATAATGAGGATTTCCCTCAATATTTTATTCTAAGCACTCAGTACTTTTAACTACTATACTTAGGTTTTTAACTATTGTTTTAAATTTATTTAAAGAGAAACAAAAGCATGTAAAGGGTAGAGGTAATACAGAATTCCCAAAAAAAAGATAAACAATAAGAAATCACTAGTTAACAAATTACATATTGTCCTCTTAGGAATAGTTGTTCTAGTTACAATATTAGAGCATACAAAGTGGATAGTCAAACAGTGACAGTGTAAACAGCTACGCATGCATGAGTCTCTGCATGTATTTCTATACTTTCTGTATTAGAGAGAAAAACAAAATTTAGCAAGACAAAACAAAACAAATTCCTATAAAAACATGAAACCAAAAAGTCGTATAAAACCACAGTACAAGGAGATCTACAGTGATTACTGTGTTGTTTCTTATTATCTTCAATAGAATGTCTGTATCATCAGGCATAATTGAATATAGCAGTATCATTGAGTATAGCAGTAAATAACAATATTAATAAAAATAAAACATTGTAGACAGTATAAAACTTCAAAGGCAGCTAATAATCAAACCATAGTGAATATTCTAGTGGATCTTGTCATCTTCAGTGCAGTTGCCTATACTCTCAGACTTGATGCTATCAATAATAAAAAGCTTTGAATAAAATCTATCAATACAAAACAGTGATCCAACAAACCAGATTCAATTACGATCAGTCATGGTAAAACAGTGTAGGTTTACAGAGCTTTAGATTAAGTTATTAGGAACTTAAGGATGATTAGCGTACTATATCCTGTTATTTTCGGGAATACTGTCTGTGCCCTCAAATCTAGTATAGGTAGAATGACTGGAACAGAATATAATCCATCTAAGCAGAGTGGTGTGAGTGGTGTGAGTGAACAGAATATAATCCATCTAAGAATGTGGGTTTTAAATCCTGGTGCACTATTAACAATATAGTGTATCAAGGCCATCTATGTTAGAGTTTCTAGTTATCCTTCTCTACCTCATTTCTGCTATGCTATTTTTCTGCCTTTGCTTGTCTAGTTTTCTCCTTCATTCTACTGCCTGCCCCACTCATTGAGGCCTTTCTGCCACTGTTCCTAAAATCCTGGGTTTTTTTTTCTCTTTCTTTAGAATGTCCTTCAGTATTCTCTGTAGGGTTGGATTGGTGATCACAAATTCCCCCAGTTCCTCTTTGTCATGGAAGCACCTTGTTTCTCCATTAATTTCTAGTGACAGTTTTGCAGAGTACATCAATCTGGGCTGGAGGTTATTTTCTTTCAGGGCTTGGAATATTTTGCTCCAAGCTCTTCTTGATCTGATGGTCGAGAAGTCAGCCATGATCCTGATGGGCTTACTTTTATAGTAATCTGTTTCTTTTCTCTGATGGCTTTTAATATTCTGTTTTTATATTGAATTTCTGGTATCTTGATTATTATATGCCTGGGTGTAGATCTGTTTTGGTTGTAAGTGGCTGGAGTTCTGTATGCCTCACACAACTGAATGTCATTTTCTTTTCCCATGCTTGGGAAGTTTTCCTTAATTATTTCCGGGAATAGCCTTTGTAATTCGCCTGTATGTATTCCTGCTTCTTCGTTCATGTTTCCTATTCTTAAATTGTAGATTCTCTTGTCATCTTCTAGCCTTTGTATTGTTACTGCCTGTTTCCTTGTTATTTTTAAGAGATCTTTCCTTTCATCATCACACACTGCCAACTTGTCTTCAAGTTTTGATAGTCTATCCTTAGTTTCTTTTAAGGAGTTTTGCCAGCTTTCATGAAGTTTTTAATTTCCTGGTAGTCTCTGTGAATGTGCTTCATGTATTCTATATTTTCTTTATATTCTTTATCAAATGTTTCTCTCCTTTTTTTGTGTTCCTCTCTTCTTCTGTCTGTATCATCCTGAGAGATGCTTCCTGAGAGCATTTCTTTTATTACTCTACTCATATCCTGCTTTACCTGATTTAATATTTCAGTTTTGAGCTTGTCTACAAGGTCCCAAAGATATCTCTTAATGTCCATCGAAGCCACGTCTGATGTTGCATGTTTGCCGCCTTCAGTCTCCCTTGTTTTTCCTTCTCCTGGATCAGTGCTCTCAAGGTTCTGGGCTTGGGGCCTCTTCCTGCCTCTCTCTCCTGTCATGGCCCTGGCTTCCTCCACACAGATTACAGTGCAGGTCCCAGCCCCATTCCCTGTTGGCCACATTTCCTCTGAAGCATACTGGCAAGGGACCTCCACCCTCTCCTGCCTGCTCTTTTCACTGAGGTGTAAGCAGGGGCTGCCTATGCCTGCCACTCCCCACCGGGCCAGCCAAACTTCAGGTGCCTTCACTAGGTTAGTGCATGCTAGTCACAGAGAATCAATTTGGGATGGCTCATTGGGTCTTGGCCAGGGGTGCGGCCCAGTCCAAGCAAATCCCACAAATCTGCTCTGGGGAGGGAGCAACCAACTGAAGTCACTGTCACTCCCAGTTCAGGCTCCTCCTGCCCGATTCCAACATGTCACCCATTTGGTCATGCCTTTCCCGTGGCGGGGGGGTCTCCCAGCACTGACCATGGATCAGTGAAGGTCCCTTCACCAGCTCCGCTCTCTGTTGGGCTCGCCAACCCTTGACTTCAGTGCTGCTGTGCTTCCTGTGAGTGGAGGCAGGAATGAGTTTGGGCGGCTCTGCCTGCCAGTGCAGATTCAAGCTGGTGCAAATTTGGCAGGTCACCATGAAATGCTGTGTCCCATAATTTTTAGCTGTTTCAGTTGTAGTTCCAAAGTATTTGATGAGCTTTTTTACATTTTAATTTCTTCCTTTATCAAGAGGATCCATCTCCCTCTGTCTGGGTCTTTCCAGGGTGTTTTATTCTGGCACATGAGTTGTTTCTCCCTGGAGGCTTTGTATTTTGTTGTTCACTGATCGGCCATCTTGTCTTCTTCCAGCAGGTCTTTAAGTATTTTGAGTTAATTTTTTGCATGTGAATATCATCCTAATATCAGTTGTAGAAGGCTGTCTTTTCCTTGTTCTGTGGCCCTGGCACCCTTGTTGGAGATCACTTGGCCGTGTGGGTTTATTTATGGACTATTACATTGCATCAGTTTATATATCTGTCTTCATTCCAGCACCACACTTTCTGAGAAGTTTCATTATAGTATGTTTTCAGAGAGGAATTATGAAGTTATTCTTTTATATTGGATTCTGTTGGCTAGTCAATGTCCCTTGAGATTTGAATATTTTTTCTATTTTTGCAAAACTTTTCCATTAGGATTTTGATTTGTTAATTTTTATTTTTATTAGTATATTTGTGGTACATAATGACTACATTGTCATGCAGAGTTGGCATGAGTGTATAACAAATCTTGATTCTTTTTATGCTCCCTTTTTCTCCCTCCACTTTTGATGAGGATTACACTAAATCTAAAAATAGTTCTGGATAGCATGGATATTTTAATACTGACATTTTTCAGTCTATGAGTATGGTCTGTTCTTATATGTTTTTCCCTTTATCTTTTTTTTAGCAAAGTTTTGAAGTTTTCTATGTACAAATATTTCACTTCCTTGGTTAAATTTATTCCTAAGCATTTTGAGGCTACATTAATGAAACTTTTTTTAATGTCAATTTTGTATTGATTATTGCTTACATGCAGAAAATCAGCTGACTTTTGTGTACTGATTTCATGACCCACAACTTTACTAAAATTACTTATTAGTCATAACAGTTTGTGAGATCTTTAGGGTTTTCTAGAAATAAGATCATGGTATCTGTAAACAGAAATTTTAATTCTTTTTCAACTTGGATATCTTGTCTTTCTCTCTCTTGTTTACTTGCTCTAACTGGAACTTCCGTTACCATGTTGAATAGCAGGAGTAGGAACAGGGTTTCTTGCTTCACCTTTGATTTAAAGGAAAATCTCTGAGGCTTTCACCATTGAATATGAATGGTGTCAGCTATGAAGTTTTTATCATATTGAAGTAGTTTCCTTCTATTCTTGCTTTGTAGGAGTTTTCTTTATGAAAGACTATTGAGTTTTGTCAAATGCTTTCTCTGATCAATTGAGATGATATTGATGTTAGTTTTTCATTTTGTTAATGCATCACCCTTATTGACCTGTATGTTGTACTCCAGTTGCATACTGAATGTACATCTCACTTGGAACCAGGCGTGGTAGTGCATACCAGTAATCCTCGCACTCAGGAGGCTGAGGCAGGAGGATTGTTGCAAGTTCAAGACCAGCCTGAGCTGTGTAGTGACACTGTCTCAAGAAGGCAAAAATTTCACTTTTGAATATGCTGTAGATTTTGGTTTACTAAAGTATTGTCTTTAAGATTGTGTTAGTATTTATCTGGTTTGCAGGTTTTTTGGGGGGGGGGGTATTTTGTTTTGTTTTGTTTTTTACTGGGGGTCAAACTCATAACCTTGCACTTGCCAGGCAGGCACTTACTCTACTGAGCTAAATTCTCACACTCTCCCCCTTTTAATGCATTTGGTTTATCAGAATAATGCTTGCCTCACCTAAGGAGTTTGGGAGTGTTTTTTCTTTCAGCATTTGATGAACATTGGAGTTATTTTTCACCCCCTACAGTTCAGGGGATTGTACCCAGGGCCTTTGCACTGAGACAGAGTCTCTCAGTGTTGCTCAGATTGGGCTTGAACTTGTGATCCTCCTGATTCAGCCTCACAGAGTGCTGGAATTATGGGTATGCACTATCATATGAGACTCTAATTCTTCTTCACAGAATCCTCCTATGAAGCCATCTGATCCTGGATTTTTCTTTGTGTGATTATTTTTATTCCTTTCTTACTTTCCTTTGCACATAAACTTTGTAGTTAACATTAAAATTATATAAAGCATCCAGAAGCCATAAACTGGTAAAAGTGCAGTCATAGATAAAACTTCTTGTTCTTGCTCTGCAAGGTGGTGCACAAAACTGCAGTTGGCTGCATGAACAATTTATAGGCAGATCTCTAGTTTATTCATCCTGGTGAAATGGTATCATTACTTTTATGTTTCTAGAAAAGATTCTACATCATACTTAAAAGTTATTTACATACCTTGTTATAATACTATAGGACATATATATGTATATGTACATTTATTTATACAAGGGAAGTTTTATTTTATTGTGTGGTTTTGTGTTATTGTTTATATCCTTTTGTTTCAACTCCTAAGTAAGTAGTGATAAATTTCCTCAGCTTTTCTCTGGGAAAGTTTTAAAATTTTCTTTACTCCCAAAGGACAGTTTTGCTAGGTACACGTTTCCTTGCTGGAAGGTCTTTTTTTTTTTCCCCTGTAAGTACTAGTGTAGCATTCCACTCCCTCTTAACCTGCAAGATTTCTGCTGAGAAATATACTGATAATCTAATAGAAGTTCATTTGTTTGTCATGAGTTGCTTTTCTCTCTGTTTTCAGGATTCTCTTTGTGACATTCAAAAATCTGATGATATTCCATGGTGTGGGTTTCTTTAAATCTATCCTAATTGCAGTTCTTTGAGCTCCTTGGATTCATATGTTCACTTTTCTCCCCAGATTTGGGGAAATTTTACCTGTTAATTCTTCAAATAGGTTATATGCCCCATTCTCATTCTGCCTTCTGGAACTTTTCAGAATGAGCATGTAGTTTTGCACAATAGTATCACAACATTCTTCTTCATTTTTCTTTCTTGCTCCTCTTCTTCCTCAGTAATTTCAAGTCTTATCTTTAGGTTCACTGGTGTTTTCTTCTGCCTAATCAAGTCTGCAGTTCAGTCTCCCAGTGAATTTATCGTATTCTCCTGTTGGACATGGGCTGGGTTTGTGCTCACAGTTCCTCTTCGCTGATGGACTCACTTCATTCATGTGCTGTTTTCCTAATTTTGATCAGCTGTCCATCTGGGCTGTGTTTCATGTCACATGCCATATATGCAATGATAATATTTTAACTCTTTGTGAATTTATGTATCACTATTTCAGGGAGGCAATGTGTGGAGATTTAATTTGTTCTTTTAAATGTGCCATGTTTCTGTTTCTTTGTATGTCTTTTTTTCTTCTATTCTTTTCTCTCTCTCTCTCTCTCTCTCTCTCTCTCTCTCTCTCTCTCTCTCTCGATTTTAGCATGCTTAGATTAGCCACCTCTCCAAATTTTGTGACCTGGTTTCTGAAGATCTCTGCAACCTTCCCTGGGTAGCCTTCTCTGGGGGTATGCAGGTACAGAGGGCCTTCAACTTATGATGAAGTTATACCCTAATACACCCATTGGAAGTCAAAAATAGCACAAGTCAAAAATGCATTTAATACACCTATTGCCAAATGTGACAACTTAGCAATACTGCTCACAGACTGGGGCTTATCCTTAGGATTACGCAGCTGCCTTAGGGCCGCTGCACTGTGCTGCTGCCCATCACAAGGAGAGTCGTGTTCTGCATTCTCAGGAAAACTCCAGATTCAAAATCGAAGTGTGATTTTCCCTTACTGTGTAATTGCTTTTCTACCATAGTAGTCATAAAGTCAGAAGTTGAATCATCAGAAGCTGGAGACCATAATCTAGTTGAAAGGGTTCACCAGTTTCTACTCAGGAACTCCTGTGGGTGTGTCTCAGACACCACAGCCTCTCTTGTGCTGCACTAACCTTGCTCCTGGAGCTTTATCGGGGTCCTTAGCACTGCACCTCCTACGTGTGTTCCCAATGTTTGTTTTCAGAGCTCTCGAGTTCCTAATAGCATTGGATTTGTGGGGGCGGGGGGGATACATGGCAAGCAGTGTGTTGGGAAGTCTGTCTCAAAGTTAGTGCACTGGATCTGTGCCCCCTTCCCCATTCAAGGGAGACATGAGTGGAGAATTTCCTCCCAGTCACACTGCACTGACTGAGCTGGAAGTAAGGACTCTGATGTCACCAATTTCCCTACTGGACCTCAGTGTGGTCAGCTTCATAATATGGATTTCTCACAAAGGTTTCTGGATTATCTCTCACAAAGGCATTTGGTGTGGTTGCTGCTGTTCATTCTGTGGAGGAAAGAGGGTTTAGGGTTTTCTGTTCCACCATCTTGCTAGCATTGTCCCAACTCTTGCTTTCTTAAGTCCTCCAAAAATGAGCACAACCCCAAATCCTACAAAAAGCCTCCCGCAAACTCTTTCTGAGATGCTTCATGGTCCCTCATGACGTGTGTTTTTTCACCACTTTCAGGATAAGCACATTTAGCTGTCTTTGATTGATGGGATTTTACACTTCATTACAAAGATAAATGCTTTGGAGGATGCATCAGTACTGTATTCGATGAGATACTGCAAAAATTCAAATAGTAGAGTGGGTACTGAACCAAGGAGTTAGACTCCTGAAAAGAAAGGGGTTCTTTTCTGAACAGAGATGCCATTATCTTGCTTTCTCTAGCCTGGAACACTTTATTCCAGCACCTTCATGCTAAGGAGCATTTCTGCCTTCAAAACTTCGATCAGTATGTAGGATAACTCTCATTTAATACTAAATTATCTTTCAATTCCTGCTGCAGAAAAGGCTTCAGAAAGAGAAGGAAGTGAGTTATGTTTACTAACTGTATTATTTGTCCTTTGTTGACCACTGTGAAGTGCAGGTTTCAATTTTACATTAGGTCTGAATAAATGTACATTAAAAATGGAATAATAAATACACAAAATTATCTACACGCTGACACAAACAACCAATTATGGCTTATTACTTTACCATTATACCAAACTTTGCTTCAAAACTTAGTATGCTTTATAACTTTTATCATCCCAAGGTCAAATTTAAAAGTCTGCATAATGTATCAACTAGTATTTTCAATAATAAATAAAGTGAAAGTGAATTCATTTTAGGAAACTTCTTGAAGCAGAATAGAATATCATTTTATAGAGTACTGGGAGTAATTTTTAATGACTTTATTTGCAAATTTATATGCAAGTATCATTTGGATGACATCAGGAAATAGAGTGACCCACAGTGATGTCTGTTTTTATACAGTTCTTTGAAAACAGTCCGTATTTCATGCCCCAGCGATGCTGATGATGAGAGAGGTGGACAGGACTCGTAGGTAACTAATGCTCCCTAAAGCCAGCACCAGCCCATCTGGACCCTACTGCCAGACACTCAGTTCGTAAATGCTGCAATATCTTTGTGCCACGAAGTATAAATTAGGCAACTGAAAGGCCGCGCTACGCCCTGACCCGTAGAGCCATCTGTACTTTGAAAAGGACCTTTCTTTTAAAATGACAATTGAACCACCCCAAACCAAAACAACAAAAGCCTTCATTTCTGAAATTAGATCCCAAAGATTTAGATTATAAGAGACATGTAAATTTGCATCTTCTAAGCCACAGTCACAACATAGCCTCTTTTATCATCACTAATTTAAATTGTTAGGTGAAATTATGATTTAAGCTCAAAGATCTTGCAGATGATAACATTTTTTTCCACTTGAAATGTTTTAAATGGTAAAAATCACAATTTACTGAACAACGGGACTTAGGAAGTCTGATCTCCATGAAATCATATCTTCTTTTCATCCTTTAACAAATGCCATTATCTCCAATGTTAGGTACTCAAAGCATTACTTTAGGTGTTTTGTTTTGGTTTGGTATTTTTGAGACCAGATTTCACTACATGGTTCAGGTTGACCTTGAAGTCACTATGTAGCCCAGGCTGGCTTTGAACTCGCAGTGATCCTCCTGCCCCAGCCTCCCGAGTGCTGGGATTATAAGAGTGCACCACCACACCAGTTTTACTCTAGTTTCTTGCCTTTATTTTCTTGGAAATTTTGCTAAACCATACTTTTTTGAAAATATGATTATGCTACAAATGTAAAACTTTATTTAATGGCTTCATTTTTCTCATTGATTACGTTATCAAAGAGATTTGCATATATGTCAACTGAGTAGGAAAATATATCAATTTCAAACTGAACTTTGCAATTTTGTGTAACTAAAACATCCAATTCATTAATAAATGTCTGCTTATAATTGTCTAACAGGTTAGGGAAAAACAATTTAAGAGGCAAAACTTTGATTTTTAATATCCTAAGATAAAATTTTAAATGCTAGAGGCTTCAAAAGAAAGTGCTATTCAAATTTTTAGAAATGAATAAAGTTTTCATTACGGTTAAATTTCCAATTTTTAGATGATACATATGCTGTTGCTCTGTTGTTACTCTAAAACCAAAAACTTTGTAACATTCAGTGAGGTTGTTTACCCTACAGGTTCCATGTCCTTATGGTTTGTTGTGAATAGTAAGAGAAGACAGGATCTCCGTATAATCCTTACAGGTTGAATATTGATAATTCCTCTCACACATTAAGAGCTATACATGAAACAGAGAGTGCTGAGTTAAAATCCAGATTATTCTTTCATTTTATATCAATTTCATAACTTGAACAATACTCAGTAGGAAAGGTAGGAAAAGTCATCTCAACATACTAATAATGTCATCTATTAGAAGTGACCTCTTTAGGTCATATTAAAATATGATTGCCTTAAAGTACAAGTAAAGTATACAAACTGGAAAATGTTGGCATAAATACTCCCATTGTCACTGTCGGAGTAATAAATACAGTCCTCACTCACCAGTTTTCCTGTGACTCCTTGTAATCCCTCCTTCCTACCCTACTGCCACCGTTTCAGGCAAACAGTAGTGGATTGGTAACTGGTGGTCAATTTAAACACCAGCTGAATGGAATCAGCGTGGTGCTGAGCATGGATGGCCCACCTGAGGACTGCTGCCAGCATGAAAAGGAGACCTGGAGAGGAAGAGAAGCGTTGTGGGTTCTCCTAAGTGTTGTTGTTGTTTAGAGCCCTTGGTTCTCCTGATGGAGCTTGTCACGCTGGCTCTCCTGATATGAACTCACCTGTTATCACTGGAAGAGCTTGGGACCTTGTCGCTGTGGCTGCAGTTCACTTTGGGAGATCTTTGGTCCTTACTTTCCTGGCTCCGGAGGGGAAGATGTGTGCTGTTCAATTTCCAGGAAAAGCTTGTCGTTCTGGTGTCCTGATAGGAACTCGGCTGCGCTCGTCGGAGGAGCTCAGGACCTCATTGAGCCAGCTGAGGATGGCTGTGGCACTTTTCAGGGGAGCCCTAGTTCTTATTTTGAGCATTGCTTCTTGACTCCAGTACAGAACCCTCAGCCTGCTAGCACAGATCCTTCACCCCCTGCTGGCACAGACTTCTAACTTCTACCACTGACCTTCGGGCTTTCCTAGCACAGATCCATGGGATAGACTTGCATGGGTCATTGCGGGCTCTAGGTTTTCAGCTGAACTCATGCAGGTTATTGCCATGGGATCCAGTTCCTTGGTTGGATTTTCTAGGTCTTTAGCATTGTAGACAGATTTCCTGCACTTTCTTTTGACTCCTCGGGTTACCATTGTGAATAATACTATAAATTATGTGTCCTGTATGTAGTTGTTCTCCTTGCAACCCCTGACTACAACAGATTGCATTGTCACTATAGGTAAGTTTGCATTTTCTAGAATGTACATAAACTGGAAATGGCACTAACTTGTTGTTCAGTACAATGATTTTGTGATCCACCTATACTTCTGTAGATACTATAATTTATTCCCTTTATATAGCTGGATGGTATTGTATTGTATATACTTTCATTTTATTTATCTATTTCCATCTGTTGATATTTGGATTATTTCCAGATTTTGGTTATTACAAATGAGTTATGACCATGCAAGTACATTCTTAAATGGATATATACTTTCATTTCTCCTAAGTACCATAATGGCTAGGATACATGGCAGATGTACATTCAATTGTTGAAGCCGTTAAAAAATGTTTCCTAAGATGACTTGTACCAATCTATATTCTTGGAGTATAAAATTTGTTATCCCACACCTACATCAATACATATATAGTGAGTTTGCACAATTCCAGCTACTGCAGTATTATCGCATTGTGGTGCAGTCTGTATTTCCCTAAAGACCAATGATAGTTCTTTGCATACACTTCTTTATCATCTTCCTATCATCTTTGATCAGTGTCCACTTAAATCAGTTGTCCACTTAAAACTGGGTTGTTTTCTTGTCTTGAGATTCCTTTGTGTATTCTGCATACAAGTTTATTAGCTATATGATCAGAAAACATTTTCTCATAGTGACTTGTATTGTAATTCTCTTAACATCTTTTATAAACTTTTATTTTTGCAGGTTCAGCATTTACTTGTGTTGCATATATATATCTGCTAGGCTCAAAGAAAAAAATGTGTCTTGTGCTGTCTTCCAGAAATGTTTTTCTTTTCCTTTCCTTTTTTCTCTCCTTTTCTTTTTTGAGACAGGGTCTCTCTTTGTAGTGAGCTGGGCTTGAACTCATGCAGGCTGGTGATCTTTCTGCCTCAGCCTCCCTGTGTGCTAGTATCACAGGCATGTACCACTATGCCTGACTCAGAAATCTTCTATATTTTACAGTTAGTTCAATTTAAGATCCATTTTGAGGTAATTGCTTTACATACAAGTGTAAGTCATAATTTTTGTTTCGCTTACAAATATGCACTTATTTTTCCAACAAAATTTCTTAAGTCTACCCTTTCTCCATTGAACTGCCTTTACACATTCAGCAAAAATCAGTTGGCCGTACAGATGAGATTTTTTTTTTCTTGGACTGTATTGTGCTACATCAGCTTATGCTCTTTTGTAGTGCTTAGTGCAGTTTTGTATCAAGTTTAAGAATTAAGAAATTAAGTTCTCAAATGTGCTGTTTTTCCTAAGGTTTTTTTGGTTATTCTTAATCTTTTGTACCTCCAAATTCTAGAAGCAGTTTAAAAAAATCCTGAAAACTTCCAGCCAAAACTCTTATTGGGACTCTACGTTTACATGGACAGAACTGACACCTAACAGAATCGAGCCTCCCAACCCACTAGTGTAACTGTCTCCCCATCCAGGCTCACGTTCTCACAGATGTTTTATAGAATTTACTGGACAAGTTGTGCATCTTTTCTTAGATTTACACAACTGTTTCTCATGGTTGTTAACACATAGAAAGGCTACTGAATTTTCAATACTGACTTTCTATCATGTACCATCATCAGGCTCACTAGGAATTTTTACATAATGCATAGGATTTTCTAGAGTGAAATACATCAACTGTGAGTAAACTGTTTACACCTTGTGTAACCTAGGTGTCCTTTATTCCATCTTTTTGTGATTGGTTTAGCTAGAAACTCCAAAACAATATATTAGGTATTTTTGCTTTGTTTCTGACCTTAGGGGAAACCATTTGTTTTTTTCCCCATGTATGTATGAGCCTAGCTGCTGCTTTTTCTTGGATGCCTGTCAGTTTGAGTGTAATTATTCCTACTTTGCTGAGTTCTCCATAAGAAATGAATGTGGGGTTTTGTCCATCCAATCCTTTTTGTAAATACTGAGATGTTTTCCCCATGAGTTTTTAATAATAGTGAATTATCATTTTTAAGTTTGCCCAAATTCTCATTTTTGAGGTATCACATGGTTATATACACATTGCTAGATTCAAACTGAGGTCCAACTTTTGAACCAAGTCGTCTGCTTGTCACAAGCTGCCTTATTTCACTATCAGTGTCACACTGGCCTCAAGTTGAGAATTATCCCCTTCTTTCTTTGTATAAGCATTTGTTGAGAACTGGGATATTTTCTTCTTTATTTGAAAGAATTCATCATTATAGCCTTTTGTATTTAGCATTTTCTTTGCCAGAAATATCTATAGTCTGTAGTGATGCCATTTTTCATCCCTGATATGGGCAATTTCTCGTTTTCTCATTATGTGGCCACTGAACTGATTTCTAAACAGCTTTTGGTTTCACTGCTATAGATTAAAAACTGGTGGTCAACTTAACATCAGCTGAATTAAATTAGCGTGGTGCTGCAAGTAGATGGCCACCTGAGGACCGATGCTGGCACAAAAGTAGACATGGAGAGGGATGCTGTGGGCATTGTGGGTTCTCTTAAGTATTGTCTGCAGCTGTTGGTTCTCCTGGAGGAGCTTGTCATGATGGCTTCTCTATGAATTCAGCCATTCTCATCAGAGGAGCTCGGAACCTTGTTGCTGAGTGGATGTGGTTCACTTTGGGGGAGCGCTGGTCCTTACTCTGAGCATTGCTTCTTGGTTCTGGAGGGAAAGGTGTGTGCTGTTTAGTCTCCAGTTGTCATGCTGACTTCCTGTTATTTACTCGGCTGTTCTCATTGTCGGAAAAGCTCGGGACTTCATTATCGCTAAGAAAGGTTGTCTGGCTTTTCAGGGGAACCCTGGTCCTTATTTTTGAGTGTTACTTCTTGGCTCCAGTGTAGAACCCTCAACCTACCAGCACAGCTCCTTCGCCCTGCTGGCGTAACTTTTCTAGCTTCCATTGCTGACCTTTGGGCCTGCCTAGTACAGGTTCATGAAAGACTGGCGTGAGTCCTTCCTGTGGGCTCTAGAGCTCCAGTTGGACTCGTGGGAGGCACTGTCATGGCCTCTGGAGACAGCTTCAGTTGGACTCATGCCGGACATTACTGCGGGATCCAGGCCCTCAGTTCTATTTTCTAGGTCTTTAGTGTTGTGGACAGATTTCCTGCACTTTCTCGTATTTAACTCTGGGTGACCATCTTAAAATATTATAAATTCTGTATCCTGTATATAATTGTTCTTGCAACCCCTAACAACACCACACTGATTTTCTCAACTGGTTTTGTTTTCTACTTATACTGCACTTTCTTGTTTACCTTTTCTATTTTGTAGTTCGCTTATCTTTCCAGCTTTCAGTGGAAGCTAAGATCATTGATTAAAATAAATTCTCCAGTAATTACTGCCCTAACTCCCATAAACTTTTCTTTGTGTTCAATGCATTAATATTTTATTTTCATAAACCACATCTTTATATTTCAATTTGGGGTTACTCAGTAGTTGGATTTTTAATGACTCAACCCAGAATCCAAAATAGGACAACAGAGCTAGATAGACAATACAGAGATTAAGTCTTTGGACAAAAGACAACAATAACATAAATAAGTGAGCAGATCTCCTAATCATATGACACTAGTTGTTTATATTTAATGTAATTATAGACATGGCTATTTAAATCTACCATGTTACTGTTTTTGGTTTTTGTCTTAATTTTTTACAGTTGCATATTATCACATTCATTTAATTTATTAGGTATTTATTATGTTTCTTTCTCATTGCTAAGTTTAGCACTTACAGCTTACATGCTGGTCAGTTTACTTTCTTCAGATAACATGATTCTGCTCCCATTAAGGACTCTTCCAAGCTTATGATGATGGTGCACTGTATAAATCCTGTGTTCACACACTAACACTTTTGTTCTTCATTCCTTCAGGACTGCAGATTTCCATCTTATATCATGTTACTCCTGAGACATTTAACATTTCCTATAGTTCATTCTGCTTGCGATGAACTTTTTCAACTTTCCTAGGTCTGAAAAATGTACTTCATTTTTGTTTCTAAAACATATTTTCACTAGATGTAGAATTCTAATTTTTTTCTTTCAGTACTTTAAAGACACTGATACAGAACCCCGGTTACACAGGAAAAAGTACAGAGTCCACAAATGAGGTCATATCAAATTAAAAAGCTTTTGCACAGCGAAGTAAACAACCAACAAAGACAACTTACAGAATGAGAAAAAATTTTTTGCCAGCTATTTAAGAGAACTGATATCTGGACTAAAGAACTCAAAAAAATTAGACTCCTCAAAATAAATCCAATCAAAATACGGGCAAGTGAAATGAAGAAACACTTCATGGAAGTACAAATGGCCAATAAATACATGGGAAAATAGTCAATATCACCAGCCATTAGAGAAACACAAATAAAACAACAGATTCTATCTTACTCCAGAAAGATAGATGGCTATCATCAAGAAATCAAGTAATAACAAAGGTTGGCAAGACTGCAAGGGGAAAAGAAAGTCTTCTATATAGTCGATGGGAATATAAACTAGTCCAGCTCCCATAGAAATCAGTACAGATCTTTAAAGTAGAGAGACTAGAGGTGGGTGTGGTGGTGCATTCCTGCGAGCCCAGCACTTGGGAGGCTGAGACAGGAGGATCACTACAAGTTCAAGGCCAGCCTCCTGAACTACCTGGTGAGACCCAGTTTCAAAAACACAAAAAAGATAATGAAATAGAGACTAGAAATCTCACGCATATACACGTTTATAGCAGCATAATTCATAGTAGCCAAATCTTGGAAACAGCCTGCATGTCTATCATTGATGGTGGATAAAGGAAGTACGGCACTAACACACAATGAGTACTAATCCACCAGGAAGAAAACGAGTCATTCGTAGGAAAACAGATGCACCTTGAGACCATAAGTTTAACTAAAACAAATCGGCACACAAATTTAAACACTACATGGCTTCTTACATGAGAAACTCAAAATACAAATAAAGAGCAACATGCGAGATAGGAAGACGGCTCTTTCTCAAGGGGAAGGGGTCAGGAGTGGGGGGAAACGGGAAAGTGAAGATGTGTTACGTGTATGTACCAATGCCACCGTGTCCTTCCCTGTGCCCTTCTGTGCCTTTCTTCAGCTCCTTCTAAGGATTTGCTCTGGCTGCTGGTTTTAAGGACTTTCGTGTGGTTTTCTCATGTCCTAGTTTTCAGTTCCTGCAGTTCGCTGGGTCCCATTGGTTTCCCTTTCTTAAGGTTCACTGTATAACGTACGACATTGGATCACTATTTCACACACTTTGTCTGCTTTGTTATTGTCATTTTGTCTTTGTTTACAGTGGAAAAATAATCCCTATTATTCCATTTTGGTCACAGGATAAAGTTTTGAGATATCTTATTTATTGAATATAAAATTTTTTTATTTTCTATGTAGCTTTTAAATCCATGACAAAAACATTTCATCTGTACAAATAAAATTACTAAAATTAATTTGTCCCACTTCTTTTAATAAAATTATATGCTTGTGTAGAAAAAGGCAACAGGAAAACATTACTAGATTTAAATTTACATCAGGTAGGCAAAACATACTAATACTGTATTATATGTCACTATCAAATTAGTTTGGAAGACATAAGGAAACTTGGTGCAAGTCATTAAGGCTTTGATAATCTGGTAGGAAAAGATCACATGTTTACATGCTTTCACACAAATGTATTCTTTAAGGAGTATTGGGGAAAAATAAAGTTACTGTTTGTCATTTTTAGAAAAAACTGTTAGCATGTTCATACTTACTTAAGCTTTTTAATAGTTTCCAGCACTTTGGAAAAATAAAGTTAGTGTGCCAAACCAGGGCTAAGTATATTCTTTTGACTTGTTTTTTTTTGTTTGTTTGTTTTCTTTTAATTCTAGTAAATATTTTCAACCCAGAATCCAAAATAGGACAACAGAGCTAGACAGACAATATAGAGATTAAGTCTTTGGACAAAAGACAACAATAACATAAATAAGTGAGAAGATCTGCTAATCGTATGACACTAGAAGAACAGATCACAGCAGGTAGCTGAATATGTCCAACTAATGCCAAAGAAGTGAAAATTCTTTTCACAATGAACCTTTACAAACAAACTTATGGTAAGAGCAATAATTTAAAAATATTCACAACACACAAGGAATTGGAGAAAGTTTATGCTACAAACCATAGAATAGAAAAATTTACACTTTTTACTTGAGGGGAAAAAGAAGGCAGTAATACTGTAATATTTTGTACCTACTATGAAATTTTCAGATTGTATGCTGAGTCAGCATGATGAAAACTTGTAGTATAAATTTACATGTTATTAATTCATAAAATGATTGGAAGATATATCAGCTCTCACAAAGTTAGCAAATAAATGTCATGTAAGAGTAGAGAGCTAGCAAAAGTACAGTAGCACAAATGTGAAAGATATAGTTTATTTGTACAATTCAAAATTTCAAAAATTATCACATGTATATGTAATAAATAGTCATACTTGATGCCATCAAGTCAATAAAATAATCACTAGCCAACTGTTTTAGTCATCAGTGGCTTAAAAAAATCAAATGTCACTTTAAAACTTCTTTTTGCATAAAAATAGAAAGTATATCAAACTTTTAAAATCTCAAATGCACCCCCAAAATTTGTAAAGTAATTTGTCAAATTTACATCAGTAAAAAAGGTAATTAAAACCAAACATAACCTATTTTTATGCAATTTTCCTCGCTCATGATAAAGGGCACTTAGTATACAGTTAAAGCTTTCAGAAAATAAAGATCCTATGGATTTTAAGGCAGATTATGTATTGCAGTATTTAATATAAAAATATACATATTTTTAACAGAGGATGAAGTAACAGTTGGTACAAAATCTCAACAACTTACAACATGAAAATAACATCATTTCCCCCCAGAGGCCATGAACACAATACTGATTCTATGTAGTTCTGTGCTGCCAGAAACCACAAGTTATTAAGCATTAAGGTATTCACGGAAATATCAAAAGTGAGCCCGTAGTCTTTTGTTTTCTTCTCGTAGTCTTTCTATTTCAGCTACTAAACCTTCATTCACTGAGAATCTTTCCAGCAAAGAATGCATTTCATTCTAGAAAAAAGGGAAATGTTTTCAAATGATTGGTATTTCACATTTACTTGGTAAGCTATGTTCATATGCTTTCAGCTATCATTTCTCTCATGTTCAATTAACTAGCTGAATGATATTTCTTATATTTAACCACAAATATCACTGGCAACAGTTAGAAAATTTATATTCACAGATTTGGGGGGCTTTCCACTTAACAAAGAGAAAAGAAAGCTATAAAAAAAAAAAGTAGCCTCAACTATTACAAGTTAAAAAAAAAAAGGCAACTAAAATGTTCTACGTATTAAATATGTGAAACTCTATCTTCATAAGCAAAATGATAAAATGCATTGCCCTATAACGGAGTGCTGTCAGCCCCACACAGCTCTACCCTCACTTGAAAGACAATCTGAGGTACATACCAGCTGCATATGAAACTGTTTAATCATCTCCACTTGCAAATTTACAATGTCCCGGTGGCATGCTTCTCTAGGAAAAAATGCAAAGCACTTGTCAGGAGGGTAACACTTCAACCAATTCTAGATCATTCAGGAAACAGATTTTTATTGTTTCAAATTATTGGACCTCAATAATTAACCACAAAAATAAAAATACCAACGCACCTGGTAGTTACTATGTTAGGCACTATTGGTTATACTTCAAATATCAGACCTCACTCAATCCTCACAATCAGGAGTTATCATTTCCTCCATTTTGCCAACTAAATCACTGAGTCAGGTGTAACTTGTCCAAAGCCACCCAACCAACAAATGGTGGGTTTACAAGTGTAAAGCCAAGCTGCCTACCTGTAGCTCTCCTACTGTACTATATTCCTTTGGATAGAAATAACCATGAAAGAAAAACAGACTTATAACAAGAAATAGACAAAAAGCATTAGATTACAAACATCTGATTATCGATGTTTCAACTACTTAAAAAATTTTCTAATAGAAATGTGGGTGACTGTAACATGATTTACTCAATAAAGTACAATTAATTCATGCCTCCAAAAGAAAAATTAGAAACACTGGTTACTCATCACACAATTCAGGAGCTACAACTTTATCAAGTCAGAGGAACTGATATCCCATCTGATACCCTCACTCAGCAGTTGGGGAGACAACCCAATAAAGAAGCCATTCTTCCCTAATTTTCAGCAAAAATAAGTTTTCCTTTAAAACAACGTTTGTACAGTACTATGTGTTTTATGGTGCTCGTTTTGGGGCATTACAAAAGGATACAAAACTCTATGCAGTTCTAAGCAGCTTATACTGGAAAGACACTTTCAGGTGTGCAGTCTATCTAATTCACTCATTTATACTGGTATACCCATTTTACTGTCAACTGATATTTGAATCAGTTTCTAGTTTTTATGAACATGTTGTTATAAAATATCATGTATATAACTCTCAATCTGCAAATATCAATAATCCAAAGATATATCCAGTACTAAGCCCAGGTGTACACTTATTCAATTTTGTAAAATCACAACAATTGTTTTTCCAAAGGGTGGTATTAGTAGATATGCTCATCAATGTAACAGTTCTTCTTCCTCTGAGACTTGGGATTACTGGACTTGTTATAGTTTTTCCCACTTAACAGGTATGAAATGGTATCTTACTAAATGTCCTGTTCTCTAATTATGAGAATGAACGTTTTTTCTCAAGTTCATATATCATTCCTCTTCTATAAAATGTCATTTCAAATATTTTTCTTATTTATAAGAATTCTTTATATAATATGATCTTTTGCTAGTGGTATCAGAACTGCAGATATCTTATCCTTTTGCTTTGTTAGTGATGCCTCATGATGAGAGTTCTTATCAGTAATGCTCAAATTTACTAACCTAATACTGCAGTCAAATTCACCTATCTATGTTTATGGGCAGTATCTTTATTATTAATCATTTTTCTACTCTGAAATTACAAACTCATAAAACTTTATCTTTTACATTTAAACTTTTTAAAATATGGAACTGATTTTTGAATAGTATGAAAGAGGATCTACATTTATTTTTATACAAATAATCACAAACCACAATTTCCTGATCATCCCATATTCTGCACACAGATCTGCACATTAACTCTGTCATTGAGTTTTTTTCTAGGCTATCTCAGTCCTTTGGCTAATCTGACCACTCTGTGCCAAGATAATACTATATCAATCATTCTTAAAATACTTTAAAACATTTTTGGGGGCTGGGGATTTAGCTCAGTGGCATAAGTACCTGCCTGGCAAGTGCAAGGTTGTGAGTTTGAACCCCGGTACAAAAAAAAACCTTTTTTTTTTTAAACAGAGATCTTCACCACTTTTGGTTGAGCTTATTCTCAAGTACTTTATTTTCTTTCAAAGCACTTCTAAAATCTCCTTCTGCTTTGTTATGATAAAAGCTGTATTCGAAATAGAAGCTATCAAAGGGCTGGGGGTGTAGACCAGTAGAGTGCTTTCCTAGCATGCATGAGGCTTTGGGCTCTATCCCCAGCACCAATCAATCAATCAATCAATCAATGACAGACAGTATCAGAGAACTACCAGAGTAGCTAAGACTCGATGAGCTACCAGCACCAATCAATCAATCAATCAATGACAGTATCTGAGAACCACCAGAGTAGCTAAGACTTGATGAGCTATGGTCTTGTAAAGAAGGAAAGTTGACTTTGTAAGACACATTTTACCTCCTTTTCTCCTGCAGTATATACTGACTCCATAATATGGAAAAGGAGGCAGCAGTGGCCTGGAGGCTGGATCTAAACTTGTATAGATTTTTAAAGCCCAAGTGAAGGCTTTCATTATAGTTAAGAATCTAAAGAAACCCCAATTAATATACTGCATTTATTTCCACCACAGATCTCATTGAGAGCTTATGTAAAAACAAAAACAAAAACACAAACAAAATTGGGGACAGGAGAGCAACAGGATGGACAGACCCCACTCGCAGAGGCACTGGGACAGGGAGAACTAAGAACACCTCAAAAGCACTCCAGGGCCTCAGGGACAAGATGGCAGCTGTTGGTCTGTCCCAGTGGAGGAAGGCCAGCTTTTTGTTAGGTTTAATAAATATTGAATAAAATACCTTAACAAAGGGATGCTCCTGAATGCAAAGAGAGAGATTACAGAAGAAATGGGACTGTTAAATTACAGAAGCATGGGGGAAATGCCCCCAAATAAGTGACTCAAATACAGAGCACATAACTACACCAATGTGAGGGAAAGAGGAGATGGCCACAGATGGGGTCAGTGCATTCAGCTGTGATGACACGCACTTCACTCTGGCCATTCTTACAACAAACCAAGCTTCTCCATTAGACTGCCAGCACAGCCCTACCTGCCAATCACAAGTGAACTAATTCACACGATAAGGACACGCATAGCAGGACACGTTGTAGCTGTCCCAATAACCTAGAAAAACCAACGGGCAGATGCTCATTTCTGTATACTTGGTATCTTGTACACAAAATATACTATACTGTAAAAGCTAACATGATGCTTCTCCTTAATTTTTTTCTAATATTAAAATTGTATTTTAAAAATAAACATTAAAAGTAAATGTGCACCAATAAAACCACACATCAATAATCTTATTCATGATAATCCAAGCAACTATAGGTTAGAAAGGTAAATAAACCACTAAAGATTCTAACAATTTAAAAGTTTCCAAAATGTTAAAATAATAAGTGAAAAGCGGCAGCATTCTAGAACACACTGTCTTGTAACTCAGAAATCAAAGGATGAGAAAGACAAAGTTAGAAGCTGGGCATGGTGGTGCACATCTGTAATCTCGGCACTCCGGAGACTGAGGCAGGAGGACCACTGCAAGTTCAAGGCCAACCTGAGCTAAAATAGTAAGTTCAAGGCCAGCCTGAATTACACAGGGAAGCCTTGTCTCAAAAAGCCAAAAGAAAACAAGACAAGGTTAGGTTAAGGAAAGATTTTTTTAATGTTAAGTATTACGCCATTCTGATGCATATTCTGAAGATAGTTATGGTTAGTCTTTAGAGTACCCTTCTCTACGCTGCACAAACAGCATAGTTAACAAGTGATCCATAACTACCACATGTAAGGATTATATTTGGGCTCACGAGAGTCTCAGCCTGCATGCTAGACTTTTCCGTCAAGTTACCTAATAATTGCTCTAGGTAAATGTGTCTTTTTCTAGCTGACGGTCAATGAATTCAGTGCAGTCAGCCTGAAAAACTCATCATGTTTCCTAGGGCTTTAGGGTTACCAGAACCTAGACAAAAGTAGCAACCACCAGCATTACTTACAGTTACTCTCATCTACTAAAACAAAAAACTATGAGGTCTAGGTAGAAAGAGACACTTCTCAATTACTACCTAAAGTCATCCAGGGTCTCCTGTATCATGTTCTGAATGAAGCGGATTTGAACAGTTGTCAACGGCGCATTCGGTCGATTGTTTCCAATTGTGTCAACTATTTTTTCTGAGAGGGAACTGGCCACTCCAGCAGCGACAGAGGATGCTATCTTCAGATCTAAAATAAAGTGTGGAGAACATATTAATAGTCAACTTGGACTAAGGGACACAGAATATTTCCAAATAAGATTTAGAATGAGAAAACTTGAAAAACTGGCAAAGAACAGGGTTCCTGTGACATTTAGAAAAATTCAGTCTGAAATACAAATTTTAGAATTTTTTGTGACATTATTTCCAATAGTCACTTATCTCTATATATAAACTGCCAAGTGTCTAATGTAGTAACACATGACAGAGGGATTAATCCTGAAGAATCTCTGAACCATTTCCTCTTATAAAAGATGAATGTGACAAGGTATCCCACAAACCAGATAAACCAAGACGATTAAAAACAAATGGAATATAGGAGTAAGCAGTGCTACAGACAAAGCCCTAGAGTTTAAGCTAATGCAATACATCCAAAGAAACCTAAAGTAAAATGTAGATACCCATATAAAAGAGTTGCTTCTTCATGAAGTTTCTTTGCATAGAAAACTCTTAAAGGTGAACCTAACAGTCCTTTAAATGCAATCAAGTTTTTATGAGTCTGTGACATAAATTCTTTAAAGAAGGGAAATAATATAAAGAGAAAAAAAGGTTTATAATTTCAAGTAATCATTCCTTTTCAAGTAATCCTACAATATAATTCGATCTATGCCATATTAAATCAAAACCTTGTATATTAGAGTGAAAATGGAACACACCAAATGAGGAACAAATTAATGCTACTGGACTTAACCATCTTCCAGTGAGAAAGTCACACTATAAAAATGTCCATAAACTTTAAACTCCTGCAACTCTGTTTTCAGTCTATGATCTTTCTATCCTTTCCAAGTAAAACGAGAAGGTTATTCAGCTTAACACTGACAAACATCAGGAAGTTTTATGAACTTACTTGGAGTTGAGGATCCATTCACTGTGGGTTCATGTACCAGTTGGGTTTCAATTTCATTCTCTGGCTTTTCAAATTTCTCAAGATTTCTTGTTTGGTTAGAGGATGGAGAGGTATTCAGAGCTCCAGTTTCAGCACCAGAGGAGATCAACTTTGCAAACTTCACATTTAAAGTAAACAATTACTTTAATTTATAATTTGTTTTACCCATATTACTTCTAAAATTTTATGTACTTTCCACTTTTTTTTTCCCAGCAGGCAGGACCAGGGAAATGAAGGAAGAATAGGAAAAGATTTCAAAGAAGTAAAACAGGTATTAGGACTAGTAGCAAAATAAGTCCACTAATCAAAAGCAGTTGCAACAATAACATGAGGAGCAAAAGCTAATTTTCTAAGCATCTGCTGTTGAATATAATTTAAAATGCAAATCACTGGCAAAAAAGAAATAATATCTCCAAGCTCTCATATGGTAAACTAAACCGAAATATTTGAAAAATAAATCAAAAGACATTTTTGTATTTCCTGTATGATAATTTTTTCAATACTACTCTAAAAAATAAATTTGGAAACACATACTACACACCTAATAGATCTGCTCTTCCTATAATATCCGATCATTCTGAAGTCTTGCATAAGAAATTGAATTCTATATTGGATACTGTAATTTTAGCAGAAAGTATTAATGATGAATTCCATTCTTAGCACCATCAAACCTGCATTGTCTTAAATGACTTAATTACCAACTTGACGCCTAGCACTGCAAAAACATGGATTTTAAGAGTTAGGCTATGAAATGTTCTTACACAGGAGAACATCTTAGGAAAAAATAGTGTTAAGTTTACAATTGCTGATACTCTCAACATATCCAAAGATAGATTCCAAAAGTGTTCTTCACTTATTAAAATGTCGCATTATGGGCTCAGCATGTAACTTAGTGATGCAGCATGTTCTTAGCATACCTGAGACCCTGGCTTCTAACCCCAGTACTCTTGTATCACAAAAAAACAACAACAAGGTGACATGCAGATTGTGATGAACTGCGTTTTCTACCTAGTAAGCCTATATAGAGCACTGTCAACAATCAGGGTACATCCAGGGCAGCAGCCTCCTTTCAGCTGACAGGCACACAGGTGAAATCAGTACCATTTCCACACAGATACCTGTCTGAAGGAGTCTTTAGGGTCCTGTTTTCCCAGATATGTTTTCTTAGACTCAGCTGTCAGATCATGATTTTCATTTTCTTCTTTCCCTGGAGATCCCATGAAGACATTAAGAGGACTAGAATGCAATATTGGAGTACTTGAATTTACTGGATTTTTTCTTGGAGGAAACACCGAGCTCAACTGTGGGAGGAAGTCAAAGCCTGAAAAAGAGGAAGAGATACCAGCATGGCCATTTGCACGTGGCACTTCAGCAAGGTACTTAACTCGCTGGGCAGACTAACATGCGCAGACACAGGATCTATCTTCAGGCGGCGAGGCTGCTTCTCAGCTCTCCCTTTTCACTGATGCATTCTCTCGGGCACATCTTTAAAACTCCTAAGCTCCACCTACTGATCTATAAAGGTGGATGATGACATCCATCTCTTACAGTGGAGGCTCAAAAGACTATGTGAAAATACTTGAAAACTAAAAAACACATGGACTGTGTTAGTATCCGTTTTCCATAACTGAGGAGCATTAGTTTGGTTCTCTTACTGACCCCTGCCTTCTCCTATCAGTGTCTCTGTGATTTCCCTTCCCTTGGGGAATACCAACCATACCTACAGATGGCCGTCTTACAAAGGGAAAATGGAAACGGTGGTGGGACTGACTTTAAGATCAGGCCACAGCCACACTGCGGCTTCTCCCTTGTGCCATTCTCACTGTTGTGAACGCAGCTCTGGATGATGCCCTAACTGAAGCATCAGTGAAGACCTAAAGCCAAAGGTATCCAGTCATGCCATTCTCAGATTCTCAGCTCACAGAAATAATGAGATGATAAATGTTTACTGCCCCTTTAAGCTTCTGACTGTTGGTATCATTTGTTACACAGCAACAGACAACACAGTATCACTTCACTGTCCTAAAAGTACTTGTAAGTTGTGCTTACCTTCTCCTTTGCTAACAAGTTCATCACTTCCCTTGTTAACTACTGCATCTACAATAAAGAGAATCGAATTTTAAAATAGTGAAAAGTAAGCCACAGCAACTGAAGTTTCCTACTTTCTCTAGAGTTCAGAGACTAATGATCTTAAGAAAAATCCGAGGGAGGTTAAGGATTAAAGCCAGTATTCGTTTAAGCCATTTTCAATCTTCCAGCTTCACACACAGCAGCAAAAACGAAGATTATTCTATGATATGGTTGCTTAATGAGTCAGCAAAGTATAAAACTAGCCATGATTGGGTTTTAGAGATCTATCCTTCGGTTTTGCCTATTTCATTTCATAGCTTTCTCACTGTGGGCAGGTCTCTAATGCTACTAAGCTTCAGTCTCTGCATCTTGTCAGTGGGGAGAATGCTTTAATCATCTCACAAGTTTTGAGTATCAACTGAAACAATGCAAAAATACCTTGCAAGCAGCATGGTGTTACAAAAAGCTTACGGTTTTATATTTATTTTTAATACTGTAATGCTATTTAATCATACATAAACAAAACCTGCTTATGTCAATGTTATAATAGATTAATAAAAATGGGCAAAAGTCAAACAAATCCACCAAATTCAAATGGTTAATAAACACAATTTTCATATTCATAGGAAGATTATCTCTTGGCATGTGTATATATGCCTGATTCATATACTGCATGCCAACACACACATTTTAGAAATCATTCTATGGATTGAGAGAAACATTTTTATTTAAAGATGAAGAAACTGAGGCATGAACAGACGATGCCTTTTACCAAAATAGGTCCATCTTTGATATTAACAAATTCCTTGACAATGAAAAGCATTATCTTTAGTATCCATGCTTTTCCTTATTAATGACATAAAACCTTGATAGAGGGTAAAAACCTCAAATTCTAATAACGTTTTATAAAAACTAATTTATTCATTTATCTTAAAAACCCTGTCAGAAGACAAAATGTGTAACTGTGACACCTGTGAACAGCTGCTTCCTACATCCTCCAGTGCGCAGGCTCTGCAAAGGAAGGAGCCAGGGGTCCCCAGGCCCAGGGCAGACCCCAGCCTCCCTCGCCCGCCCAGGCCCTTCCCCTCTCTACGCTCCTCTACTACGCGGAAGCCACGGGGTCTGACCTGGAAAGGTAAGCAGGTATGTTCAGACCAGGGTAAGGCAGAAGACAAGATTCTGGACCACTACCTTTTATTTATTCCTTCTGATTATGAAATGTAGAAAACTTGGGAAAGACAGTTTAAAAAAAATTGCATAAAATCATGAGTTGGTGCAGCAATTTTAAGATCCTGCTACTGCTGACACTCAGGTTTTCAGAATTATAAATAAAACAGTAAGCACACACATCTTTTCAGGCTTCCCTGAATATGTTCTGAGATAAATTTTTAGAAATAGAATTACTAGGCCAAAAACAATGAAAAATTTAATTGTCAAATTATCTTCTAGTTATTTACCTGTTATTACTGATAATATTACTATTAGCAATAAGACTATCTTATTCAGGAAAATAATATAAACACCACAAACAAAAAAGGACAGCTAAACAATGTCCTAGCTCATCTACTCTGAACAATCACCGAGCGTCCAATGATTGAGCTGGCAGAGACATTTTTTAATGGTAACATTTATATTTCATCATGGGTGTGGGTGGTATAGACAGATAGTACTTTCACATATAAAAAATGAGACAGTCTATCATCTAGCCATATATTCCAAGAAAACATTTTAAAAATAGTAATTCAACACTAATAATCTTAAATATTTGAAGTCAGGAAGCTATATTTTGGATAGCAAAATATCCAAGATTTTATGGGGATTTATTTAGAAATAGATATAAGTAACATACTGTCTATGATGGTAAAACTTCCTTTAAGGAATCTGTGTGGAGTTTACAGATGTAGTTCAATGATAGCATGCTTGTGTGGCATAAGCAAGGATCTGGGTTTGATCGCTAGAACCGTGATAAATTTTTGTGAAAATTAAAACACTAACATAGGGCCAGGGATACAGTTCAGTGGTACAGAACCTGCCTGGCAGGTGGTGAGGTCATAAGCTCAATTCCCAGCACCAAAAAAATAAAATAAAATAAAATAAAATAAAATAAAATAAAATAAAATAAAATAAAATACTAACTTGAGAACCATCTGTATAGTTACCATATGAAAATTACCAGAGTACTTTTTAAAATTACAACATTCAAAATATTAAGTATAAAGAAGATACCACACAGGAATATTAGACTGAAGCTATTACCCACAACTTTTAGAATGCAAATGTAATAACCCACACTGAGACAACAGGATCCACTGATCTGAACACGGCACTCACCATCTCGGACAGGTGAGAACATGTCTCCTAAACTACTCTTTCCTGTGTCATCAAAGCTGGAGAAATCCTGATTTCTTCCACTGTCTGTTTCCTTGGATGAAATATCTGTGTTTATGCTTCGAGGCAAACCTTAGAAGAATTTGATATAAAATCAGTGTTACTGTATTTTAATAAATGTTACTCTCAGAAATTACATTGTAAAAATTAACCTTTACCACATTGCTGGAATTGTACAACTGTGAACTTCAGGAAAAGAAGCCAAAGGTAGCAACCAGTCACCTAACTAGCACTTCCGGGGAAGGCAGGTTGCTCAGGAAGAAACATAGTGGTTTATTTGTTCCTACTGTAACACTGGATAAGGAGTTTCCATAAGTAGATTTTCTAACACAATTTCTATATTTTGTTGCCCATTTAAAGTATACTGAATACAACTTACTTTTGTTATTAACTCCTACGGTCATCTAGAAATAATGGGGAAAGTGCGAGCATAAGCACTACTCACCTAGCAAGCGGCAGGACTCAGCATTAACTCCCCAGCTTTCAGAGTGGGTCGCTTTTTCCCAGTTCTCTTGCTAACAGCAAAACCTCTCAATATTATTGATTGCAAATGACTTCACTAACTTCTATAGATTACCCAGAGTAAGGAAACCAGAATATCAGACTCATGAAGAACAGCACAGCTTACAACAGTAAAAAGGCTGTCACAGTCTATTCCCTCTGGCAGTACGTTATGTAACATATGGCTCTAGGGCAGGGACTTGGTAAGAACCCTGCAGCTCTGTAGCTTCTTGCTTGTTTCTCGGTTAAAGAGTGAATTCTTGAGACTAAAGAACATAGATGAAACTTTGCTTCTAGGACGGTAACATGTTACTGTAGTATTACATTTTAAAAAGTGTTTTATTTGGTATCTTAGGATCAAATGAAAACTATAAAGCCTGTGATAAAAACTGCCCAAGCCTCATTAATGAAATAAACTTCCCTAATTACAAATGCGACAGAATTAAAACAGAACAGGATCATTTGTACATCACAATAACTGAGACATGGTCACACTGTGAAATTTCCTTCCCTTTTCTCTAGCTCATTAATGTATTTGAAAGCCTAACTCTAGCCTCTGCATTTTACAAAACAGGAGTGTGGCACTGGCTAAAAACAGTGCTAAGACCTTATTTTTATACTTCTTAAATAGCTCTGTCTCCTAGTAAAAATGAACACCAGTAACAAGTTGTAGAGGTTCTTTTCACTAACTAAATATGAATACCTTTAGTAGAAGCAGACTTTTTCAAACTGGAGATTCACACAAAGCTTACAGTAACAATGGTGAGGGTGACAATCCTGACAATTCATTTTAGAAACAAAATCATTTGCTGAGTGTCTACCATGCAACAGGCATTTTCTTTGATTTTTCACAATAATCTTAAAGCTCAAGAGTTCTTCATATTATACTATTCTTAAAACTTTTCTGAAAATAAAATTAATAAAAAATCTTGGTGTGGGAGAAGAATACTCATTTTGCCAGAAATTTTGGGAACCTGCCAATTATCACTAATTAGTGATCTAGCAGACCCAATTCTTTTATTTCCTAATTAATGCTGTCATTCTTAAGCAAGAAATTACTTATTAGAGACTAAACAAAAAACACTGATACTTCAGAGTTTACCATAAATAAGAAATTTTTACTTTAAAAAATTATGAATAACAAATTACAAAATTTTGAAAACAACTACCAATTTTCATTACATAATTAATTTACCATTGACAGATATTATTCAAGGTAATATTTCAAAAACAATTTTTTGGGGTGAATAACAATAGTATTTGTTTCTAAGAATTCTTTAAATAATGACCTCATTACAGTATTTGTAATGTAGGAGACCTATATGCTGAAAGCTATACTACTCTACAGTATTTTTAATCTTTTACATTATCTTTATTCTATAAGGTGATGTAGATATTCACAGAAAAGTAATAATGAATATACCTTATTATTTTAAAAACATTTCTTAAAAGTTTAAAAATCCATTCTACATTACTAAACCTAAAGTTTTTCTGCTACCCAGACAGTAAATTCATACTGAGAAGACATTAACAAATATTTTTGTGCCTGTACTTGTCCTGACAAATATAGTTCTATTGAGTACAGTATTTTGAAAAATACTGATATACCATGTGGACCTTTAAAAAACCTGTTGCAAGTTGACAGTATGGCATAATTTCTTACAATGCAAACAAGTTGTTATGATTTACAGAATATGATCTTTGTTATGGTCAAATTACATAGTAAATAAAAGTGAAATGCACGATTATATCTTCACAAAGACTAAATGAATTCCTGTTTCAGAACTGTTTCATCAGTATGAGAATGAAAGAAATCATTAAAAAAGGTTCAACATTTTCATGTAACAGACTGTATTCTGCTTAACATGTGCCTGGCACTGTCCAGCACTTAATAATATTCACTGTATCACCTTAGTTTTCTCTCTAAGACATGAAATAAATGAAGCCATTAATAACTTTCTTTTTACCGTGAAGTGAAATCATAATGACAGCGGCAAAGTTTCCTATTCTCTACTGATAAGACAGAGGAAAGTCACGCAGTCTGCAGCAATATTAAAGATGAATGACTTCTAGCAGGTGTCACTCTATTTTTTAAAATAGTCACTGTTTCTCAAAAGTTCACCTGAGGGCCAGTTAGCCCCATGGGGAGCACTTGCCTGGCATGTTTGAAGGCATTGGTTTGATTCCCACCACAAAAAATGAAACAAAAAACATACAAAGCCAGCTGTAATAGCACAAGCTTGTAATCCCAGCACTCTGGAAAGCTGAGGCAGGAAGATCATACTTTTGAGCCACGTCTGGACAGTTCAGTAACTTGGCAAGAGATGGTCTCAAAATAAAAAAATAAAACAGGTCTGGGGAATGTAGCTCAGTGAAAAGATGGTGGGTTCCAACTCCAGTCAGTATTGCTATTAAAAAAACAAACAAACAAAAAAACCAAACACCAGAAAACCAAAACACCCACAAACAGACGTTCACTAGAATAGATAAAATAAGAGTATTCTATGAACTTCTTGAAAACATATCATTTGATGCTCAGGGAAGAAAAAAACCTCCAAATACCACAAAGTAACATTTACCTGCTTTGTCCTGAGTGCTAAGGAGCCCTTTGGCCACAGCTGCTGTCAGGGGCTGTGACAGAACTGTGCTGGTGGCAGCGGTGGTGGGGGCTGCTTCCCTGACAACCCCGGAATTCTGAGCCCCTCCCCCGGTGGAGCTGACAGCAACGCTCCGTTGGTTCACTGTGGTGGCCTTATTTGAGCAGCCTTTATTTAAACCTGACTGAAAAGAAATGAAACATTCAAAAGCTCAGGTTACTAATGTCATTCTACACATTAATATTTTATAAATTGCCTGTTAGGTTAAAAAATTCACTTTTCCCTCATAAATCTTAAGTTTGTTTATAGAGCTAAGTTTCCCTCTATAGCAAAACAAGCTTTTAAAATAGTTTTAGAGAGATATATGAGAACTAAGTACCAAAAAAATTTTTTAAACTAAGAATCAAATGACTTTGTATTAAAATTATTTAAAATGCTATCACATAACACTATGAAGCAATATTACACTTTGACATAAATTTTTCATATTTTGAACTGAAATTTTTTTAGTAAAATCAAAAATGCTAAAAAGAAAATAATCCCACCTTAGTAAGGGCAGTGGAACACTGAAATGCTATACACTGCACAGATGTCTTGTGAGCACTGATGGTTTTAACCGGTGATTTCAACATCCTTAAATCATACTGATAGATTTTCCCACGGGAGGAGCCAATAGCCAGAGTGGCGCCATCAGACATGAAATCGACTGCAGTGAGAGGAGCATCGGCCACCAACGTTTTCACGAGCCTTAGAGGAAAGGAACAGAGTGCATGCAGCTATGGCTGTGTACGCCGGCACAGAAGTTCACAAGAACACGTTATGAACAACCAAGTTATTCGGCAATGGGTGAACAGCATACACACCCCAAATACTTGTTTAAAGTTTGTTTTAGAGACATTTCTAATAAAACGGCATGTAAAGGATTGCTGAGCAACATGTATGAAAACACCACACTGTACCCAGTATGTTACAAAATAATATGCACTAATTAAAATATATTTAAAATAATAAAAATCTGAAAAAAGAACTGCTGCATCCTATTCACTATTCACTTCCAACAGGCACAGTCTACACCCTTCAGAACGGCACCAATCTCTCCGAGTAATTACTACCTCGGCAGTGAATGTGACGCGACTCTTGACCATTGCTCCACAAACCAAAGCTCTTGCCTCAGGGCTGAGGCAGCTATAAGTATCCGCTTTTCACTTACTGAGCTGCTTAGGTCTCAGAGGACTATGACCTTTCACAGGGCAGCATCTGCTACTTTGTTTGGACCAAAAAGCTAAGAGGAACGCAGTTCGTTTAAAGTTGAGCGCGTTACTGGTGTCTCCTACAAGTGAAAAATGGCTCACATGTAGGGTTCTCTCTCAGTAAATGATTACAAAAGAGAAGACAGTGGCATAAAGAACAGTAAGAACTCTAGCACAGAAACATGGTTTGATAGTCCCTACTACTGTCTAATAGTAACAGTAACAACCTACATGATCTTTACATTTTCAGGTGCCTGAAAACAACTGTAGCACGCTTGCAGTTGGTTTTTGTGGGGTAAGAGTAATCAAGTATATCTTAACTTACAGAGGAGGCCATTATGTACCCAACTGGTGGCAATTTTGTCCCTGGGAATATCTGGCAACTTCTGGAGATAGTTTAGGTTGTCACAACTCAGGGGATGTTTTGAGATTTAGTGGGCAGAGGCCAGGGATGCTGCCAAGTACCCTACAACAGCCAAGACAGAAACCTACAACAAAGAACTGTTGACCCAAATGTCAACGGTTTAGAAACTTCACTCCAGAAAATAAATGTTAAGGCAAATTAACCATACTGCTTTAAAAATACATTAGTTACATTTTGAAAAAGAGTAAGTATACTAAAACAAAGATGTGGAATCATTAAGATGCAATCCCTAGCACTCACTTCCCAGACAAACCCTAATTCCACTCCTTTACCCATTTGTTCTGCATGCGAACAAAAAAAAAAGAAAAACAAGAAAACTCAATTTCACTAGATACATCACCTATACAGAGATTAGATCTCCTGGGTATAATCAGAAATCTAGCTGAGTGACAATACCGTGTATCTGTTAATGATTTAGTATCTGTTTGTTAGTAAATTGAGAACTGAGTATCTCACACTTACTTCTTACATGAAGTGTCATACAGGATGATTCTTTTGTCCAAGCCTATGGTTACAAACAGCAGTTCATTGACAGGAGAGAAACAGATGCCTGAAGCTGGGGCTTTGTGAGTACTGCCAAAGTTATGGTACGGACTCTGACTGTTCACGTCCCAGAGAGTGACCAGTCCATTATCTGAAACACTGCCCAGGAGCGATTTCTTATACACTGAGTACTTCAAATGCCGAATGGACTATAAAAACAAAAGAATAAATTTCATGTAATTATGCAAACTATAAGTACACTTACAATCCTAACAATGAGGGTTAGGATTTCTCTGGTGTAAAGAGTGACAGATTTCAATCATGACTATCATAATATTATTTAATGGGCTATACCACAATCCTGAACCATACACATTATTCTACTGAGCATGTTTCAGGATTTTATCATCTTGGAGTACAGGATCCTCAGTCTCTCCCTTTCCAGAAGAGAACCATAACCAATACATTGAGATTACTGACATTAATCTTCCAACATCCACCCCATACATACAGAAACCAGTAACATTTGTATCATGAACAAGTATAAGAAAACACTGGAAGATAATAAAAAAACAATTATTTCCTTTTTTTTCTATATATATTTTATTATTTATTTATTTTGGTACCAGGGATCAAACTCATGACCTCGTGCTTGCCAGGCAGGCACTTACTCTGCCAAGCTAAATCCTGGGCCCCTCTAGATGTATTTTAGATACTTGGATATATTCGTTTGAAGCCAAGTATGTGATGAGTTGGTGGTGGTTCAACACATGAAGCGTCCTAAGACATTCAATCACAAAAGAAACACTGAGGTACCCTAGACTGGTGCAGAACTATTCCCACTCTTGGAAGCAGCAGCCTGAAGGCACAGCTGGCCTTCCCGGGACCCTGAAGATGCTCTCCCTTTGCAGTTTCAGCTGGACCATAATAAACAGATCTCAGAGAAAAACTGGCTTAAATTTTACCTACATTTACTCACGTATGACTCAAAATTGTATTGGCATTACAATGTACTATGGTAAGAATTAGGTATTTTGCATTTAAGGCAATGCATAAGCTACTTAATTTTAAATTAAGTAAATGCATGTTTTAAAATACATTTGCCTCCAATGGGAAAAAATGTTTAGGAATAATATAAAACAAATGCTAAGTAAGAAAAGTTTTTGTCATCATACGTCTAAGGTAAGATAATCACTATGCTCATTCATTACATTTGGTTTCTCTATTCCAGATGCTAAAGTACAAAAAGAAAATGATGATTTATAAAGTTCCACTTTTGCTGAGAAAAAAATGTATCTGCTTGTGCAGACAAATCTTTCTTCTGATTTACCTTCAAGGAAAAATAAGCTACATGAAAAGACACAGAGAGTCTTAGTGAATTATAATTAATGTTTGTAGAGGCATATGCCAATCAAGAAAAATACTGATTTTTCAAGGATTTCTGCAGCACTTTAAGAGCTCACAGTTTTTTACAACATCTAAACTGGATGAAACGCTCAAACAGAATGAAAACAAAACTAACACCGTAAGATCACAGATTTGGTAGGTTCTCAAAGTTCACAAAGTACGTGTTAATATGAGCCACAGTGGGAATGTTCCTAAAACATGCTTGAAAAATTGTTCTCTAGCTTTATTTAATAAACTTTATAAACAGTTAAAAATGTATGTTTTTTTGTTAGGTCAAAACCTGAATTTCAGATATTGCTTCAAGTTCCTGGGACCTACAACGCAACACACTGAGGAAAAATAAAAAAGGCTAAGAAAATCCCAAGTGCTCCTCTCAGATAAACCTGGCTGCAAGTGGAGGCTCAACCAAACTCTTTACAATGCAGGAAAACACCTGAAACTCCCCAAACTTTGGTGTTCTCATTTACAAGATACAAACCATGCTCACTTATGTGTCAGGGCCATTCTGAAGTGAAACAGCCTTTCTGCACAAGTCCAGGCAGACAGCAGCTGTCAGCACCTCCTCACAGGCCCACACCTTTCCCACTCACTTCAGCTTAGCTTCCATCATTCAGCCGTCTTCTACATATGCTCTTTAAAAGATACTAACTTTCTTAAGTATCTGCCCTGTAACCCTTTGGTAATATCAACAGAAAATTATTTCTCAACTTTCTACATCTATGAAACCATTTCTTCAGAGTATCAAGGTATTAGCTAAAAATGATCCTGAATAATCACTGATCCATTACATTATTTAAAAAATATAAATTCATTTCAGTGTCAGCAATACTTATTAAGCACTTCTCCTATTATACATAACTTATTTTTTTGAGCAGGGAACTACCAAGTAGCTTGTGAAAAATAAAATTCTACCTCTATAAACAATGCTATTTTTCTTACAACACATTATGACTATGTAAGAATACATGTGCTTATGCAGTTCATTTATAAATATAAAAATAAATCACTCACTATGGGTAGTGGTATGATAAACACTTTTTTTCAATTTTTAAGAGAGTCTCCTTACATAGCTCAACCTGGTCTTGAACTCAACTCTGAAGCTCAGGCTGGTCTCAAATTCACAGGGATCCTCCTGCCTCAGCCTCCCGAGTGCTGGGATTACAGGTGTGCACCACCATACGTGGCTGATAAACATTCTTAAAGGACCAAGTACAAAATATTTTTTTGCTGTTGTACTGACAAAAGTGGGTAGAGAAAATGTATAAATAAGCATGGCTGTGTTCCAACAAAACTTTATTTACAAAAATAAGCAGGCAGCCCATGCTAACCTTTGTCAAAGATACTTGAAGCTTTTGTTTTTCAATCACAAAGAAAGCAAAACTCATTCATATTCTTACCATCTATTTAACATCTTAGGAAGGACACTTTTAAAGTATTTTCCTGAGTGTTACACATGTCTGTGTGTGCTCAGTAAAATATATCAACAGAAAACCTGATCTCATTTTATTATTAAAACCATCACATCATTATTTTCTAGTAAATTATTTTAATAAGTACTTAATATATAAATGCATGAGTACATCAATTTATATCAATAATATAGTACTGCACATTTAGGTTACTCCAAATTTCCAGTAACACTGATTATCATTTTTAAAAATTGTCAATTTATGAATTTGCATTTCATTGTTGCTCATGCTTAAAGGTTTCTGACTCAAAAATATCAAATGACCATTTACCTTTTTTCTTTTATGAATTGTTCATTAATTAACTACCAACTTTCTATTGAGCCTTTAAGAGTTTTAAATAATAATTTATATTTGTTAATCTAACGAGGACACAAAATGCTCTCTCAGGTTATAAACAGTTTCCCAATGTCCTTAGAATTGTGTTGATCTTTTCTCTAGCTTGTCGTCAGAGGTTTTAAGTTTCTATGCCTTGCTTTACCAAACCGAAACAGTGAGAGAGCACTAGAGGGCCAGAGAGCAAACTCACTCCTGCTCCTTAACCTGCTACTCATTAAAACTACTGCTTGTGTTTTCTTCTAAGGCAGCCAGCAACTTAAAAGCTGCTTTGGTTGAAAAATAAAAACACAAAGTAACTTCTCACTTGAGCCTACAGATACCCACAAGCTAACAAAAAGAGGAACAAAGCTTGACCTTCATTTTGTATCTATCGCCTTCACTGCCTTAGAAATGGGGCCAGGTCCTCCCTCAGCCATGCATACAGGCATGTTAATGAGGCAGCAGCCAGCGGCAGGAACAGGAACGATGTGTTAGGCGCACAGTACCAGCTCCTCACCAGGAACCCACCATAAACATGTACTAACAAAACAAAAATGCAAACAATAAAAGCTGACAACAAAAAGTTGACTAGCTCTAAATTTACACAGCTTGCGTCATGCCCCTTCAAGAAGATGACACTAACATAAAGATTTACAGAGACAGGCAGTCAACAGCAAGTACAAGCCAGTCTCCAGTCACTGCCCTAAACCTGGGGTCACCTTGGATTCCAACAGAACTGCCACAAAACTGAGAGTCCAGCCCAGCAGACTAAGCAGGAAGAACTCCTCCTTCCAGAGTCGCTGCACAAACCCAGAGCTAAAGATAGGTGACCAGCCAGACCCTGGCTCCCCTCAGCCACTCTCGGCCTGTTCCTGTGCCATCAGGGCTAGACGCACTTTAGCTGTCACCTCAGGTCCCTTCCCATTTCCTCTGACTTTCTAACTCTGCCTAACACATCAGCCTGTCCCTCACTGACGCATCCTTAAATGCTTTGAGCCCAATTAAGAACACCCCCAGGTCAAACTGATGTTCCCACCTTCCCTGAACCCTGTCTGATGACAACACTTGTACCCAATGACTTATGACTTGGTTCTTAAACTTAGAAAAACTTTCCTTGTGCACAAATAGGAAAATATATTTGTTATTTTCTAGTACAGTAGCTTTATAGTACCAAGATATGAATGTACACATAGTTTGAATCCATCCTTCCCTCTTCTTGATTCCCAGGGTCTTATTTCAAAAGCACTAACCTATCATCTAAGCTACTGCAGTTACCTGATTTCCATTCTCAGTGACTTATCATGTGTCCTTCATACTACTGTAGCAACGGCATCTTCAGAATGGAAAACTGAACTTACTTCTGCTGACAACAATTTTAATTGAAGGATTTCTGGAAGCTAGTGGTTAGAATGTAGCACTGGGAGCTTGGGGGGCTCCTCTTTAACACCCTCGTCTGTAGAAGAGCTGTACTGTAGACGAGCTGGCCTCTGGGAACTTGGGTTTGGGAGGTATCCCCTATCCTGACAGCAGTGGCTCAAAGAACCTCAACTGTGCAGACGATAAGGCTGATAACAGAACACCTGCCTTCCTTTGCGAGTCTGAAGCGTTGGTATACGCTATGCAGAGGGTGCCGAGTAGCCAGTCTCTAGTGAAAGCTCTGGCCAATGAATGTTTAAGCGCTCTTTCCTGGGAGACATTTCACACACATTCACAACGTGAAGTTGGGGATGTTAAGCACAGCAGCCGTCTGGGCTCAGCAAATGATAATCTCAAAGGAAGTGGCTTAACCTGCTCATGACTTTGGACGTGTGAAGCAGCCTTGCAGTTTCTTTACCCACCCAACCCCCTCCCCCAACTCTGGATCCTCTTCCTCTCTACAAGTGCAGGGTGGGCTTTCTCTGCAGCTTGCCCAGGGAGTTGCTTGAGAAGGAATGCAATCTTCTAAGATCCTCACCCCGAAATCTCCTTAGCCAGGGAAGATTCACCACTGGAGATGAAACTAAAGGTTGTCACTACACATCCTGGACTGATGCTTCAGCTCTTCTTCCAGAGGCCAGGCACTTTTTGCACAGCAAGACAGCCTGTTTGCAGTGCAGTTCAGCTGCTCAGAACTTGTCACCACCTTCACAGGAACCCCAGGAACTCTGTCCCAGGCTACTGTCCCTTCTGTGGACCCATCTGTCTCCCACACAACTCATTTACTCCCCCCAGGGAAGTCCTCGCGGTTCCAACTTCCTCCCGCACTGACTTTTTCCTTGGCTTTTTTATCTTTTTCTTTTTTCTTTAGTAGTAGGGATTGAACAACAAAAAAGGAAGATAAGAAAAAAACAAATAAAAAAACCTAAAAGATTTGAAACTACTTATTAAATAAGTACATCATGTAACTAAGAATAGCAATAGAGAATGACCAGCATCAAGACATACTCTAGTAAAATTATTGGACTTTAATGAAAAAAAAAAAAAATCCTTTGAACACCTAGGGGAAAACAAGTAACTTTAAGGAAAAAAACAATCATCCTCTTATATTTGAGACCAAAGATGACAGAGTAACACATGAGCTCCTCATAGAAAGACAATGTAAGTCTACAACCAAATTACTTTGAAAGAGAATTTATACGCTGAAAGGAAAAGTTAAATGCAGAAGAGATGTACTTAAGGGAAGAATATTAATTTGTTAATTTATAATATTAATATAAACTATTATGGTAAATATAAAAATTTAGAAAATATCTAAAACAATGTTTCTGTAAACTGTGACACCCAACAGTGTAGTATGTGTAACCATTAAAAAGTACTTCAGACAAAAAAAAAAGCAGCCCAGAATAATATAAACAAGCCTCAGACAGGACAGTAATGAGAGAAAGGCAGAAAACGGAATTAGGCTAGGAGAATGATTATGGAAGGAAAACAGTTATATGGAAAATGCTATTTTTAAAAACCTTTAAATAACTTTCCATTTTTAAAATTGAAAGAAAAAAATCAGTTTGTAAGAATATACACAGATACAGCTTATCAGTTTATTTTTTTGCCCACATCAAGTATAAAATTGCTCAAGAACATAATATATAGGCTAGGCAAATATATACCAGCTCTGAGGAAATACACTGAGAATGAATCAAGGACATGTTACCTTGCCAACATTTTTATTTCAATAGAAATTATACGAATACTTCTATATAAACTAAAACAAGTATTCTTTACATTCAGTCAACATTTTTCTTTTTAGCATAAATTCAGGTATATACATAACAATCAACCAAATAAAGCAAATTAGAATTAAATTCATTCTTTTTTTATTCATAGTTCTAGGATTGAACCCAGGACTGTGTACATACCAGGCAAGTCCTCTACCACTCAGCTAAATCCTGAATCCTAAATCCATTCTTGAAAAGATAATTCTTTCAAAAATGTAATAATTACATTTACCAGATAACTTACGTGGGCTTAATACAAGATGTATATGTAAAATATCAAAATGTTCACTTAATAAAAGTAAATTTAATGTATACTTCATTATGTTATATATAAAATCTTAAGAGAATCTCACCAATCAGAGCTTAAATTCAATTTTTAATCTAAAGAGTTGATGAAATGGATCTGCATTTTTAACTGCTTTGCAAGTGTGAGAAAGGCAGCACAAGTGGATCTGCATGAGGGCCTGAGCGGGGAACCTGCCAGACACTGACATGCAATTATAACCCAAGAAAGTCTGTCAGCCCAGCAGTCGCAGGGGCAGCGAGGCTCTTTTTCACTTGCAGAAAGACACTGTGATCTACACAAAACTAATAGCTTCAGCTCAGCTCAGACATTTCAAAGGAAGATTCTAAATATATTCAGGCAATCTCATTTCTGATATGAAATTCGGTCTGATGTAGATTCATTGAGACTCCAAGGATTTGTCACTTTCACTAAGAAACCAATTTGATCATTATTAAGCGTTTCAAATCACAGAAACAAAAATAAAAATTTCAATTTAACTATGGTTGTGCTCTAACTATTGTTTTCTCAATAACCCAACAGAGAAATCAGGCTGAAAAACAGTGTATCTGAATTCAAAATGGCCACTTTTGACAGCCTTGAGATTTTCATGAACACTGTTTAAATTTAAGAAATTAATGTATTTGAAATTTAAATAAATTTGGAGAAATCTTAGTATTTTTTAAAATACTAAGTTGCAATCCTATGCTTTTGGTCAACAATCAATAAAGTGCAACGAAACTATTTTTAGAAAATCAATTTTAGAATACTTCAAATATTCCATTAACATGAAAGGAATGCCTTAGTATAGTCATAAAACTTACATCTTTCCTCAGTAAGAAAGCTGGGACTGACTGCATCCTCACACTGTAAGAGGCCAACTCCTACTTCCTAGCCCACGCACTCTGTTTGAACGGTGCATCAGAGGAAACTGAATACGTCTTTAATATTCTCGAATCAGTCTAAGACATAAAGTATGGTTACTGAGCCAAGTGACAACTGGTAAACTAGTATGGGCTTGGAGGGAATGCATGAAACCTAAAGATGTTCAAATCAGTCTAGAAAAGCAAATCACAAAAGCTGTTTCAATAGATTGATCTAATTATTCACTGAAAGTTCACAATAGCAGCTAATACCCACTGACCTCTTAATATATAATATGCGGTACTGTGATCAATTTCAGTATCTCAAAAAAAAAATGTCAAAAACATACTATCATTATTCTCACTTGACAGATGAGAAAAGGGAGGTTAGGAGTTAAGTGACCTGCTCGAATTCGCAGAGGTAGCCAAGTGCTTTACCCTAGAGCACATCAAAGAAATGTGAGACCTTCCATGAAAAGCTATACCCAAAGATCCTACAGAGATGTAGTGCAGGAGGCACAGGAAAATCTCCACTTCTGGCTGACCTAACCTTGGACAAGAGATAACCTTTAAGTAGTACTCTTTTTCTAAACTGGAAGATAAATTTGATTCAGTTCCTCTATGTGACTCAATAAAAATTCTTTTAAAATCAACAGTATAGCAATCTATCACCTAGAATTTTTAAAAATATTTCTTATGTTGTGAAAGATATACAAGTAAATTCCGAACTTTCACTAGTTTACAAGGGAATAGTATACTGTTCTCAGAAGCTCTGGTTCCTCAAACACACATTCTTACACGGATATTGCAGAGCTAGAGAGATCCAAAAGGAAGCTCTGCTACCACTCTAGAAGACTTTAACAGTTCATTGTTCTGTGGTCTGAAAGCCCTGGAATCTAGTTTTCTCAATTGTAAAAAAGGAATTAACACACACCCCACAAACTAGTAGCAAAGACTTAAAGACAGAACATAAATCAATGATCACAGTGCTTGAAACATAATACATGTTAATAAATACTCTATGCAGATGAAAATCTCTGTAAAATGCTTTCTTTCCAAATCCTCTCACTACCTGTTTCTTTCCCTACCCCAGGTCTGAATGACCAGGACTTTTTCTGATGGCCCCTGAAACATAATTTCCTCTAAAATGTTTCTCCTGACTTCTCAAATGGCTTAGGTGCACCCCTTTTTATGTTCCTTTGGACCCCTACAGTTTACCACTTTCCTAGTACACCTTTGGTTGAACTGTCCACTTACCTGTCTACTGCTACGACTCAAACATAAACTATGTCTTGGCACTTAACCCAGTGCTTGCCCCACTCAGTAAGGTGCTACCTTATATGAACCAATGAAAACATAAGGGACATGTACATACTTCTTAAAATTCAATACTTTCAATTAAATGTTTAAAAGGTAATAAAAGTAACAAAAAACAACATCTAAAGTATCTTTCTTGATACATTCCAAAAGGTGAGAGTAAGCAGAATAAAAGCAGGAAAATAAAAGAAGTTCTATCTAGGATATGCACAAACTACAGAATTAAAACATTAAGGGCTGGGGATTTAGCTCAGTGCTGTAAGTGCCTGCCTGGCAAGTGCAAGACCATGAGTTCAATCCCTGGTACAAAAAAAAAAAAATTATAAATTACTGGAGATGAATAGTTTAAAATTTCCAACAATAAATAGAAAATTTGGTCCACATAAGTCACAAATAACATATACCAAATCAGTAAGATTAAAAAAAAAAAACAAACTCTCAAAATTACTAACATGCTTGGCTTGAAATGTGAATGTTTCTTCCTGAACTGGGGAACAAAACAAAGATACCCACTAACACCACCTCTATTTAACACTGGATTAGAGATCCTAGTCAATGCAATAAAGAAAAACAAAATGTGTAAAGACTGGAAAGTAAAAAAAGTGATTATTATTTACAGATAACATGATATCATATAAATTGCAAAATGCAAAAAAATTAAAAATCTATAAAGCTACTAAATGAATTTAGTATGATTCCTAGGTAAAAGGGTATTATTCAATACAAACTGCATTTCTGCATACTAACTCACAGAGTATTTCTGTATGCATTTCTGTATACCAACTCACAAATTTAACAGGAAAAAATAATAGTTTATAATACACTATCAAAAAATCCAATACTAGGTAATAAATCCACCAAAAGATAATGTAAGATTTCTACAGCAAAACAACAAAACACTGCTGAGAAAAATTAAAGATGATTTATATAAATGGAAAAATTATACCAGATTCAGGGATTTAAAGAATCAATATTGTTAAGATAGTTCTTCCTAAATTGGTCCACAGACCTGATATAATCCAACACATAAATCTTGAAAACACATTAAAACCACAACAGACAGTATCTTCAAAACTTGAGACAGACAAGATTTTTCAAAACAACACACACAAAAAGGAAACTTAAAGGAAACAAATGATAAGAACTTTTGCTGGTGTAGCAAGGTGATACACACTAGCAATCCAGCTACTTAGGGGGATGAGACAGGAGGATCACAAGGTCAAGTCTGACATTCAATTAATTGAAGTTTGTGTAGTGTCCCTAAGTGGCTTCCAAAGTCTTTTAGCAAGTCTTTATCATTGTTAACTTTCTAATCTTGTTTCCCATTGACACAAAATAGATATACTTTCCTTTCTCAATTTTATCTATGATTAACTCCATATAAATTTTTCTCTAAAAGTTCTATATTAGCCAGTTAAAATCCTTTGTCATTTCTAAGTATATTATACATTCATACACTTATTATACATGTTTTAAACATTTGGTAACACACTGAAAACAAAGAAACAAGTCACCTTTATAACCATATTGTTGACACATGAAAAGCTAACCCTATACATATTAGCATCAAATAACTGGCAAAGTAGCCAGTTTATATTTTCACAGTCAAAGCAAAGAAGTGAATTAAGCATTAACTCAGCCAAAATCCTCCCTCCTTCAATTTTCCCTATCCTGAAGTTTTCTCTCCACTGCTCTGAATCACTGTAAGCCTTTTATGCATATCACTCCTCTCACTGATATGCATATCTCCCTTTTTCTAACACATAAAACTTAAAACAGGGCTTTTTCCTATTCACTTGCTATCCATTAAATGTTCCTTCAATACTAAATATTATTAGGATGATTTTAAAAATTTCTTTCCAACAGTGAAGAATTTCCATATTTTATCTGATAATAGTTATAGCCAAAGAGACTGCAAGAAAAAGGAATAAAAGAAGATGTACCTTATTGGAAATTTCTGTAGACAACCTTATAAAAATAAGCCAAGAATTAGATTTCTTAAGAAACTTTTCATTCTTTAAAAGAAATTTTTACAGGCTAAGTTTTTACAAAGGAAACTATATGAATAATTTTTCTTTTGAAAAGCTTCCTCACTCCAATAATTAACCTGAAATGTATGAATAAGCCAATATCACATACTGAAAAAAACCAAAACCACACCACTCAATTATTTTCTGCCTTACTTCAGATCCACACAACAGTAGTTATTAACTTAAGTACACATCTTACAGCTGACATAGTTTGAAGTATGCAACACTTATATGACAGGAATGCCACAGAAAAGTTAATATCCCTGTTTTAGCCTTAACTAGCTACATTTCGTTACATATAAATACTAGAATGAAATAATTCAATTATAAAACAATTTGAGTAAACACTTTAATCTAAAATGTATTAGCTTATTTGAACATTTCTTATAGCACCACTAAAAATTAGCTAGAAGTTTTTCAAACAAGCTAAGCATTAATTTAAAAAATGTAAATTCATGATCATATATAAAATAATTCAAAGTCCATCTTATCAACTTTAGTTATTTATTTTTTAATCAACTTTATTTTGAATAAACATATACTGTACCTGGTTACTACCATGACCGAAAGGAGTACTAGATATATTAGTGGTTACACTGTGTAAAATAATTTCACCACTAAGCGATCCCGAAGCAATGTAGCAATCATTCCAATTGTACGTTACACAAGTGACTTCATCTTTATGATCCTGAAAAACAGAAATCCAGGTTAAGTATAGTGCCCCTAACCTTTGAATAGTCCATCTTTCTATTTTTGTAAACACCAAGTGTTATGCTTGTTGGTGTAACATCTGCTTTAACATTTCCCTCAAACAACTTCTTAAAAGATTGCTCAGATGAGTATCGAACTATATAATCAACCCCACATCCTCTCAGGAAACAGATTCCCTTTCCATAATCACATTAATGGTCCAAGCACTCTGAAACAAGACAGCACAAAAGGCTGATTTACTAAGCATCTACCTGAAAGTACTCAATCCTGCTGATAAATAACACTATAAGCTATTGGGAGAGCACTTGCCCTTGAGAGTATTATATAGTTCACCTGAGAAGATAAGACATTTAAATTAACATGAAAATGACAGAGAAAATGAGTAGTAAAGAAAAGTGTTAGAGAAAAAAGAGGTATCCTGCGAACGGATTTGACTCCAGAAATAATCTGCGTAACATATCATTGGAATAAAGTTTTGAGTTCAGCCTCAAAGAAAGGATAAGAAGTAAGTCAGGAAGAGGAGACACCAAACATTGCAAAATGGAATACAGGAAAAGTCAAATGATCACGTGCAGCTGCTTACATTGCATTCACTGAGTCCTGCGAGTGCAGAAAGTTTAATCTTACTATTCGACTTTAAAAAACTCGCAAGAGACAAAATCACTTTGCCCTTATGCAGATGAAGAATGTAAAGGTTAAGAAACTTGTGTATAACTGCCAGGTGATAGAGCCAAGATGCATCTCAGTCAAGCCCCAAAGCCTGTGCTCTCCTAGTACACCACAATGCCTCTCAACCCCAATGTGAACCCGCTTTGAGGAAATAAAAGTAGTGGGTTTTAAACTGAATTCAGAGTACTTTTACTCAACATCAAAGTAGAGATTTCTAGTGAGAACATACAAGTGATCAAGATGAGAAGTTTTTAATAATGTAGTGTCAGATCTTAAGATAAACAAAGCCTAATACCTAATAATTTATGTAATATCAAGAATTGAAGCTATGTGATTCACATGTAGTACATCTTTTTCCAAGGGTTTGAGCATTTTCAGAGGTACTCCTTTCCTAAATCAAAGACAGAGGAAAGGGGTGTCTAGTAAAAAGAAAAAAGGAATGATGAATATTTTGTGCACTGTTGCCATTTGGTGAATTAAGAATTTGAAGTCCAATATAATTTCTATGGCTTTACAAAAGGGCAGGTGTCTTCTTAATCTCAACTGTGAAAAATGAGTCATTTGGTGAACATTTACTAAGCACCAATCACATACCAGAAAATTGTGTTATCAGTGGAAAGAAGGCTGTAGAGAAAATATCCAACGGCAAAAGCTAAGATATCTCACCTTCACCACTGATCAGTCAAATACTTAACTGAATGAATGAGGCAACAAAGTACTCTGAGAACTTCAAACAATAAGGAGAAAAAATATATATAAATATGGCATAACTGGGGAAGAAAAACAAGGAAAAGGGAACAGAAGAGGCAATGCAGGGTGATAAGAGTATGTGAAGCTCTTAAAATATGGGATAAAAATGGCCAGAGACTCTAATAGCTTCTGAACTCTCCAAGACACTCATTCAAAGCAGGTCCCGCCCTCTAGGGAGAGCTTTAATTCAAATATTTCACAATATAAAGGACTAAATAGTGAATAGCATCTGAGCTTGCACCTAGTCGGCGGCTGGATCCAGCACAGCTTCTGTAATTTCTCTGACTTTCTCCACCTGTACTCAGAAACAATGCTCCCTGTCCTGCAGAGCTGTGTTAGGGTTTAGACCCTAAAACGGGCCCAAAGCCTCACACATTTGGAAGGTGATCTGTGCTGTGGGGCTGTATAGGTGACTCGCTGTCAGGGGAGCTCTGGTGAGAAGAGAAGGGTGACGGGAGCATGGCCTGGCAGGGGACCTCAGCCTCCTGGCTCCTCCCTTTTACTCCGCTGCCCGGCTGCCCGGAGTGAGCAGCTCTCCTCTGCCAGGCCCTTGGCCAGGCCTCCCTGCCTGCAGCCAGCCACGTATGGACTAAAACGGGTGTCAGTGACTTTGCCCCAGCAAGGAGGAAAGTGACCAAACCAAAACACTGCTAAGACAAGAAAAATAAACCTTTGTAAATACAGTGGCTAGCATATCAAAGAATGCATCTAAAGGTAACTCTTCTCAGTTACTTTTTTTTTCTTTCTTTTCACAACTTTTCTTTCTTTTTACCACTCATAGCCATGTATATTTTTGCTCTGTGTTTGTTTTTCAGTATAGACAAGAACCATGTATTTTTTTTCTCCCCATCACTGTAAATCCAATGTCCTCAACAGCACAGAAGCGCAGTAGGTGCTAGGCAGCTGTCAAATGGATCTCAGCTGAGGTCCATTTCAGCGGGGCAGTCCCTGGGAGCTTTCCCCTGCTTGTGCTTTCTCAAGCTACAGCGCTGCTCCAATACCACAGACCCGCAGTACTTTTTCATATTCATTTATTCCACAGCAGAGATCTTAGGATTAATACTCTTAAAAGTTTATACCTAAAATAGTAAGGTATAAAAGGTATATTTAAGCAGCAATTATAAGACTGTTTTTCAATTCAGGTTAAAAGAAAATCAATCTTGAGTGTACCACTTCTCTAGTAAAAATTAAATCAATGACATTAAGACATATAACAAAAATGATGTCTCGTACTTGCTACAAAAGCTCCAGAGGTGGAACAATTTGTAAGAAGGGGAGGGCATAGGTAAAACACCACTGGCAGGGGCTGGGCTGGTCATCACTGGTTCCAACCAGAAAATGAGTACACGAGGGGCAGCAAGCCCTTTCTCTGCATGTGTGTGTTCATGTGTGCACAAACACACTAAATGTTCAAACTTGTCACATTAACCTTTTTACAGAGCAGACAATAAAAATAATGTTTAAAAGATCAACCTCTAAATATTAGAATATAAAATGGTCAAAAGTAGACTTCTGAAAAGCCCTAACTACAGATTTTTTGAAATGAACATTTTTCTGAAACTGCAAAAAGCTAACATTTATTTTAAGTATTATTCTAGAAATATTTTCACTACCAGGTTGAAAATACATATGCAAAAATAACACCCATAGCAGCAGCCAAATATTTTACAGAACTGAAAAGCTGAACCCCGAGGTCTAATTACTGGATTTAATCATCACTCCACAACCACTCTCATTTTTCCAAAGTGCTTTTAAACAAATCCCTGATGACAACAAACTGCACTTTGGAAGAAAATGAAGGCAGCAGTAGGGTAGAACTCAGGGAAAAAACCAGAAGAGTTTCACCACTGACAGTGTGCATTAATAATATACAGTAAATGGAGGGGAAAAAGACAGAAAGTGTTTTTGGCTATTAGCACCTATACTTCCCCTAATTTCACTTTGATTTTGAAGCACCTTAATTTTATCAGAAAAGCTGAAAAACAGAAGTTGGGCAACTTAATACACTAGAAATATCCATTCTATTAAAGATTTAAAAGAAAACTGCTTACCGTAAGAGATCGATGAACTCTTTTTGATTTTAAATCCCAAATGTTGACAGTCTTATTTAGGCCTCCACTTGCCAAATACATAGATGTGGAATTTAAATCGATACATGTCTGCTTTTGCTGTTTAAAAACAAAACCAAAGGTAATTTACTAAATCCCAGCGATGACTATGATATCCAACAGTAAGCTCATGATAAATATGATAAATAAATATGATACACGTTCTGAATTATATACTACAACCATGACAACATATACTAATAAATCATCAACAGATTCCAGTCACACCTAGAAAATTCTGAAGATTCAGCTCTCATCTTTCATATGGACCCAACAGCTTACAAAGGTTTCAATGAAACAAGATCTTAAGGAAATTCAGGTCAGTGCTTTCTTCCCTTGAAGGGTTGTGACAGGCAAAGCTGAAGAAATACCAGCAAGTCTTGACCTCCTAGCAGAACTTATTTAATATCTAATATAATATTTCTCCTCAATTAAACCTGCTCTTAGGCATGGTGGTGCACACCTGTAATCCCAGCACTCAGGAGGCTGAGGCAGGAGGATTGTTTCAAGTTCAAGGCCAGCCTGGGCTACAAAGTGAGCTTAAGGCCAGTCTGAACTGCATAGGGAGACTCTGTCTCAAAAAGACAAAGACATACAAAAAAATAAAATAAATAAACCTGCTCTTGTAGCTTCACAGAATATCTTAAAATCAGTCCCCAACTCAGAAATTGCCAGAAAAGAGGCCTGTAAAAAATGTCTAGTTTAGCGCACTCATGTTATAGAAGGGGAAAGTTTTTAAGCAAGTCAAGATACTTCCTAAGTCTCTTAGTAAACCTCACCCTAAGGGACCTAAGTCTCAATTATGCCATCAAAACCTGATGTCATCATGCATGCATAGCGGTTCACACTCTCACTGTTTGACTATCTACTTTGTATGCTTTAATTTTGTAACTTGAACAACCATTTCTAAGAGGACAATATGTAATTTATCAACTAGTGATTTCTTATCGTTTATCTTTTTCTTTTTGAAATTCTGTATTATTTCTACCCTTTACATGCTTTTGTTTCTCTTTAAATAAATTAAAAAAAAAAAAAAAAAACCTGACCTCAGGGGCTGGAGGATGGTGCTCAGTGGTAGAACATTTGTACAGCATGCATGAGGCTCAGGATTTGATCTCCAGCTCTATGTGAACAAACAAACAAAACTGACCTTACATTCTCCTTCATCTATAAAGATACTATCCATCTAGTTTCTCAAAATAAAAAAATCTGAAATAATCTTTGATTCTTTGTTCTTCCTTCTTGCAATCTATAAACTCTGATCCTAAAATAAACCCTGCATTATCACCTTTATCTACAGTGACTACTAATACTAACCCTAACTTTGCCAAACCAGGGTAGCAGCATCCTAACTAGCTCTCCTGATTCTATTTCTGCTTCACTGTACAGTGTTCCGTCCATCATAAACTATATTGAGTGACCTTTAAGAAATGTAGATTGGAGCATCTCTCCCCCTTTAAGGTTCTTCAATGGCTTCCAGTCACACTTAGAATAAACTCCAAACCTGTTAACCTGGCTTTCAGAGCCTTCTTCATCTCAGTCCTGTCTCCCTCATCTCTTACCCACTTTCTTCCCCTTTCATCAATTCTCCAGCCATGCTCACATTTTCTTTCTGTAACCATAACGATCCTGTATTTGCCTCAAGACTTCTACATAGCTCTGCCTGGAAAGCTAAGTCCCTGAACCTCCGCTGGATGGCTTCTGGTCAACAGACATCAACTCTTCAGGAGATCTCCCTTAGCCACCTAGTGTAAGCTACTTTGACAATATCTTATTTTACTTCCCCGCATTTTACAAATTACCAATATTTGGATGTTATTCTCCTACTAGAATATCAGTTTCATTAAGAACAATATCTATATCCAATAAACACTTATGGTACAAATGGCTAAAATACGGAATACAGAGCTTATCAAGTTCTTCACACAAGTATCAATGAATGTCTCCTATCTGGTGGTGTCTTCAGTAAGCAGGCTACGCTGTAGAGCACAGGACTCCATGCACTTCCTTTCTCAACCAGTGGAGGTGCTACAGAGCCACAGTAACCGGTCTCATTGGCAGGTGAATGCTATGGTGGGGATGGGGGTGAAGATAATCACTTAGTTCTAAGTTAAAAGGCAAGCTATGTAGATTTAGGCATGTAACTTCACATTTCTGGGTGTCTATTTCTCATCTGAGAAATGAGAAATGAGAGAGGAGGATTAGAGCTACTATTTTTACCCTGAGTTCATGTACCTCAAAACCACCTGCTCAAGATATTCTTATGAGTAGATGATTCCCCTCACAAAGACCTACTGGACTACTTAACAGTCAATGTTTCCTCCAGCTCTGGACCAAGAGTATCAGCTAAGACATGAAGAACTGCAGGACATACAATTTATCACTGTTTTAGCCCAGCTGTTATAATTTTCTTATAGGTACCATCCTAGTAACTGACTCTGATCTAAAGACTAGTAAGATACAGAATCAGAATGTCACTGCCAATCAGGACAAAGTTCTAAGAACTGTCAAAATAACATTTAAAGAAAATAAAGTAAAATTGTGTCTACTAAAGACATGTATTGTGACATCAATTATCACAATTAGAATTATTCTTAAGGGCTCAGGATGCTCTCTATACTAACAGGTGGCTTACAGCTGACTTAAGTGAATGCATTATCAATGTAGCTAATGAACTTAAATAATTAATAGAAACTGTGTGGTTATTAGGATAATCCTATATCCCCAAGGGATAAGACAGTGGTGGCAAACCTATAGCACATGTCCTACAGCTGGCTGTTGTGGCACTGAAAGTTTTAAGAGATTCGCCATCACTGACAACACAATGGGTACAATTTTTAAAATCTAAGAATAAGTTGGTCAAGTGTCTAAGCTATTTAGTAGCCCATTACATCTATTGTAATATTGCCAATATCGATCTTTATAAAGTAAAATACAAAATTATAAATAAATATGAACTTAAAGTTCTTGGTAATTCTAAAATAAGAAGGATGGAATCTTTTCTTCCCATGTAGAAAAGATCTAATTCCTCAAACAGCTCATGAGTTACAGGACTTGAATCTCATCCAAAAAAAGTAACACATTAATATGTTAGAAATTCCCAATAAAGGCTAAAGAACCAATGTTTACAAAATATTTTTATAAGTAAGTTACAAGAGATTCAAAATTAGAACTACAATGATCTCAGTTTCATCCACAAGCATTATGATGTGATTTCTTAAATGTGGGAAAGAGGGCTAAGAGTTGTAACAACTAATGAGTAATAGTCACAAACTCCCTAGAATTATGTCACATTTGCAAATATCATGTTAATTTTAAACATTAAAAAAAAAATCCCAAATACTGATTCACAGATTCTAAGGCATGATGCACAAAAATGAATAGTAGTGAAGTTCAGTAGTGAATGAAGGTAGATGATACTGTTTATTGCTATTGCAGCCAGTACTGACATTGACACTGAAGCCGGTATTATCCTGAATCAGAGATTAACTCACACAACAAAAAAGTAAACAAATGATATGCAATGAGAGCCATAGAAGCCAATTCCATTTGGATAAAGCCATCCTGCTCAAGGAAGGCCTGAGTCCTAGACGGACAGAATATGAAGCACAGGGCTACAGTCAGACATGGGTCTTCTGCTGACTGCCCTGAGTCCCAGGTCACTAAGCAAAGTTACATCATTAGGGCTCATATGATCAGACCAAACTAACGACCTGGTACTACAGAGTCCTGAGTCAGGAAACAACAGCATTCATCTACAAAGAGGAAATGAAAAAGTATGCGCCTAATTAATAAAATCCAAGTCCTCAATTGCTCCCCTAGGATGCCTATACTTTACGAAAAGATGTCAGTAAGCACACATATCTAACCTTGTAAGTATTACAGTATCATTTTGAATTTAGGTTAACAATGATGCTTTCAAGCACCTTTATTTTTAATTGCAAGCACCACAATATATAAGCAATTGCCATGCAAGCAGAACTAAGATTCTCAATGAAAATTAAAAAAAAAAAATACTTACCCCTTCAGCAAGCTCCAAAAGTGGAACAGGCTTGCATTTGCAGCTTGAAACTACTATTTTGTCACCACTGGAAGATGCTGTTACTAGAAAGTTGTCTAAATGAAGAGTTATGGAAAATCAAACAATCAGTGAGCATCTACAAGCACTAGACTATCATTACAAAAATGCAATCACACAAGTAAACACTGAGAAGACAAGCAAGTGAATACAGCTTATACATCAGCTTTCAAAAATGGCTCTGGTAACTAACTACTAATTCCCTTTACTACTGCTACTGCAGGGCAGACCTATCCCTCCTGGCTGGGATATCACTTGAAAGCTATTTAACTCATATGAAATACTACTCCATTTTCAGGGCTGGCCAGAAGGTCTAATTTTATCCATCAAGAATGAGAGCATGATGAAAGCAGCATCAGCAAATATCAATCAGTCTTCTCATTTACCAACACCGCTCAAGATATTTACTTATTAATCCTATGCTTGCTAACAATTTTAAGGAAGCAAATACCGGTATTAGTCAATTTTTCCACTAAAAAAAGTGAAATCTTGTTTTTTTCAAGACTGGAGTTTATGTGGCATTATATTTCAAACTTACATGTATTAGAAATGAATATAACAGTAACTATGGTCAATATATGTAAGTGTAATTAAATAAATGTCAGGAATTATATTTTAACTTTATTTTAAATTAAATGTAACATAATTAAAATTAATTTCATTTAAATTTACCTTATTTACAGAAAATATTTGGAGTAATCAGTAAACTTAAGACAAAGCAAGTATCTTAAAATTAAAATGATTATAATAAAGAAAAAAATCTGTATTTTTGTTTTGTTTTCAAGGAGTAATTTTGAGAAGCATCAAATATCAGAGGTTTAAAATCTATGATGTTTAGCAAGCGAAGTCTGCACAGAAGCAATAGAGAGCAGCTAATTAGACACCAAGTCCTATCTGTATTACTTCAGGGTAGTCTGCATAGCGTTCAGATATTCTGTGAGTGGGCCAAGGATTTTAAGTTTATGATTCAAACAAAGTCATTTTTACCTAGGTAGTATAAAACTGGAAAAAAAAATTCCTTCTTTCCTTGGCTTCTTTACCACAGAAAAGGACTAAAACATAATACAAAAGAATAAGAACGTTTCAAATGTCTCTTGTAGTTTTTTTAAAAGACATGAGAAAAATGAGAACACTACTTAAAGAAAACAAAAATCAAAACAAAAATACTAACTTCCCTTGCACCTCACACTAATCTCATTGTTGGAATATATGCTACAAGGATCCCAAGCTGCTGGGTGTAGGAACACTTTGTTCTTCAGTAACTACCCACAGAAGGCACCAAAGCTCCTCAGTAATAAGGCCTATCTGCATATTGACTCAGACAGGAGACTATACAGAAATGGAGCACTTCACAGAGTCACACAGCACTCATTCACAGCCACATTAGTTTGTTGGGAGACCATTAAGTGACACACCAGTATATGTCAGTTCCTGCAAAAAAAAATATCAGGAACTACTTAATTTTATTAAGAATTGTTCCTTGTCCCTTATACAAATAGCAATACAAAAATTAAGCTCTAAGCGTAATGAAAATCTAAAAATAGAGGGCAACAACTTCATGTATTTGCCAATCTTTAAAATGTTTTCCCTATTACAGAGTTGAGTTTATCAAAATGTAGTCATTTACCCACAAGTTTGACCAGCGGAACAATAAAATTTTTCACTACTTTAATACAAAATCAAGGAATGTTGATGTAAATTTAATTAAAGAAGAAAAGCTGTCATTTTTGTTAAGTATTTGCAACAGATATTGGCCATAAAAAGTTTAAAGCTTTAATTTTTTCTTTAACCAATGAATGTAGAACATTATATTTTGATATTAAAATTTGCTTTCTGCTTAGTGTTAGTGCTTCACACAAGAATAATTTCAAGCACACCAATTACACAGGACATCTTCACAGTCATGGGAGTACTTAGCAATGCTATACAAATACAGGAGTGGTTCTCTACTGGGGTTAATTCTGGCAATTCTTCAGACACTTTTGGCTTCATACAGTAATAGTAAGTGCCATGAAAAAAAGACTTGAATAACTGAACACTGGATAGTTGGTAAAGGGCCACTTTTAGTAGCCCAAGACTGGGCGCTTCTGGCAACTCGTGGGTAGGATCCAGGAAAGCTTCCAAATGTCCAATAAGGCATAGGAAAGCCTCTGCGACAAAGAGCTATGGGAACTAAGATGTTAACATTGCTACAGTGAGAAACAGGATTCACTCCCTAATTTATTTTATTCACACTCAAGCGCTCACCAGGCCAGGGAGGGTATCAGAAAAACTTAGGGAAATTCAACGTATATAATTTCACTGTATCTGTTTGGGAAATGATGTTTTAATTACATACAGAAAGAGAAATACAAACAGAACATCACTAAGATGGGGATGCAGGATAATTTTTTTTAGCTTTTGCCATCTTATTTCTCTTTTATTAGTTTCTACATCAGACTTACAAATACCCAAATGTAGATTCAAAACCTCATTTCAGAACTTTTATACCATGACCTACTGTATTCCATTTGGTTCCATAATAAACTGTTGACAAGACAAGTAATTTATGGTCTGGCTCTAGAGAGTAAAATATAATTTTTGTAACAGCACTGTTTTTGAATAAAGTAGGTGGCAATTAAGTATTTTTTAAAAAATCAGCAGGTAAAATCAAAATGCATTCACATGCACTATTTTCCAAAATTACTACTTCACCTTATACAGTAGTCACATAAAATACAGTTCTCATCATGTGTCATATGCAAAAATTTCACTGGTGCTAGTTGCAATGCCAAATAAAAGGTAGCTACTTGAAAAAAAAAAAAAAAAAGGATACTATTGCTGCTCCAACACATTGAACTAATTCCACGCGGTGACGTGTGTGGGTTGAATTTATCCACCAGTGTCATAGATGAAGCATCCCATATTTTAATATCATCTCCCGATGAAGCAAATCGGAGGTTTTCCTGCATGGCTGCACCTACAAAAAGTTTAGAGAAATGTATCTTAAATACAATTAAGGACAACAAAAAAAAAAAAGAAAGAAAAGAAAAAGAAAAAAGTTGAAGCATCCAGTACAAAATAAGTGGCTCTGTCTACCTTTGTCTTATTCCAAACAGTGTACTTATCACGAAGTAGTTGGACTGATCTTTCTAAAATTTACACCACATCACATATTCTTAGCTGATCCTTCTAAGAGTTTGCCACACCAATTATAAGAATATCCAAACTCCTTAGCCTGCCTTACAGTTCAAACACTTAATTGTAAAACGATGATTTCACAACCCAAGGCAGTCTAGAAGACAGAGGCAAGCAAGCCACTCTAGGCAGACACTTGAAGAGTAACAAGTCATATACGCAGATAATAGTTGAGAAAAAACATGCTTAAAAATACACGGCAGAAAAAAGGGCCTAGAAATACAACTCCCCACAGCGTGCTAGCATGGACAGCGCAAGAGTACTACACGGCTATAGCGGTATCACAGACAAGTTCCGCAAGTTATCAACAAAGCATCACATTTACGTCTAATATACTCTGATTCAGAGGGCACGTTAATGGCATGATAAATTATATGAATCTTTCATTCACGAGGCAAATTGTTTAATATGTTTATACAAAGGTTAAAACATTTAACCGGAAAACCGATTCAAATGCTTCATTATGCTTTTATCAAATAAACACAGTGCCACTGAAAGCCCTAAGGTCATCTGTGGAAATGCAGACATTCAGTGTTTCCACTTGATGACTTAAACAAATGTAACACGTGCCCTCGGGGTTCCCGCCTCAAGAAACAATGACACTGGAAAGGCGCACCCCTAAAGCCAGTAAATAAACGCAATCCGTGGCTGCCACCACCCTCGATCCAACACCACCACGCTAAGTGGTGTAGTGGGCGGATCACCAGTCAAGGTTCACAAAACCGATTTCCAAAATACCTGCCTCGACTTAGGGGACGGCAACTCTGGCAGTCTTTTGCATATTTCCCTCTCTGAACAAGCGGCGGATCCCCGCCCATCTACCCAAGAGAGAGGGGTGACCTGTCTCTCAGAGAGGGTGCCCGTCCCAAGGCACAGCACACCGGCTTAGGGTTGGCGGCTTCTGAGGCAATGCAACCACCACACCCCGCAGAAACAGAAGTTCTCCAACTTTCCTGCGCCAGCAGGCATCCCGCTTTCCGGAGAGCGCTCCAAGGGAGCTACCCCTTAAAATGCACTGAGTGCCTGCCCAAGGAATCGTGCTTCAGGTTTACAGAAAAGCAAGACGGACTTAGGGGAAAGATGTAAACTTTCCAGGAGCAGCGCACTCCCCAAAGTCGCAGCCAACGATGCCTGGCTGGCTCGGGCCACCTCAGGCTGCAGCTGGGCCGGACCTGAGCTGAGGATGAGCGCGATCCCGAACGCCCGCACTTCCGCGCCCCCGCCCCACCGCCGCCCGGGGACAGGGCCGGGGAGACGCGCGGGGCCCGGCCGCCTCTGCCCCCTGTCTGTGGTGACAGGGAGGGAGCTGAGGGGCAGGGAAGGGCTGGGGCGCGACTGGCGGTGACCAGTTGACCCCAGCGCCCCCAGAACCTCACCTTCCTAAAGCGGGACAACAGGGGGCCACGGCGCAGCCCGCTCCGCGCGGCGCTTCCGGCTCCCGCCTGGACTGTTAAACTTGGGCGGCCGGAAGTCCCGCCCATGTGACGTCACGAAAGGGCGCGGCCCTGAGGCTCCTGGGAGCTGGGCTGGAAGCCGAGAGTTCCCGGCTCTGGGTGCAAAGTGTAATTCAGAGTAGCTCCCTCCACGCCCCAAGGACAGCCTACAGGCCCAGAAGGCTGTGTGCTGAGTGCGCCACGCACTGTGTTACACCTTGAGTATATAGTGACGCGTTGGGTATGGGGGGCACAACAGCACAGTGAAAGTTCTGGTCCTTGGCCTCTTGCAGCCTGCAGTCTAGTATAGGAGGCTGGTGTTGATGAATACATACTTAAGTGAAAAGGGGAAACTGACAACATGGGAAATTTATGTGGATGTGGGTTTAGGAGGGGATTCTCTAAAGAGAGAGCCACAAGAGAGGATAATAGCCACGTAGAATCTACAAACCCAAAAAAAAAAAAAAACTCAAAGAGTAAGCACTTAGGCTAAACAATATCCAAACCCATGATCTTTCACATCATGCTTTGGGGTCAGGAACATCAAACACCAACTAGCTGGGAATTCTGAAAAGAATGCTTCCCAGGGTGGAAAGGAAGATGCTGAATTGAGTTTTCAAATGTCTGTTTTAATGAACTTTTTAAAACTCCTGATGATTTTTGCTAAAAATATCTATGGGACTCTTTTTCTGCAAAGCGGAATTCTTTCATCACACGTACACACAGGATGTGCTTATGAACTAGGTACATAAATGCCAGTTATTTATGTTCACATTGGTAACTGGTAACTCCAATTTTTTTCCAGAGGAAAAATTAAAGTCCTGGTCATGTTCTGGAGATTGATGAGGCGTGGCATAATAATCAGTAGAGCAAGCAGAAACTATCTTAGTTATGTAGTCTCTAGTTCTTGAAGTTATTAAATCTACTTTTGGCAGGGATGGGACCCCAAAACTTAGGAATTAAGAAAGGGAGTAGGGTCAGAGACAACTGGGGAAAATAAGGAAAGCATCAAACATGAAAGAGAATTAAAGCTCAAAATTGAAATTAACAAGAAAATTGAGACTAGACTATACGAAAAAAGTGTAATATAACAAAATATAATGATACATATTATATAAAATATATTTATTGAGCACTTATACTTTGCTAAGCACTGTAAATGAACTTATAGATATGTACAATGTATATATGTATGTTACATATATATATATAAAATGTCATCTTTCAAAAAACACAGTTTGTCTTATTATGTGTCCCTATTACATATGACAAAACAGAGGTTAAATACCTTGCCCAAGACCATACAGTTAATAAGTAGCAAAGACAAGAAGTAAGCCCAGAACCAAAGACTGTAAAGACTGTGGTCCATCCCCTTACATTTTATGGGTTGAGAGTCAAAAAGTAGCATAAAGTCCATGGTAATTTCCACTTCCTTCCTTCCTGCTGGTGCCGCAGCCTAATCAGATATTGCACTGGTCCTGATACAGCCCAACACTCTTGTTGGGGTAACAGCTGCACAGTTCCCTCAGTCCTGTGAAATATAATCTACAAGCAGTAGCAGCTAAATGTTGGGGGACAGCTTGGCAATACTAGAATTATATAAACATATACAATTTTCCAATTGCAAACATGAAGACATGGTCTATTCCTGAAAAAATTCCTGAAAACAGATATTTCACAACAACAGAAGAATACATCCAGAAGCTACATCAATTATAACTATATGTGTGAGTAATAATAGATTTTAGAAGCATTTGAAGAAAGTGTCAGAACTAATGGGCGTGAGGGGCCATATCCATAATCATTATTGGGTATTTTAACAGAATTTTCTCAGTAGTTGATGACTCATTCAGGTAAGAACACAATCAGTGAATATGTGAAAGACTTCGGCTTTTGGCTTGAACCAGCATCTTCCACTAATTTATCAAAAGACAGACACAAAAGGTAAGAGGAAAGAACCTAGCATAAGTCTCCGAGGCCTCTTAGAAAACGTGAGATTGTTTCTTAAGCCACATATATAGGAATTACCAAAAGGCTGATACAATAGACATCAAGGGAACGGGTACTGTTTAAAAAGGAACACCACGCAAATGTTGCCACGGCAAAACTTGAAGAGTCTGCAGTGTTACCCAGCATGCTGTTGGCCTTGTTGTAAACAAGCAATTTAAGGGCAACATACTTACAAGAAAACTGATGTACATATTAAGTATAAGCACTTTAAGAGTCGAGATAGCTTCCTAAAATACATCGAGGAAAATTATTAGAGGAAAAAGGAAGCCAGAGAGATGCTACCTGAGTTCAGCAGAAGCACCAGCCTGCTGGCTTAGAGAAGCACGCTTTGTGAGAACCAGCGGGAAGGAGCCTGAGTTGCCTGTTCTCTGTGGTTTTGTGGCACAAGCTCTGCTATTCAGCACCTTATTAGTGGCTAAGTGTTTTAGACTCTGCTTAAAAGTTTTAAAATTATCCTAAATTGTAAAGATGTGCTTTTTTTTTTTTTGATACTTGGAATCAAACTCAGGACCTTGCACTTGCCAGGCAGGCACTCATGCTGCTGAGCTATATCCCCAGCCCAAGATGCTTTTCTTAATTGAGTAGGTGTGTGATGCCTTTACCTCAGAGAAATAAATATTTGGAGCAGATTCTCCTTTTCATTCTAACTAGTTAGTTATGTCAGATTTTTACTCTTTAGTGTCTTTTCTTGCTAAAAGATGAGAGGTATTGTGCGGATGTATACCCGAATGGTCAAATATTTATGAAATATTTATATTGGGTTGAAGTTTGTCTACATCGCCATGGGAAAAAGATGTATAAAAATAAATGAAAGCCTGTGTATGGCATTACAGTTAAGTAAATAAATTGTTTAAAGCATTCTGTCATGAGTTATATTCTAGTTCTGAATTGCTTTGACCATTCATGAAACATGACTTGGAAAATAATACTATAAAAGCCTTTGACTGTGTTTACTGTAATAAAACACTACAGGCTTTGGTTAAAAAATGATATTAAAGGTTTGTATATTATCAGAGATCCTAACTGATGTTCATAGAACTCTCTACCCCCAATTGTTACAAGATAAATATTCTTTTCAAATACAGAAGGACATTTACAAAGAAACTATGTGGTAGGCCATTAAACGAGTCTCAATATATTTTAAAGGAATAAAACTTACAAAGCATAGTCTCTGATCTTAATAGTAGTGAATATAGAGGACAAAAAAGTATCAAGAAAGCCTTGAAACAGCTGAAAATTAAACAACTTTTAAACAATTAATGGGTCAAAGAAGAAATCAAATCACAAAAATAGAAAATAGTAAGCAAAATTCAGCATATAACATTTATGAAGACAAAGAAAAAAAGAAAAAAGCTATAAAAATGGCTAAAGTAGTGCTTAGAGAGAATTAATGAGTTTAAATTACAACAAAAAGAAAGGACCAACATAATGTCTTTGAAGGGTGTAAAAACAAATAGCGAATTAGACACAAAGTAAAGATTAGAGTATAGAACAATGAAATTGAAAACAGAGAAAAATCAATGAAACCAAAAGCTAGTTCTTCAAAATGCTTAATAAATTGATAAACCCCTAGCTGGAAGAGAAAACATAAATTATCAGTATCATAATTGAAAAACAGATCATCAGTATAGATCCAAAGGTCATTCAAAAAAGTAAAGGAATACTCTGAACAACTCTATCCCAACAAATTTGGTAATTTAAATGAAATGGTCTAGTACCTTGAAAGACATAAATATTAAAACTGACACACAAAAAAAGATGACATAAGTAGCAATGTACTAAAAAATTTAATTCATAATTAAGAAAATCCAGCCGTAAGATCAGATAGCTTAATTATTGAATTCTGTTAAACACATAAGGAAGAAATAGTTCAATAAAAACTTTCTAAGAGAGGAGAAAATATTTTCAAATTTCAGTTTTTAAGAACATCATTGCTCTGATACTAAATCTAGACAGACATTACAAAAAATAAGTATAAATTTTATCTTAATAACATGACAACTATATATTTATATTGTTATGCAAATTGAATCCACAAAAAGATCACATATCATAACCAAGTAAGATTTATTTCAAAAATACAAATTTGTTTTAGCCTTCAAAAATCAATGAACATAACTCAATATATAAATGAGAAAACCGACATAACTGTATCAATAGATGAAGCAAAAACATTGAAAAAAATCTATCCATAATTAAAATCTCTCAGCAAACTAGGATAAAGAAGACAAGAAACACTTTCAGCCAGTCCAAGAACACTGTTACAGATTGGATCATAAGTGTCCATACAATTCGTGTGTTATAGGCCTGGTCCTCAGCTGATGGGACTATTGGGAAGTGATGGAAACTTTAGGAGCTAGAGCCTGACTGGAGGAAGTAGGTCACTGGGCAAAGGACCTGGATGGGGATATTGGAACTCTGGCCCCTTCCTGCCTCTCTTCTTGCTTCCCAGATGACATGATGTGAAGAGCTATGCTTCACCACACCTTCCCTCCCAGGATGTTTTTCCTCACCACAGGCCAAAAGCAATGAGAACACGTGATTATGGACTGAAACCTCAGAAACTATAAGCTCAAATGTCTTTCCTCTTGTTTAGATTATTTATCTCAGGAATTTTTGTCACAGCAACAGAAAGCTTCCTTGCACAGGCAAAAAGCCCACAGATAGTATGTGAGTGGTCAAATACAGATAATATGTGAGTGTGAATGTTTGTCTTCTAAGACTGAGAATTCCACAAACATTCCTACTCTTACTACAGAGCCTTAGGCAATGCAGTAAGACCAGAAGAACGAGGAGGAGAAGGAAGAAGAGGAAGATGCAGAGGAGGAGGAAGAAGAGATTAAAAAGGAAGAAGAGATAGAATGGAAAGGAAGAAGTAAAACTCTTTTTGCATACTATATAATTGTGTGCTGGAAAAATCACAAAGAATTCAGGGTGTAAAGTTCCTATAGTGAATGAACTTAGCAAAGCATATGCAAGGTCGATATACAAAAATAGAATAGTATTTCTATATACTAGCAATGAAGAATGGAAAAAGTAAAATTACAAAGCACACCTCCATTTCCAACAGCATTCAAAACCATAAAGTAGTTACATATAACTTTGATAAAATCAGTGCAATTGAAAACTCTAAAGCATGAGTAAGGGCTGGGGATTCAGCTCAGTGGCACGGTGGCTGCCTGTCAAGCATGAGGTCATGGGTTTGAGTCCCATTACCACTAACTAACTAACTAACTAAATGAATAAATAAATAAAGCATGAGTAAAAGAATTTAAAGGCTAAATAAATGAAGAGCTATTTCATACCCATATATCCATGAAGATTCAATACTCCTAGAATGTCCATCTTTTCCACATTAATCTGTATATTCAATTTAATTTCACCAAAATTCCAGAAGATCGTGTGTGTGTGTGGGTGTGTGTGGGTTTGCATGTATATGTGGGTGGTACAAAATGACAAACTACTTCAAAAATTTATAATAGAATGTGAAAGTCCTAACCAAAACATTTTTTAATAATTATAAAGCTAGAGAACCCGTAGCTCATACCAGTCTAGACTTGACACAGAATAACCCATAGTGACTGAAAGCAGAGAATCGCTTGCTTGGTGGATGGAGGAATGGACTACAAAGGAGACACAGAAACAATTGGTAGCAATGTAAATGTTATTGTTATGGAAATTTCAATACATCTGCCAAAATTTGTGGAAGGGTTTATATTTTAAATGATGCAGCTTTTGTACATTATGTATCAGTACATTTTACATTTTTTAAAAAATCTCAGATGGGTGTGAGCTCTAGCGCAGTATAAAATGCTTGCCTGATGTGTGCAAGGCCCTAGATTTTTTTTTTTTTTTTGTACCAAGGATCAAACTTACAACCTTGCACTTGCCAGGCAGATACTTACACTGCTGAGCTAAATCCCCAGCCAAGGCCCTGGATTTGATCATCCACAGCACCAGAAAATATTCTCAGGAACTAAGCATTTCTGATCATTAGGACATAAAGTGATGTTCTTCACTTATAAAAGAATGACAAGTTTAGTTCTTAAAAAGAATCACACACCAAAGTGCATCATTGTCATATTTTAGGCCATTCGCTTGAAAGAAAAGATTTTAAACATTTTCAAAAATAAAGGGGAGAGAAGATGCTAGTAAACAAGTTTCAAGAAAAATGGTTTTCATGTTCTTAACAGTAACATTGAAATTTACAAGGCGATGAAACAATGTTCCTATATCTCCAAACAAAAACATTGCTGCTAGAATTATCTGGCTATCTTATCACTCAAGGGTCAGGAAAAAAAACATATGAAAGGTGTGAAATCTCAACACAGTTACCTCACACCCATCATAGTGAGCATCCACTTGGGGAGGTAATTCACCAAAGCAAAAGGACACCAAGAAAGAGAAAGGTGCATGCAACCCATGAAAGGCGAAGTAATCGCCCAGGATGCTGGTGAAAGAAAATCCCAGAATAACAGGTGAGTGCTGGTCCTAAAGAATAACCAATCTTTCATTGCTGATAAACTACAGTGGGCCCTGAATCTCCAAAAGGAACTTTTTCCTGTCTTGAAAAAGTTCACATTACACCACAGTAACAAATGTTAGTGCTACAAAGTATTATGATGTTGATCGAATGCTGGGGAGTTGGGATGGAGGAAGGAATTACTGTTGCCTAAGGACCTAGGGTGACTTCAAAAGGAAGCACAATGACAGACTCAATCTGCAGGGATACACTCCAAGTCCCCAGTGGGTGTTTGAAACCACAGTTAGTGTCAAATTCCTGTGTATCTTGTGTTTTTCCTATAAATACATACCTATGGTAAAGTTTGCATTATAAATTAAGCACTGTAAGAGGCGACTAAGAATAATGATAAATAGAACAATTATAACAACGGTACTTAGCTATGTGACTGTAATCTCTCTCAAAATATCTTGTTGTTTTTCACACACCCTTGTTCTGATGATGGGAGATGATATTTAAAGATAGAACTTTGAGGATAGTTTCTCTTTGGCATGTTCAAACTGACAGTATCAGTAGTCTTGTGCTTTGGGTCCATCATCAAGTAAAATAAATTGCAGTAAAATACTGCAATATTCAATTTGATAATCAAGAGACTACTCAGTGACTTACAAGTGAGTAGCATATACAATGTGGATACGCTGGGCAATGGGATGATTTATGCTCATGCTACCCAGAATAATGTATAATTTATAACTTGGTAAATCATTATTTCCAGAATTTTTTCCTTCTATATTTTTAGGCCACAGTTGATTATAGGTAGCTGAAATAGTAGAAAATGAAAATATGGATAAAGGAGTCTACTGTGAAGGTTTTTGGATACCATTAGGGGTCCCACTGGGTGAACATCTGCATCTATTTCCCAGTTTGTCTTCCCAGAAGCTTCCATCAGCATCAGTTAGGGAGCATGCTGCTCTGCGTGGCTTTTCCTCACACACTCCTCCTTAGACATTTCCTGCGGCTTCCTCTGGCGTGTCATTCGGGTTTGCGCTCAGGGATCATCTCTTGGAAGATGCTTTCCCCTGGACTACTGTATCTAAAATGCCTCCCACACTCCACCCCACTCTCGCTCCCTCTCAGCACTCTACGTTCTATCTTCAGAATACATACCTCTCTGACATTCTACAGGAACTCAATTGTTCCTTGGTTCCTTTGGTTTCTTCACTCGAATGAAAGTGCCATGAGAACAGGTAGTTTGTCCTGTTTGTTTTCCATGATATCCCCAGTGCTTTGAATAGTGCGTGTCAGGCAGTGGGTACTCACTACCCACTTGCTGAAGGAGCAAATGAATAAACAGTAGATGTCTCCGGTGCTCATCTCTCACTTGAGTGCAGACCCAATTGCTTTCATTTCCTCTGGGCCAAAACAGCCCATTTCTGTAGCTACTCACAGCATCCATAGGTCCTCGCAGCATCTCTAGGGTGCAAATCAGATATTTGCAAATCAGTTCTGAATGTTTTCCTTTGCTTCTCGCAAACATCCATGTAGACAACCCAGAAATCTCATTAATCTTATTGCCATTTATCTCCCCATCTGTCTGCACCCCCACCACCACCACCATTGTTATCTCATTTGGATCATTCTCCACTTGAAACTGTGTCATCTTAATTTTCTTTCCAGGCTTCAGGTTGAAAACTTCCTTTCCTCTAGATTCCTTTTCATAAGATGTGCATCGGAACACATAACCGGTTACCAGTTTTCTTAAAACCTGTAACTTCAGAGTGAAGTCCAAACTCCTCTGCATGGCTGCTAGGCTTTTAACTATCTCCTCATGCAGGCCACACTTACCAACACCACACCACGTACCACCTTGTCCAGCCATGCCTTTCCTGCTGCCTCTACTTAGATCTCACACTTGGCTCTACCCAGGTGGACAAAGAAGCAAGAATCCAAGAACCTTCCCTCCCTGCTGGATGTGGCCACAGCATCAGTCATGGACTGTAGATCATGTGTCCACTCCTTGACCTCCTGTACTGGACTTTAAACTCCAGAAAGATAGTACCTGTTTATGAAAAATAAATCTTTGCATCCCCAGGTCTGAGCATGATGCCTGACACAAAAGAGATATTTAATGAATGTCTCATGAATGAAGAAATACATGCATGAATCTGTTTTTTTATGTTTCTTTTTTTTCAGAATATGCTTTTAGAATTTGCCAATAAAGTGGAAAAATGCAACCCCAGTGGGGAGTCTGAAAGCGTGCGGACTAGTTAAGAGCTAATTGACATATTCCAGACAAGATGAAGAGAGGGGAGACTAAGGTAGAAGCAATGGGAATGGAACTAAGGAATTAGAATCAAAAAACAAAAGATATTTTATGAGCAAATGAAATTGATTGAGCACTGCGAGTTTTCAGAAGGATGGCTCTACTGTTTTAAATTTAGACAGAGGGCTGGAAAGCCAGACATACCCCGTGAGAAGCAATCAATCAACAAACTTCATGAAAGTAAGAAGAGGTGATTGAAGTAGACAAAGAGGTTCGTGGGGGCACATAGAGTTCCTGACACAGAAATAAAAGAGTGTTTTAGCTGCCGAAGAACCGAGAGGCAGACAGGAGAGTGAAGATTTTAGTGCAAAGGATGTAATAACTAGGAAAGTTTACTTTAGTCTTTAATATAGTAATAAAATTTGCAGACAACCTATGATATTATATTGACTAGGAAGGTATACATTATACAAGCTGCCTTTTATTCTGATAAAAGAGACACGCAAATAAACAAGTAAGTTTCTGGGATTTATCCAGGGAAATAACTGACTTCAAGGGCATGTCACGAGATCAGTGAAAGCCCATCCTGTTTACACTTGACATCTTTAGAGTCATAACATAATCGAGACACTTACAGTATCCCTGAAACACAGGAAGAGATTCCACTGTGACACATTTAACCAAAATGTGGAGTGAGCAGAGGTCTAGATAGTTCTGAAGAGCTTATTATGTGTAGGACACTACAGTTTATATTCATGTCACCCACCCCACATAAACATGAATTTTTATTCTGTCATAACTGACCTTTGGGAATTTCATTTTGAGAATTAAAAAAAATAATAATAAAACCCTGTAAATAATATCTTTCCTGAATGGGTAATGAAAACATTAAAAACAAGTCTGCTCACCATCTATAATGAGTCACAATTTTTTTTCTAGGATAGTAACTAATTTGCATAATTTCTTACGTGTCCTTTCAGGAATATCCATATACATATGTACAACTTTGCAGAATGTATTCTGAGCCCGTTCCATATACACTGAAAACAAACATCATCTTACTATGCGTCTGTTCTATTTAAGACCATGTAGTTACCACTCCTGCATCTTAGTACATAGTGACCTCATTACTTCAACGCACATAATATTCAGCTCTGTGGACAAAAACATATTTAATTTTGCAAAGCTTCTATTGATAAATATTAATGATATTTTCCAGGTATTCTTTATGTATAAATAACTTCTTGTATACGCAAGTAGACTTGCATATCCTAGCACTGCACAATAGTTATATGATATGAACAACACAGGTAGTAATTTTAATTCTTCTAACAGACATGTTTAAAAAGTAAAAGGCCAGGTGAAATGAACTTTAAAATCATATGCTGAATATCATCACCTCAGCAAGTACCAATATAAAATATTAATAATATAGTGATTACTGTTATCTTTTTCACCACGCTTCCCTTTCAATGACAACCTGGACTGTTCCCAAAATTCAAATCTGCCCTTAAAATACATGGAGTTTTTACCTTATCAAAATTTAAGGCAAATTCAAAATAGTTTTAAGAATGCCTTGTGCAGTAACATCTCTAATAGGAGAAATCCACAGTCTCCCAAAGGAAATAACCTGGAAAATATTCTCCTGGCTTCCCACCACCACCTCCTATTATCTATCTTTTATTTTGCTCATAATTTATATGTTGTGTTTCTCCCATAAGGGAAACAATGTGATATTTAAGCTTGTGTGTCTGATTTACTCCGGTTAACATTATGGTCTCAAGACACACCCATTTTCCTACAAATGACTCATTTATCTCTCTTTATGATAAATACTATATTGTGTGTAAATACTACATTTGCCTTATCCATTCATTGGTTGATAAACATATAGGCTGCTTCCAAAATTAAGCTATTACAAATTATGCTGTTATAAACATGGGTATGCATGTAATTTTAAAGACAGTTTTCTTCGTAATCCTACCTCACACCCAAAGCAAAGTTAAATTGCATAAAGAAAAAAAAAAGTTTACCTTTGTTAAGTGCACCTTAAGATTGCACTCAACCCATATGTTTAATGAATATGGCAACAGACTTGATTTGTAGAACTTGGGGCCTGTTATTGTTTGGATCTGAAACACCCCCAAAGTTTCATGTGTTTAGGTGACTGGTTCATGAGGATACTATGGTTGACTTAATGTTGGTAGGTGGGACCTGGTTGGAAGTGAGTCACTGGGGTTGTGACCCAGAAGGGCACATCATCAAGCTTAGCTCCTCCCTTTGTGGTACCTGGTTGCCATGACAATAGTGGCTTTTCTCTGGGGCAGAGCCTACCACCATGATGCCTCTGCCTTAAACCAGTGGACCAGAAACTGTGAGTCAAAATAAACCTCTCCTCCTTTAAATTGTGGGGGTTAGACATTCTTCTCAGCACTGAGAAAATGACCAGCACTGGGCCTGTGAGCACTTCAGTTCCTCTTGATAAGGAAAACAACTTGAACTCTTTTCTCCCTCTGTAAGCAGGGGTGTTTAGGTCTCTGACCCCAGCCACTGCTGGGTTCAGGTATTATAGAACAAATATCAGAGTTATTTGGGGGACAGTTGAGCTGTGTGCTGCAGTCTTGTCCTCTACTTGACCTCTAAACATCTCCTGTCCTACTGGTTCTGTCCTTAGCACTCTGTATTTTCGTGCTAATACCTTCCTTCCTGTGAAGAAAACATCAAAACCTATGGCTTCAATAACCATTACTACTCTCCTGGTTGTAAATCAGGTATCTTGCAAGCACTTCAAGTCCAAAGGGTTACAGTAAACATGTTTCTAACACTAAGTCTGTTCTTCTTGCTGTACCTTACTGTCCCCTGCATCTCAGTCAGCTGACCTATCACCCATCTGAAGACCAAACTAGAATCCCAAGAGTTAGGATCCCCGTTTCCCCTGTCTCTCCACATTCCATCAATCACCAGATCAGCTCCTGCTTTAACAGGTGCCCTCTTTAGTTGAGATGAGCATTTATTCTATTCTCAAGGTTACTTGTGTCTCCCAGGGAATCATCTCATTTCCAGTTCTGTCCCTTTCTAACATGCTTTCTACCATGGCCAGGTGGCTCTTCCTCCATGACAAATCTGACCGTGTCACTCTTCTCCTGGACGTGTTTTAATGCTATCTCAGACTTTCAGGATGAAGTTCCACACGTCCATTCATTCAGATGACAAATATTTATTAAATATTTACCATGTCCCATGGGTTGTGATAGATGTTATGGTTGCAAAAAATATAACAGAACCCCCCTGAAAGCTGCTAGTTTTGCTTTTGTGAACATACAAGATTTCAAGTTCTCTGGCAAAGTCATGAAATGGAGACTATTAAAACCTGCAATGCAAATGCTGTGATTGAGGCTGCCTTCGCCCTTTCAAATTCTATGGAAAAACATCAAATAGGTGATTCATGAGGTCCCAACCTGAGTTCTTTGCCTCCTGCAGACTGATACTTACTTTTGCACATTTTGTTTGAACTGCTATGAGGCTTTCTGAAAGATTAAAGGAAGATTCCACCCCAAAAGTGACTTTTTGCATTTCTTGTAGTTACTAATTGATACCAGCACTCAAGGAGACTTTAGCAGGGTGGCTCTGCACTCTTATACTTTGATGGGGGATGCTTTGTACATCTGTATCCAGGGAGGTTCACCTTGGGGTCAGACAGCTGTCCTGTGCTTTCTAAACACAGAATAAAAGATGCTCCGTCTCACCTCATTTCTAGTATCATGCCACAGGCTTTGATGCAACATTATGGGGTTAGAGTGTCCCATTGGTTCGTGCATCCTTCCTGTCTACTCCTGGGAGAAAGCACGCATTAGGTTTGCTTTATGTGTATGACTTGATTTTGAATAAAAACAGCTGCATGCATTATAAACTAGAGAAAAGCCTAGGAACTGAATCACAAGAAATAACCTTTCACCTGCTGACCTAATGGATTTTTCTTTCCTTCTGATTTCCATGAGTTAGATGCATCTTTTGTGAAGGATGAAAAAAATGCTTTCTGGTTGTTAATTCTTGCTCTGGTTTAAGACTCACTTTCACCACTGATTTCCACTTGGCAAGGGGCTTGTCTCAGGAACTATTTTTGAAGGCTGACTAATAATGGTCTCAGGGTGACTCATGACTTAAGAAAGTACACAGTAAAGAGGCAGCTGAAATAGAAAAAATGTTGTTTGATATATTTCCTTCCTCCTGCCAAAGTATAGACCAGAAAAGTCTTTTTGGGTGCTAGTGAAATTCTTTATCTAGGTGCTGGTTACTAGGTGGATTCCACTTAAATAAATCCACTGAGCTACACACTTAGGGTCTGTGCTATTTTATGTATATGTGGTGCACTTCAAATACTAAAAAACTGCAAAATCTCCTCCTAACCTAAAGGATAAACAGACATATGTAAATGTTCACTCACATGTACATACACTCCTACTTTTCCTTCAATCAAAGCAGTTATTTTTCTAAAAATATCTCTCTTTTTTAGATCACACTATAAATTCTGTTTCATTTTCTATTATGCTCTAAATTCCTTGTTGGTAGGGCTAATGTCTTATTTAGCTTGTGCTGGAATTAGTCCACAGGAGATACTTCATAAATACATCTGAATAAATAAATGACTGAAAATAATGAATAAAAGACAAAACTGAATAAGAGAGAAACAATGACTCAAAACAGGCACATAGCAAATTAATATTCTCTACACTGTAAAATACAATTATGCTCATGACTATCTAACTACTGGACAGAGTCCACAGATAGTTTGAATCTCATATGCCCAGTATTAAACAGAAGGCTTGACCAACCAAACCAGCTTACTCCTCAGTGTCACCAAATGAAAGTCGGGAAGACTTTAGATCCTTGTTTCTTGGTGATTGCCTTCTAAAATGTTATAACAACATTACTGTTTGGTAAGATGGGTGTCTGTTCTGGTTGTTGTTGTTGTTGTTACTAAAACTGAGGATCATGTGTTGAGTGGTTCGTCAAGGAGCTTGTGGTTCTGGGATCTGGGAAATCCAAGAGCATGGTGCAGTTATCTGCATGGCAACTAGAGAAACCTTTCTTGATCATTATAACAACACAAGACATCACTTACAAGGCAAAGAAACTGAGCCCAAGAGAGATCTGTAAAATAAATAAATCACTACTGTCAGATGCCACTAATCCACTAATATATTAATCCATTCCTAAGGGCAGAGCCCCGACCACCTTTCAAAGGTTATACCTTGAGACACCACTGTCGTCATTTTGGAGATTATATTTCCGGCATGTGAATTCCTGGGGATGCCCAAACATTAACAACGACTTTAGCACTGGAGCGGAGGACACAGTTCAGCATCAGTCCCTCAAGTCATACAAGCTTCACTCATATGAGAAAAGCCATTGATATTGGAGGAACATGACCGCGCATGTGCTGTTTGGTCTGTTTTATTGCTTCTTTAATCCTTATCTCAGATTGAAATCCTATGCTTAGGCTCTGACGAACCAGTAAAAGAAAACAAGTAGAAAAAGTCTTAAAAATGTTTCTAGTTAATCACCTTTACCATTGTTTTTATAACCCCGTTAGGTTTGAGAAAAACCAGGAGTGGGTGGTAAATATGTGCTAGTTATCTATTTGCTTATAACAAATTACTTCGAGATGTAATGGCCTAGCAGCTTAAAGGAAAAAAATAAACACATTGTTCAAGATTTCTGTGTCAGGAATTTTGAAGCAGCTTTGTTGGGCAAATTGAGTTTCCAAAAGAGTTCTGCAGGTGATAAATAGTAGACCTAAGATTTAGAACTAGGTTCTCTGTTGTAATGACCAGAGGTGATATCTGTGGACCAGGATTCCAGGTTAGGGAGCTATGACAATATCCCAAATGAAAAACAACGGGGACAATTGCAACTGATACTACAAGTAGAAGAAGTGGAAGTATTTTGGCAGCTGATTTTAGGACCACTCTGAGGGCCAGGAAGAGGTTATATTTTGGCCAATCCTTTCTCACAGTGAAAGGTCCACAGGTCTGGGGGACTGGCTTGTCTATGCTCACATTCTTCCCTTTAAATTCAGGTACCTAAAACCCTAAACTTCTCTGCCCATGTCTCTTCTTTAGCCCATGTCCAGGACTCACACGGGATTTTTTTTCATGGTTCTCCTGCTGACGCCAACTTGCTATTAGTATATACAACTCAGATCTGACAAGCAGCAATGAGGGGGTCGAAGGACTGGCCTGAACTTGACAGTGGAGGGCAGGGGAAGGTCCCCCTTCACATGCATGAGACCTTTCACAATACTGGAAGGAACAGTGGGAGAAAGAGAAAGGAGAGAAGCCATAGCTGGAAGCCATCTCTTTTCAAACAACCTAATTCCTGTGATGAGTCCAAGGAATTTGAGAGTCCTACAGTGTACAGTTGCTCCCCAACTATGCAAGTGTTTGTTAATTTAGCACAGAATGTGTTTTGGTGGAAAAAAAATCATAGCTCAATTTATTCTGTTTAAGTTTTAGAGGTGGAGAGGAGGAGAGAGTATAGTATCTGGCCCTCAAGTTGTACAGTCTTCACTCAGACATGAGAAAAGCTATTCTACCGATATTGGAGGGACCTGATATGCACTATGGGCCGCTATTTATATTTGTTGGACAAATATACTGAACAACAGAGATTTATTTTTCTGGCCACATTGTTAGCTCTGTGAGTCTAAAGTTGCACACTACAAACTCCTAGACACTCCAGGTAAGTATACTAAGTATGCCTTTAAGTCACAGCTGAGCTTTTGAGAAAGAACAAGAAATTCCCCATGAAAGAAAGAAAAGAAACCTAAGGAAAAACATATATCAGTTAGTCCTGTAGCTTTCCTGGACAGGATGAAGGTTTTGGTTTTGTAATGCGTGGAGTCACAGGTTTTAATACCTTGAGGCCGGGAACTACAAAAGGTTGCCAGGTACAGGTAAGCTCCTGACCCACATCTGAGCCCCTCAGAAAGCTGTGTGATATAAGGCAGGCAGGCTGAAGGCTCCAGAGGGATGCGCATTGGCTAATCTCTCTGTCACTACACATGGTGAAGTGGAAGGATAGGAGGAAGGTCTCTCAGTAGCTGATCAGGTAATAATGAGATTACCCTGGGTTTCCTGTAGCACTAATGTCTCAACAAAGGTCCACTTGAAAGTGGAAGAAGATGCCAACAGAGCTCTGCCCTGCCTGAGGCAATGATCCCCAGACCAAGACCACATCAAGAGGACCCCGACCCCTGACTCTCTTCTTTTTCCCTACATAACGCTGTGGCTGCCATAAGCACTTCTGAAGACAGGTCTCAGGTCACTAGCACTCTGTCCATTCCTGCTTGGCCACATGTCCTTTCCGGCCTCTACCAACCTTTTCTCTGCCTGGTTCTCTGGGCCTGGTGGCTGATCCCCTGGGACTCACCAGAGATAGGACTTTCGCCCTAATCCCAGTGACAGAGCCACCAGTCAAGGAGGGTGGACAGTCTCCAGGGTAGAGAGGATTGGATTTTTCCCCAGAGCCTCCAGAAGCAGCCAGGCCTCTGGACATCTTGGTTTTAGCTCAGTGAGACACATCTTTGGACATCTGACCTATAGAATTTGAAATAATAAACTTATGTTTGTTTTTTTCCTCTGTGAGTTTCCTTCCTACCATCTTTTCTTTCTCCCTCTTTCTTTTCCCTTTCCAGTTTCCTTTTCCCTTCCTTTCCCTTTCCTTACCTTTCTCTTTCTTTCCCTCAAATTCATTTTGTTTGAAGCCAAACATTTTGTGGTGATTTACACAGCAGTAATGGAGAACAAATATAGATTTCATCTTTCATAAAATATTAGATTCAAAGACAACTGCTCATTAGCACAGGTTAAAAAGAAGGGCAGTCTCCTTTGAGAATTTGTTACCATGGCCCTACCCTTTACTTGCAGGGTCTGATACTCCAACACTGAGAAATTACCAAAATAATTGCTCCCAGGGAGAGGTTCCTGGAAATGCAAAATCCCCTCTGGAAAGACCCAACCTTAGCCCAGGCCACTCAGGATTTACAGAAATGAAATTCTGATAAAATTCTACTCGAAATGGCAATCCAAATTGGAACGCACACGCACACACACAACACATACACAAGAAAGAGAGAGAGGATGAATATACAGCATAAATCAGATTGATCACACGCAACAAACAGCAGGATCAAGATGCCAATACACTGCATAATAGAAAAATGACAGTGAGAGGAAGATACATGTGTTTAAATCTTAGTAATATAAACAAAATAATAGGAATCATAAGACACTATGAGAAAAGAACAGTTGCATTGAATATCAAGTCAATAGAACTTCTAGAAATAAACAAGTGGTACGTTTGAAATTAAAAAAATTCTATGGAGAGGTTAAGCAGCAGACCTGAGGCAGCGAGAGAGCACTTTAAACAGCGAAGCCCGGAGGAGGGTAGGAGGGTGGAAAATGAAAAAAGAGAACGCAGGAAAGACCTAAAACTGTATAGCAAGAGTTCCGGAGAGAGAACAGAATCAATGCAACAGAAGCAATAGGTGGAGAAGTTATTGTACATGTTTTAAATCCAGTAGCCATGCCAAAGGGACCAATGAAGAAAGTGAGATGGTAACATGCTTTGATTTCCATCTACAGCATGATTAAATACACAAAATGCCACGCATTAAATAATTATTGTCATTCTTTTCTATTGCATGCTATGTATTTATTCCTTATCAAAGCATAATCTTCAAAAGTAAACATAACGCTCTCAAAAATATAAAATGAACATGGGCCAAAAGTTTTATTCAACCCAAAAGAAGTGAAACTGTAAGATGCTGAGATTTATTTTTAAAATTTGTAAAGTGTTAGATGATTGATAGGGTAGATACGAAACTGGTTGGCATCCTACAGGGAAAAAAATGAAAACCTTTGGTTTATATCCATATTGCATATGTCCTTTTGGTGCAAAACTTGTTTATATTACCACAGAATACCACCATCTGCATTGCTATTAGTATTTTATGAGGTGAACTTTATTGTTAAAGAGTATATAAGACTTTCTGAACAATAGTAAATAAAATATAGGCAAATGTTGCTGGAGTAGAAGACACAGTTATGACAATTATTTTTGCGCTAACTTGGCTAGGCCACACTATGAAAATATTTGGTCACATATCTCTCCAGACATTGCTACACAGGTAGGTTGTAGATGAGATTAACATGTAAAATCAGCTATAAATAAAGCAAAGTACCCTCCACAGTACAGCTGTAGCTTATCAAATTGGTTGCAGGTCTTAAGAGCAAACCCTGCAGCCAGGTGTGCACGCCTGCAATGCCAGAACTTTAGGAAGCTGAGGAAGGAGGACTGCAAGTCTGAGGTAGCCTGAGCAACTTAGGGGGAAACTGTGTCAAAAGAAACAGAAGAGAGAAGGAAGGGAAGAAGAAGGAGAAGGGGAAGGGAAAAAGAAGAGGAGGGGTGGACACGAAGGACAGGGGAGAGGGAGGGAAGGGGACCAAACGGGAGAGGGCCAAGGGGAGGAGGAGAAGAAAGAAAAAGAAAGGGAGAGTCCTACACTGATGAAGTCAGAGAAGCTGAGCTGAGTAGAGCATGAAGGAATTCTATCACCAAACTGCTTGCATGTTTGAGCTGCATCACCTCTTCATTGGGTCCCCAGACTGCAAGTCTGTTATGGGGTTCCGTGAGCTGGGACTCCAGTCCTCAGTGGCTCTCTGTCTGTCTCTGTCTCTCTCTGTGCCTATTCCCCTTCCTTTCTCCCTCCTTCCCTCTCTTTTCTCTACACACACATTCACACAGACACACGCACACATGCATGCCATTCATTCTGTCTCTAGAGAACCTCAAATAATAGCCCCCACTCAGCCAAGTTAGACAAGGCCCACTATTTAAACATATATCCAGTAGTCAATCCATGTTGCCTATTTCCTAGTTTTGAGTATTTTCTTCATAAAGACCTCCAAAGAATTAGAAAGATGTTCAATAAATTCCACTTGACTATTTATTAACACCTGCCAAAAGACAAAAATTACAGCAGTTTAAAAGCTTCTTTATTTGACCTTATTTTTAGTTCTAGCATTGGGCAATACTTCATTCTTCAAAATATGATACATTTTCAGGTAGTTTGTTTTATAGACAGAAGAGGGCTGAGCAAAAGCAGAAACAACGAAAAACAAATTGGTCATTTCAAAAGTACTTTCTTTGTTAGGCAGAGATAGAGAAAAAGAACAGTAGGAGAATAACTGATCCATTTGCTTTATGCCACTTATTTTGTATGAAGATTAAACAAGAAGGAACTTCATTATTAAACTGTCTGAAAAGAGCCTGCCTGGAAAATTTGGCAGTCATCTGTTATTTTTGTTGGTTTCTTAAAAGGTCAAATAAACAATTTAGTCTCAATTTGGTGACATGGAGCTTTACCATAGATGACTCCACTTTGATTTTTACTCTGGTCTCTTAGGGTCTATTGCAAAAGCTTAGTCCACAACAATCGCCTTCTATACTTTTTAATCAAAATACCAAAATTAGTCCTTTACTGTGCTTTTTAAGCCTCTGTAATAATAATGCTAAAGAGTATTGTATCTCTGAGTTGGTAATAAGCAACAAGACAATAGGACTGCTTAATCATAGGCTGCCTGCATTCTAGCATAAGAAGTGACACTCATGCCACAACCCTGGTGACCACAACGTTTACTCCATCTTCCCTGCCCACTTTCAATCCAGGGCAACACAAAGTGCACGTGCACTTCTGCCATTCATTGGCTTCAGATGGTTCCGTAGCTTCCCAGCCCCCTTACTGAGATAAATCGATTGAGTAGTCGGGCACAGGCACTTGGAACACTGGCCCATGAAACAGGGTCAAAGATGAACAGGGCGGGCTGGCACCAAAAAGTGAGCATGGGTGAAAGTCCTACACTGATGAAGAAAGTGTGAGACAGACAACGAAGGGAAGTCTTTGGCCACACAAAGCTGCCTTGGAATGTGACCAAGGTGGGGACTGGCTGGGGAACCTGTGGACTGTGTGCAATCATCTTCATTACTGGACCTTTAGGGCAATGATTGCTTCCCCGTAGGACAGGCAGCACACTGCTCTAACAGGCAGAGGAAAAGCACTTCTTTCTCAGGTCCTGTAAAAGCCCCTGGACAAAGAGTCCTCGCTGTCATCCCTCTTAGAGGTCCCCTCTGGTAGCAGGAGCTTTTGCTTGTTTTTGCTTCCCCAATAAACTCCTTCCTTGTCACCCTTGCCTCCTCTGTCTGTGATCTCATTCTCTGACACTGTGAGACACGCATCCAGCATCCTGGTAATATGACCACAGCCCATTCCATACCTCATGAGCAGCCACACCTCTAGCCTTTGCTCTCACAATTCCTATTATCACCTTAGGCTTGTTCTCCAGGTCAGAAGTTTCTTGAAAACTCTGGTGCAATGGACTGAATGCTTTTGACTTATCAAAATGCATAGGTTGAAACCTTAACCCTGAAGGTGATGGTTCTAGGGACTGGGGCTATTGGGAGGTGATTAGATCCTAAAGACAGAGCCTCCTCGATTCCTCATAGAGAAACCCTAGAAGGCTGCTAAGTCCCCTCCACCACAAGCAACACAGCTAAAACGTCGATCTATGAACCAAAGGCAGGTCTATACCAGATATCAATTTTGCCATCAGCTTCCATCTTTGAACCTCTCATCCTCCAGAACTATGAAAAATTAATTTCTATATTTATAATCCACCCTATTTCTGGTATTTTTGCTATAAAAAAACCCTCAGAGACTAAGATCGAAAGCCAGACCCCAATTGGCTTTTAGTCCCATAATACACAATTTTGTAAGTCTAGGACATTATATGCCATCTTCACCAGGCTCTTTTCCATTTCTGCATCTGGTGTCAGTTTGAAAGCTGTCTTAGTGCAGGTTTCCTAGACAACAGATCCCAAAGCAAGAAACCAGTGCTGACTCTGTGGAGGGGCAGGCTGGTGTGAATCTGAGGGCACACAAATGGGGAAGAACTCGAGTAAAGCAAGAAAGGATCTGAAATGTGTCACCACGCTGGCCACTGCACCATGACGAACCTTGCAGAGTCACATAAGTTTTCTCAGCAAATGTTGTATACTTAGGACTCCTTAGGGTGAGTATGTGGAAAAACAACATTCCACAAGGGACAAATGAAGGAGTGGGATCTGTTCGGTGCCCCTGGTCCCTCCTGGCTCTTGTTTCCCATTGGTTGGTGAGTACCTGGGAGTGTATGTGGGCCGATGCAAAGGTATGCCAGGCATCTGCCAGCCACAGGCACAGGCAGATTATAAGAAAGTGGTTCTACTCTTACCTTGCTAACCTGCTCTGGGCACCCCAAATGCAAGAAGTGAGAAATATCTAGATGAAACAATGAGAATTGCTAAGAAAGTAGGCCTTGCATCTCCCTGGCTGCAGGCTACAGGCTTCTTTAGAGGGCAGGGAGAGAAGAATCTCTGAATTGGATGTAAGGTTGAAATTTTGATTTATACTGGACTAAGCCTAATAATACTTAGAAGTCAATCTCAACTCCCCAGATGGGACTTGTTCATAGATTGAAAGTGACTGAAAAACAATACGAAGATCCTGGCAAGAAAATATCCACAGCGGGAAAAGGGAGATTCAACAACAAATTATCCAAAGGGAGCACTTTGAGAAAAATAATAGGTTATAAACCATGCCTTTCAGAGTACTTGAGAGACAGGGGAATAATGAGAAAAATAAAATATTTAAACAAATAAAATTGCTATGCAAATTTCCATCCAAGTTGTCAGACTGTAACTTTTTATTGCCTTTTTAAAAAACAAATTAAAAATTACATATGAGTCTAGTTCTATCTTCTGCAAGAATTCTCAGAATCAAATCTTTCAGAGTCATGATTTTGTAAGGTTATACAAGGCATCTGTCCTATAAAATTCACAGATATCTTGGAAATGTGACTCAGAGAAGCATCTTGAAATGGTCTAAAGTTTGTATGGCATAAACCCAGCTCAGATTTACAGCTTCCCCATCCCATGGGGAACAGCAGCCCAGCTAAACTCAGAAACCATGTTTCAGCAAGCAATGCTAGGTGAGCACCACCATCACTAAAGAACAGACGTGTCCAGAACAGCAGGGCTCCTGTCCCCCACCCGAGGCTGGCTTCTGTGTGATTCTGACATCCTGGGAATGGAATGTGGTTCCGAATCATTATCTTACCTTTGATTCAGCTGCAGAGGTTCCAGATCTGTCCAGTCTCTGCAGCATCTTGCTCTGTCCGGCTCCCTCTAACTGCGCCCTCCCTTGATTTCCTCACTTACATCTATCTGTCTCACCCAGCAGACACGGGTATAGAGCGGAGGGGGGCTTCTTGCCCTTCTTGGGTCTTGTCTTTTCCTCTCCAGACTCCCTTCCCCTTTCCACAGTCTCTCTAAGGAACAAAGTTTTCTTTTTCTTGCCCTCTGAAACTGGGTTTCCATTTACCTGTACTTAACACATTCTTTTGACAATGACCATTTTTTGCCCCCAAAGCATCACCCTCGGATGGCACAAAGAACTGTCGGAGACTTTGAATTTTCTGCCTCCGTTGTCTGCTAACAATATCCAGAATCAATTGGTCTGAAACAAAAGATCCAGAGGTAACAACAACAACAACAACAACAACAGCAAACCTTCACTCCCCTTCGTGCCCCTTGCTAGGTTTCTAGAGAGGTTCTGGAGGGCATAGCACCCCCATCAAGTTTGGGATTGTCCATTGGCTACCGCAAAAAGGGAGGAACTATTAGATATTATCTCCTGCAAATAAACCACCTCACCCCCAACTTTGAAAAGCAGATACTACTAGACTCAGTGTTGGTTTTAAGTAACACATTTATGTCCTCTTCATTTTCACATCTGTCATGTGAACGATGGCAGAACACATTTAATAAAGAGCTCTATTTTAATCATTAATTATGATACCAATATACCAGTTGTATTGTATTCTAATGTAGCTCGCACTTGTGGATTTCAAAGAGCTTCCCCGGATTTAATTAATCTTTAGCTTTGCTAATGAAACGCATTGCTTCTGGCTGGCATGAGTTTAGGTTTCTAATCTGTTTCTTAAGGTCACCTCATTTTTCTTGAAAATGTACATTTATAATTTAGCACTAAAGATCTTTCACATTCCCTATTAAGCAATTATTTTGATTACTTCATTATCTTTCTTTTTTTTTCCTAGACTATTTAGGTGGGTTTCTGCCTACCATGAGCCAAGTGTAATTCCGGCTCTCTCTCACTCCCTTTATTAGCAAGATCTGCATTAGCAAGGGATTCATTTTCATTCCGAAGACTGAAAACAATTTCATTATCTGATAAAAATTATCTTCCTATATGCTATAAGAAGCAATTCTCTTCATTTATGGTCTCATTAGGGATTTCATCTACCCAATAAATCTTCTCAATACTTCTTTCAGAAACTAATCATCTTGTGACTCAACTAATAATATTTTGGGCTAGAGATTTTCATTTTTACCTTTTCTTTCTCCTTTCACTTTTTTCTTTTCCTAACATAGTGGCCACATCATCTCCTTTGTGAGCAATTGCCATTTCTTGCTCATCCTGAAACATTTTGTTTAGGCTTCATCCTAGCATCTATACTGATGTATTGTGAATTAAAAATTTACATTTCAGGTACCCTTAACATAATATAGAGCATCTTAATAGATAGAGATTTTTGTGTGTTCAGAGCCAGGAACTGTGTCTACTATATAGCAATGCTCAACAAATTTGAGCCAGGCTTGGTGGCATATTTCTGTAATCCCAGCACTCTGGAAAGCTGAGGCAAAAGATTATAAATTTGAGCCCCATTTATATAATTTGTATGATTTAGTGAGACCTTATATCAAGATAAAATATAGAAAAAGGACTCATGACTTAGAACAAAGTAAAGGTCCCTAGTAACACACACACACACACACACACACACACACACAAACGTAGGGAATAAATGAGGGACAAAATATTCATGTCTACTCATTTTTAGCAGAATGCAGTTTGAATTTATTTGAAAGTTCATTCTTTTCAAAACCCAGGAGAGAATGGAGAAGCCAAATCAAAGAAGAAAGCAAGTCATTTGGACAAACTAAGAAGGAGCCAAAGGGAGGCACAGATCTGTGAGCAAAAGGGAAGAAAGTTAAACTGCCTTATGAGGAGCTAAAACACCTTTGAAACCGCAGGAGGCAGGTGGAGTAAGAGCAAAACTCAAGCAATTTCCAGGGAATTTGGAGACATTGTAAGTGATCACATAGGGCAGGATCCCAGGCTGAACAGGAACCTTCTGAGCAACAAAATACTGACTCCTAACCATTTCTTCTCACCACATTTCCAAAGGCTGACAGGTATTGCTGGAAATTTCCTCTGTCTGATGTTGGTTTCTCAGGTTATTCATTCCTAGAGGAGGAAACAGAGCTATCAGAATACGTCCTCCCTTCACTACTGCCCTTGAAACATGCAAGAATTGCTACAGCGCCATCCTGGGCATCAGGATCAATTTTGTATGATGTTAACCTACCTCTGCCTGCTTCTTGGAATCTTAACTAATACAACTGTGACACCCACGTGTCATTTCAGCCCTTTTCAGCCTCACTGTACTCAATCTGGACACAGATGTCCCATTCCATAGCTTATGGTGATCCAAAACCACTCCTATGATTGCTACAAATTCCCAAAGACAATGCTCTCATGGTCCTTGGCTCACAAATACAGTGACCATGATATTTGCTCTTTTCACTCATTGTTAGTTACACACACACACACACACACACAAAATTTTAAAACTCTAACTTTTGTGAGGTGAGCAATTTTACTCATGGTTTGAGGGATCATTGAAAGGGGTTATTTCACCCACTGTAAATCTATCATCCTGTCACAACCCACTTTTTCCTTCTCCTCTCTTTTCTCCTCTTTGTAGGATGAATAACTATCACAGTCTGCCTGGACCTGTCTGTCTGGTCACAGCCCAGATTTCTTCACTAAATCCTATGTTCAAAGAAATAATCCAGTTGTGGATAAATTGAGAGGATGAGTGACCCCATTGCCTTGTCTCAGGGACTTTGTTTTTTTGAAGCATCAAATATAGCCCATTCCATGGCTCAGACTACCTGCTTCAGTAAACTTATCTTTCTAATGGAGTCAAAACTCTCCCTACAGGGAATTATTGGACACACGCTTAGCAAATAAACATTTCTTATCATCAGATGCCAACATACTTAGGATTATGCCCACTTAATGAATTGATGTTTTCATTTTTCAAAAATCTCAAGTTTTATTTCTGGCAGTGTCCATGTCTAAAGTCTACCTTTATATTAATATAACCTCTGTAGGTTTCTTATGTGCAATGTTTGTATAGTATCCTTGTCTCCATCCTTTCACTTTCCACTTATTAATGTCTTTTATTTAAAATGCATATAATCTATGCTTTTAATTGGAAGCTTTGGTCCATTTACATTTAATGTAAGAAGTAACAGGATAAGTATAAGCTTGAAATGAGATGTAGTATTTTGAGTATATTCAGGGGGATTTATGGCAATGTGTCTTTTACTGTAATAATTTTTTTACATAAACTTCACTGTATTTTTCAATTTAGGCTGATTTACTTTTCTTTTAGCACTTTTAAGAAGATAATCTATTATCCTCTTGCCTCCAAAGTTTCTGACAAGATGTGAGTAGTTCTTCTTATTACCTATCTTTAGTACTTTGCAGTATGTCTTTTTTTGTTGTTGACATATAATTTTTTTAACTTTGATTTTTAGAAGTTATCCTGCTTGAAATTCATCAAACTTTCTAAATCTGAGAGTGGTTAATGTTTTCAATCAAATCTAGAAAACGTTTTCCCATTAAAAAAAAATTCTCTATTTTCCTGAGACTTCAATTTCACATTTGATAGGACACCTAATATTGTCACAGGTGCTGCAATTTTTAAAAAATCATTTTTCTTTCTGAACTCGGTTGGATAGTTTCTACTAATGTATCTACAAAGCGTACTGTTTTTTCTTCCTGTGGTGCTTAATTTGCTTTTAAGTTCTTTACATGAATTTTTAATTTCAGATATTTTTTTCAGTTCCATAACTCTTATTTGATTTTTTTCCTCATTTCCATATCTCTCCTGCTATTCCTCATCCCTTTGCCCATTGGCAATCTTTTCCAATAGTTTATTTCACGTGTATTTCACAGTGATTTGAGAGTCTTCACATTCTAATTCGACCATCTGAGACTTATGAGGATCTGCTTATTTTCCCTCTGATTACAGATCACAATTTTCTTATTTGTATACATAGTGTTTTAAAACTTCACACCATACAGTGTGAGCATTATTTTCTTTCCAAGAGTGTTTTGGTCCTAGCACACAGCTCAACTACTGACAAATCAACCTAACTTAGTGGCAGTTTGACATGGCGGGCTTCTTTGATTTCAGTTGTAGTCCTTGTTCCTGGGACCCTCATTCCTAAACTACTGCCCTCCTGGGGTTCAATGAAAAGCACAAAGAAGTTAGTAAATTCCTTTTACTTGACTTGAATTCCAAAAATTTGTCTTTCTAGCACCAAGTGCTGGCTGAAATCTCCACCCAGCTCTTTCAGCCTTCAGCTGCGCTTTCCACTGGATTTCCTGCAGTCTCCCCATGCCCACGTGGAGTTTGGTAGTCAGCTAACAGTCTGAGGAAGAGAATTAATACATAAAATTTGGGGGCCCCCGTGTTGTCTCCTTCTTCAGATCATCCTTCATTTTTAATTTCTGGTTGCTTGGACAGACCCAAGGTCTGATTTCTGCAGCCTCTGTCAGTCATTATCCTCTTCTTAATGAAGTTTTATCCCCTATGGACAGTCACATGCCACATAATGATGTTTGGCCAACGAGAGATCGCATACCTAACAGCAGTGCCATTAGATTATGATACAGATGAAAAGTTCCTAACGCTGAGTGGCATGGTAGCCATCATAAGGTCATAGTACTAGAAGTCACTCATGTGTTTGTGACGATGCAGGTGTAAACACACCTCCCATGCAGAGAATGGCATAAAAGCGTAGCATGTACAATTATGTATACATGGTGAGTACCAGGCTACATCATTGCGTCAGCAATGCTGAAGTCGCCTAACAGTGCACTTCTGAGAACACGGCCCCATCACTAAGCCACACAGACTGTGCTTTGTGAGGGGAGGAGGAGCGACTTCAGAGAAAAAGCTGTCCAATGTGGAGCACGCCTAGTTTGCTGCGGTATTTCAAGCATCATGTTTTTGCCAGTTTCCTATTTTAAATCCTTCCCCATGGGCTTCAAACATTTATTTTAATTATGAATTTATAATTCTTTGCACTGTTTTTTGGTCCAGAGTTGAAAGTTGTTATTGGCAGATGGTAGTTCTATAAATGCTACTCTGCTGTTACCAGAAATGAACACTCACCATTACCAAAAACCAAAAAATAACCAAACCAAACCAAACCAAATCTGTGGCCCTTCCTAGGCTGAGCTGAGCTTCCCTAGAAGGTGTGTGTAACAATAGGAAGAGATGACTGTTACTTAACATCCAAACACTGCTCTGGGTGTTTTATCTCTTTTAAACTTTTACAGATGAGAAAACTGAAGAATGGAGACATTAAGTACCCTGCCTAAGTTCAAGCAGATGGTAACTAGGAAGTCCAGGGCTCCAATCCAGGCCCTCTGATATCATAACTGGCTTTCTTCACCACCACGCTAATCTTCCATTCAAGTATTGGTGCCTGTTTCTTGAGGGAGACAGTTAACATGGGATTTAAACTTGTAGTAGAGAACTGAATCAAATAACCTAGATGATCCCTACAATGTATAAATCTCTTAGCCTACAAAAACATAATGCCAAATCATCTAAAAAATTAATTTTCATGTCAAATATTCTTTCCATCAATCAGAAATCCATAACATTTAGACAGAAAAGGGTATTCCCATTTATACTCAGCTCCTGCAGAATAATTTCCCCTTTCTCTACCGTTTCCTTCTGAAACCTCAAATAAAACTGTGTTTGCAGTTACCTGGACTGTTGCAGCACTAGTTATGTACTGTGTTCCTTCTGAATGCAGTGTCAAGATCGATCAACCAGTCTATTCTCAGCAACTCAAAGCAGCAGCCTTTGAAGTCTTGATAATAGCCATTTGGTGTGTTTCTCCTCAAATATGGTTGAAAAGTATTTTAACCAGTGAAACTGATCTAAGTAAAAACACACTGGAGTGTTTTTCCTCATAAAAAAGTGAGGCTGCTTTTAAGGTCAATAAAAATATTCTTTCCCTTCACATTCTTCTCTTGCTGTAAGCCTCCTTCATGGTTTTAAATTAATTAATCAGAAATGGATATTGTTTGTGAAAATTGAATAAATTCTTCATAAGCTAGCCTGCAATTAATGAAATGACTTGTAAAATGTGTTGCATTTTACTGTAGCCTGCTGTTGGAGAGAGAGAGAGAGACAGAGAGAGAGAGACAGAGAGAGACAGAATTTCCAGTCTCTTCTCATGAGAACTTATGGGAAACGCTTTCCTGGGAATTAATACCAGGACTAGGAATACCAGTGCATCTCCTAAGTACATGGTCTGTTTTCCCTCAAAACATTCTTGATCTTACAGACTATTGTAGTGTATTTAATTGTTAATGTATACTATAAGAGAGCAGACAGCGGTTTGTGGCCAGTGCTTAGTAAATGCAAAATGTGTAATGGTATCTTTTCTTAAAAATAAAACATTGACTCAACTGCTGGCTCCATCTTGCTTTTCTACTTTCATTGGTTTCTTTGCCCTATTTTTCTTGGTTTTAATTAATTCTATCCCTGCATTGAACATGTATTTCTAAGTTACCTTAAATCTCTTTTGCAGCAAATCTTAATATAAATAACTAAATGGTCTAGACTGACTACCACTATTAAAAATGTAAGAACCAATGAGCTGTAAACAAAAGGTGAGAAGCAAATAGGAACCTATAATATTCACAAAATATATAAAGAGTTTATATCCTTGAGGGATCTAAGAAATAAAAATGATAAATATGGCAGTAAAAAAAAATATCAAATGTCTCAAAGAATCATGAAAATAGAAAAAGAAAAAAAAACCCACAATGTAAACATGTACTGCAAATGTGTGCCGATAAAAAAAATTTTTTTGATGCAATGGGCCAGTAAAAAGTTTGAAAACTGTTCAAGGTTAGATAGATTCTACATTTAAAGAGAAACTTCACAAAATGTGAAGCTGAAGTTCCCTTGAAACCTGCCCACCTTGTTCTCTGAACTCAAGGAGCAGACAGACATGCAAATAAATGTGTGTGTCTCATGGGGGAAGCAGGAAGCGGGGAGACAGGTGAGGCAATCTAGAATGCAGAGCAGGGGTCAGTAGATATGAGGTTTTTAAAGTTTTAAATTAACGAATGAAAATTATATATACATACATACATATATATATATGGCTCATGGTTCATGTTTTGAAATATATTCATTTTGAAATGGCAAAATTGGGCTAACTCACATATACTTTATCTCACATACCTGTTTCATTGCCATGAGATCTTGCAATAAAATAAAACCTTGTCTCAGCTACTGTTCACAGTACTACACCTTATGATTAACTATAGTCAACATTTTGTAAAATAGATTTCTTGAAATTAATCTTCCTGTTTCACTGAAATTCTGTGTGCTTTGACCAATACGTCTAAATTCTCCCTTCTTCTGCTTCTGGTAACCACCACTGTATTCTCTAATTTCGTTCAACTATTTTAGATGCCATTCTTCCATGAAGAAGGCTGGAGTCATGTGTAGGAAAATGGTTGCACCTTGAGACCTTAACGTTAAATGAAATAAATCAGACGTGCAAGCTTAGATACTTCACGGTTTATCTCATGTAAGAAACGCACAGTATAAATAAAGAGCAAACTAAAAGACAGATGACAGCAAGTAGGGAGGTATGTCTTTTCAAATGGAAATGGGATCAAGAGATGAAGGGAGAGGGGACTAAGTGGAAGGGGATGAAGAAAGAAATGAAGATGCATTGCATACATGTGCCTACTCCACACAGAGAATGGGAGCAGTACTTACTGCAAACATCTACCAATAAGAAAACTACTTCACATTCTGCATACAACTGTCTTCCTGTGTTTCATTTATTCTGCTCATCCCAGCGTCCTTCAGTTTCACCTATGTTGTCACAATGACAGGGTTTCTTTCTTTTTAAAAGCTGCACAGTATTCCCTGTGGTCTTTTCTTTATCCATCAGTTCGTGGACTCCTTGGTTGAGTCCCTATCTGGGCTACTGCGAACAATGCTGCAGTGAACGTGGGGATGCAGGTGTCTCTTCAGCACGCTGACTCCATTTCCTGTGGGTGTAGACCCGCTAGCGGGATGCTGGACCAGGTGTGCACTCTCGCAGGAAGGGGCTACCCAAGTGGCAGTACTCTGCACACAGGCTCTGACATTTAGTGGGCATTTGGTAAATATTTTTAAATAAATAGATGAGAAAGGACATTATGCCAGATAGCAAAGGCACAGAGTAATAACTAACATCTATCAAATGAAAAAAAAATCCATCAACAAAAAAAAAGAACAAATGTATGCTTGAATAGATGAATTAAGTTTGTCAGGGAGCTAATGTATTTATGAGAAAGATTAAATGACCAGCCTCCAAAGGACAAAATGAAGATTTGATTTCTTTTGTCCTTCCATGGATCATTACCATATACTTTATTACTAGGAAGAGGGACTGTGGACAATTCCTCTGGATCTAATTACATTCTGATTATTCTAACTGCACTGCATCCAAACCACCAGGTCCAACTACTCCCAGCTGGAGCATTTTCCCAGCCAGCGAGCTCTGAAAAGGCCCATCCATGCCACACTTAAGAAGCATGGAGGGTTGCCTCGAATCCAGGGTCAAAACATTGTTTTTTTTTTCCTGGTTCATGGGAAAGATAATTAGATAGGCTACAGAAAATACATTTAAGTGTTAGTACCACAGAGGTGGACTTCTGGGAAACTTTTATTTTCCACTTTGAACCTTTCAATATTTCACAGTTTCTTTACATTAGTTCTGAATTGTTTTTATAATGATGAGAAAAGCAGTCCAAGAAATTCATGTAATTCTTATGGGAGAAAATTAAATTAGGAAAGTTATAGAACTGCTTAGGAATGTCCGAACTACTTAGAAATCTACTGACTTTTCACACTGTGGACAATTTAAAGGAGGGTTTAAAGTTGCACATGGACAGAATCTGCTTTTAGATCAGTTCCATTCCAAGCTGTCGGATAGATGATGTATAAATGTTATCTGAAATATCAAACAGGAAATTCATTTGCAATTCATTTTTTATTGTCTCCAAAGTTCCAATTGAAAACGTACCTCTTGCAATAAAATTCCTTTTCCTCTTTACTCAACTTTTTAACTAATGAACTTAACTATGAAAAAAAAAACCACCTTCTTCTTAGTCAAACCAGTGTTCATGACAAAGAAAATCTGTTGCCATGGAAAACTGAGTGTCAAAGTTGCAACACACAAGGCTCTCTATTGAAATGAAAAGCAAAAATAAGGACAAATTTAATATATATTTTAAAACATTGAAATTACGGATGGTAGATGGATTTTACACATAAGCCTCATTTCACATAACAGACAATCAAGTAAAAAAGTTCTGCATATATCTAATTTTGGCAAATCAAATAATTTAAAGTATAATGAGGAAACTTAAAATTGATAGGAATTACACAGGGAAATCTGCCTTCATTTAATTAAACATTTCTTAAGGCTCTACTCTCTTATATTAAAAGTTAATACTTTTACAGATTGACTTTTCTAAAATTGGGCATATGTATATGCTTTGACATTAATTTCAAAATGATTTTTAGTTGTCATTAAAACCCACATTAATGGAACCAGATGTGGACCACTCAGTTACAGGCACGTAATGAGAATCATAGCACACATTTAAGAGTTGTTTACTGATAGGTGGAACAATAATTGCACAAAGCTTGCCAGCCACAGGATGAAAAAGGTAAGTGATGTCTATTTTATTTATGAGACAGTACAGACCAATGTAACACATATCCAGATTAAAAGAAGAAAACTTTTCAAATATGAATGAAACCTCTTAGGAATTTTATTTAGAGTTCATCTCTCCTTTAGCCAAGAGGTGACCATTTACTTGTAATTTTAAAATATTTTTAATATATTACATATGCATCTATAAATACTACATTACGTCAGTTTACCAGATTTAAATTTTGTATAAATCCCATTTTCTTGTATATGTTTTTTTGTAATACTTAATTTCCTTCTTTTACTCAACCTGTTTTTGAAGTGAATCCAGACCGATACATGTCTCTTTAAGTCATTTCAGAACGTTGGGTAGTACTCTATTACCCATTTGCTTATTACTTTTGTGTATTCTCCTGCATGCCTGTATCATTATTTACTTATTCATTTTCCATCTAATGGATAATTAGTAAGTCTTCATCTTTTTTGTATTATAATCAATGCATCAGTAAACATTTTTGCCTGAGTCTCCTTGGGCAAATGAGTGGCAGTTTTCTGGTGTGATATATGACAAGATTTTTAAATCTGAAAAAATGGGGAGACGTAGCTACACAGTGAATTTCTGGTCCCACTGTTTTCTTTCCTAACCCACAGTTTGGACTATGCACACATTGAAAATATAAATATGTATTATGGTTTGAAAACATCCTGGATGGCATCACATGTATTTAGCATAAACTTCTAGGGTTTATGAACACTCTAAATTCCAAGATAAATGAGGAGCAAGAATTCACCATGCCTCAAATAAAATTCAAAGTGAAGGAATATGGGACAGAATCACATGCTTATGACTCTGGAGCTATGGTTAGGTTTTGCTATAAAAGTACAACAATGCTGGTGGTCAATTTCTAAAGCAATCTCTTGCAGATTGAGAAGGAACAAGACAGGGGAAGCAGACGGATGTATTACCTAGCACTTTGCTCTGGGCACTGGCTCCTCTTACCTCCTGTTTTGCTTCCTCCCTTCTCCCCTTTCCAGTTTGCCTCTTGTCATTCTCTGTTATAACTTAAACCATATAAAACATCACGGTGTCCACTATAAAACATCTTCACATACATACTGTGTACTGCATTTTTAAAAAGCAGCTACAAAAATATTATATGGTCTTTTTTAAAAAAAGCATCCTGAAAGACATTTCTAGAAATCAATGCATCTTTCACCTGGTAGATTCTGAAATTTCTGTTTGTCCTTTGGCCCAGTTCATCCTTGCTTCCTCACTGCCTTGCACGGAAAGCTCTGGCTTTGAGTAGCAAGGGTTGCTTGTATTTTAGAAGAGCTGGGGAATTTCTAGGATGGTTTCAAATGGGGAAACTGTGACTTGAGGGTCTGGTGAAGTTTTAAAGAATGTTTCTCTCAGTCCACACAGCACCAAAAATACAGCATTCATAAATACATAAAACTGGAAGAAAGATTAAAAATACACTATCTGCAATATTGGAAGAGGCTGGCTCCCCCCCAGGGAAACCATTATTCTGGCATAGATAACACTGTCCCTTCACTGCTATGTTTTCTTAGGGAATCCACTCAGGTCTGTGAGTCATTTCTTTTTTTAAATCACAGATGTTCCAGTGTTAGCTTAGCCTCAACCATGTCTTACTTTCTCACTTGATTCACAAGTTTCCCAGAACCGTGGAGTGGGTACAAGCGTGGGGAAGCCAGTTTAGCAATGAAGAACTCAGATTTCTCAATCAGGATTTCAATCCTGGCTCTACTCCTGACCACAAGCAGTGGGCGAGTTATGTAACTGTCTTAGGCTTCTGCTTCCCACTATATAACATGGAGTCGGTAACACACTGTGCCTGACAGTCACAATTCTTGGGAAGACAGGGAGAGATGATACATGCAAAGTGCTCACTAACACAGTGCTTTGTATGGAAGGCAGCCCAGGATGGGGGTACGGGGACCTGAGTAATGTAAGGATGGTGGAGGTGTTGGCAACAACACCTTTGCCTCACTCCTTTTTAAGGTTCCTGCAATCTAGTCTAGGTCACATCCACTTGTTCATATTTCCATCTATTCACTCAGAAAGTAAATGCTATAGGTCTCTACCACGTGCCAGGTAGCACTGTGGGGCTCTATAAAATAGCTTATTCAGAGAAGACAAGATGGCTGATCACTGAGCAACAAAATACAAAGCCTCCCAGGAGAAACAACTCATATGCCAAATTAAAACATAAAAAAGCTCGTCAAATACTTCGGGACTACAACTGAGACAGCTGAAGATTGAGGGACACAGCGTTTTCATGGTGACACGGCAAGTGTGCACCAGCTTGGATCCGCACCGGCCGGCAGAGCCGCCCAGACTCGTTCCTGCCGCCACTCGCAGGAAGAAACTTCAGCGCTGAGGTCGAGGGTTGGTGAGCTCATGGGAGAGCGGAGCCAGTGAAGGCACTTTCATTAATCCACAGTCAGTGCTGGGAATGAGACCCCCCCCAACATGGGAGGGGCGCGACCAAATGGGCAACATATTGGAATCGGGCAGGAGGAGCCTAAACTGGGAGTGACAGTGACTTCAGTTGGTTGCTCCCTCCCCAGAGCAGATTTGTGGGATTTGCTTGGACTGGGCCGCGCCGCTGGCTGGGACCCAATGAGCAGTCCCAAAGGGATTCCCTGTGCCTAGCACGCACTAACTGGGTAAAAGGCCCTCGAAGTTTGGTTGGCGCAGTGGGGAGGGGCAGGCATACACAACCTGCTTACACCTCAGTGACAAGAGCAGGCAGGAGAGGGCAGAGGTCCCTCACCAGTGTGCTTTGGAGGAACCGTAGCCAACAGGGAAGGGGGCTGGGATCTACACTGTAACCTGTGTGGAGGAAGCCAGGGCCATGACAGGAGAGAAAGGCTGGAGGAGACCCCCAGCCCAGAACCCTGAGAACACTGAACCAGGAGAAGGAAAAACAAGGGTAACAGCGGGTGGCAAACACACAACATCAGACATGGCTTCAATGGACATTAAGAGATATCTTCAGGACCTTGTAGACAAGCTCAAAACTGAAATATTAAATCAGGTAAAGCAGGATATGAGTAGAGTAATAAAAGAAATGCTCTCAGGGAGCATCTCTCAGGATGATACAGATGGAAGAAGGGAGGAACACAAAAAAAGGAGAGAAACATTCGATAAAGAATATAAAGAAAATATAGAATACATGAAGCAGATTCAAAGAGACTACCAGGAAATTAAAAACTCCATTGAAAGTTGGTAAAACTCCTTAAAAGAAACTAAGGATAGACTATCAAAACTTGAAGACAAGTTGGCAGTGTGTGATGATGACAAGGAAACAGGCAGTAACAATACAAAGGCTAGAAGATGACAAGAGAATCTACAATTTAAGAATAAGAAATATGAACGAAGAAGCAGGGATACATACAGGCGAATCACAAAGGCTATTCATGGAAATAATTAAGGAAAACTTCCCAAGCATTGGAAAAGAAAATGACATTCAGTTGTGTGAGGCTTACAGAACTCCAGCCACCTACAACCAAAACAGATCTACACCCAGACATATAATAATCAAGATACCAGCAATTCAATATAAAAACAGAATATTAAAAGCCGTCAGAGAAAAGAAACAGATTACCTATAAAGGTAAGCCCATCAGAATCACGGCTAACTTCTCAACACAGACCATCAGATCAAGAGGAGCTTGGAGGAAAGTATTCCAAGCCCTGAAAGAAAATAACCTCCAGCCCAGATTGATGTACCTGCAAAACTGTCACTAGAAGTTGATGGAGAAATAAGATGCTTCCATGACAAAGAGGAACTGGGGGAGTTTGTGACCACCAATCCAACCCTACAGAGAATACTGAAGGACATTCTAGAAAGAGAGAAAAAAAATACCAGGATTTTAGGAACAATGGCAGAAAGGCCTCAATGAGTGGGGCAGGCAATAGAATGAAGGAGAAAAGTAGACAAACAAAGGCAGGAAAATAGCATGGCAGAAATGAGGCAGAGAAGGATAACTAGAAACTCTAACATAGATGGCCTTGATATGCTATATTGTTAATAGTGCATCAGGATTTAAAACCCACATTACTCACACTACTCTGCTTAGATGTATTATATTCTGCTTCAGTCATTCGACCTGTACTAGATTTGAGGGCACAGACAGTAATCCCCAAAATAATAGGATATAGTATGGTAATCATCCTTAATTTCCTATTAACTTGATCTAAAGCTCTGTAAAACCTACACTATTTTACCATGATTGATCGTAATTGAATATGGTTTGTTTGATCGTGGTTTTGTATTGATAGATTTTATTCAAAGCTGTTATGATTGATAGTATCAAGTCTGAGAGTATAGGCAACTGCACTTAAGATGACAAGAGCCACTAGAATATCCACTATGGTTTGATTATTACCTGCCTTTAAAGTTTTATACTGTCTACAATGTTTTGTTTTTACTACTATTATTATACTGATATACTCAATTATACTGCTATATTCAATTATGCCTGATGATATAGACATTCTATTGAAGATAATAAGAAACATCACAGTAATCACTGTAGATCACCTTGTACTATGGTTTTATATGACTTTTTGGTTTCATGTTTTTGTAGGAATTTGTTTTGTTTTGTCTTGCTAAGTTTTGTTCTTCCCTCTAATACAGAAAGTATAGAAATACATTCAGAGATTCATGCATGCGTAGCTGTTTACACTCTCACTGTTTGACTATCTACTTTTATGCTTTAATTTTGTAACTTGAGCAACTATTTCTAAGAGGACAATATGTAATTTATCAACTAGTGATTTCTTATTGTTTATCTTTTTTTTTTTGAATTCTGTATTACCTCTACCCTTTACATGTTTTTGTTTCTTTTCAAATTAAAAAAAAATGAGTCTTTAAATCCTCAGACATGATATTTATTTAGGTATTATTTACTTTATCTCAGTAAGATTTTAAAGCTTTAAGTTTCTAGAAATACATGTAGAGACTCATGCATGCATAGCTGTTTACAGTCTCACTGTTTGACTATCTACTTTGTATGCTTTAATTTTGTAACTTGAACAACTATTTCTAAGAGGACAATATGTAATTTATCAACTAGTTATTTCTTACTGTTTATCTTTTTTTAATTCTGTATTATCTCTACCCTTTACATGTTTTTTTCTCTTTAAATAAATAAAAAATAGCTTATTCATGCTAAAATTTAAAATAAGGAAAAATGAAAAGCATCCAATCTGAACTTAATAGTGATGAACAGTGGGTGATGGGTACATACATTCTTGGAAATTAACAGGACAAAATATATGGTCTTGACTGTTGGTCATCTTGAATTTCTATAACAGCATTCTGAATGTATAGGTAATATGCTGCACTGTTTTGTCCTTAGTGGCTGAACTTTACATAGTAAATTGAATTTCTCTTGATAAACACAAGCCATCAAAAAGTTCTCTATTTCAGCACTGGTATTTATAAATCCTGCTTCAAGATCAAAGGACCTGGAAGCCTTTACCACAAGTCATCACTGTTTGAACCAAACTTTATTTCATATTTCCACTTACCCAATAAACTTTTGTTGATTTCTCTTGCATTACAACATGATACAGGTCTTCCTATTTGTCATTTCTTTCTTGTCCCTTCTCTGCCTTAGAGAACAGGTGAGACTCATTCCACTGATTCCTTTTACTCATCTAATATTTACCGAGCATCTACTCATGCCAGAAACCCAGTCATCTGCTTTTGTACCCCAACGTCTACTGACGTGGCCAAGTTTTCTCTCTAGATCACCCTTAGAATGTCTCTCACCTTGCAGCACAAGCTAGACATTCCAGATATATGGCAGATGAATCCTTGGCCCCACACACCTTGTGCATTTTCATTTTTATGCCCTGTTCTCCGAGAGTATCCTTGCTTTTAGCAAATTTTTATAATGAATTTTCAACCAGTTAATAACTTTCTTATCCAAAAATACCTTGCCAAAGATTTATTTCTTCTATGCAATATTATAGGCCAGTTCTACTTTGCTTGTTCCTGGACTTCAAGACAAACTTTGCAGATATCTCAATTTTTAAAAAGTGGGACCAACATAAGATTTCTGTTTTTTTCTTTTACTATCACTGGAGATTATTTTAAAATGTCAGTTATCAGTTACTACTACAGCAGTTGATAAAGTAAGGATCTTTTAAGCCAGTAGGAAGTCAAAGATTAGGAAGAACAGACAAAAAGCATAGAACCAGCAGGCTCTGAGCCACTTCTACATATCCCACACAGGGCTATTCCAACCTAGAGACAAGGAATTTAGAGAAAAATATGAGATAATGGAATTGCTAGTCATTTCATGGGAGTTTTAGCATATTAAATAATACCAGGAGAGTGTGACTAACCATTTTCTTTTAAATATAGCTAGCCTAGTCAGATTGATTAATGTACTGAATGTAAATTGAGAGGTATTTTAAGTTTCATGCTGTATTGTCATTAGGGTATTTAGGGTATATGTTGGCATATTATTGATATAAAGGTTATTTATATAAATTTATGTTACAAACATTATCCATTTAAATACTCAAAGCATTTCAAAGATTCTGTGTTTTTGTCATAGCATAACAAAATAAGTTGAGTTAGTCATAGGCATTTTTAAAACCAAAGTTGTGTAACTTTGTAACTTGGAAGTAAGTTAGCTTGAATAACAAAAATACATCTTTTTTTAAAAAAGAGTTACAAAACAGCAGTATTTTTTCTAAGTTTAACAAATTGGTAGTTTGTCAATTATTACATTTTTGTGTAATAAATATTTTGTATTTAAAATAAATTTAAAAACCCAGTAGGAAGTAAGAAAGTCATAATCTGAGAATAAAGGGTGATGTGTTGAATCATGAAGCTTTAGAAAAACACAATTATTTTATTTATTTATCATCGTATCTTTTCATGAGCCAGCACTGAGGGACCATTCATATGTGGCACTGCTAGATACTAGACAACAAAAGTCAGGAAAGGATGGTTCTCTTCTACCTTGGCAGGAAGTACTCCCAGCAGTACTGCTGTCTGCCACATGTGCTGATTCAATTAATTCAATACATATAGTACTCCTGTAAGACAGATATTAACCTCCCCATTCTACAGATGAAGAAACTAAGGCTTAATAATTTAACTCTAAAGTATCAAAGCTAGCAAGAGGTGAAGCTGCTACTCAAATCCAAGGCTGTGTAATTTCAAACCTTCTGCAGTGTAATTCTGTGCAAGGTTACCTCTCAGAAAGATAAAACATCAAAGGTCTGATTTGGTACATATTGTCACCCAAGCCAAATAGACAAGCTCCTAGAGTTGAATTTACTACATATTAAGCTTTAATCCAGGATTTCTCCAAGCTGGCACAGCTGACATTTTGGGCTGGATAGTGTTTGGCTGTAGAGGATGGGCTGCCTCACAGTTTGCTCACTAGATGCCACCAGTACACTCCCCCAGCTATGCCACCCCACAAGTCTCCGGACATTGTCAAATACCATCTAAGGGGAAACTGCTCCCGGTTGAGAACCATTGGTGTAATCCAGTCTTGCTGTATAAACATTTCTAGAGACAATCCAGTATAAACTAATAGTAGAAGAGTCACACTGCAAAACCCTATTTTCTGTGAATAGCTTAGTAATATGGTTTTAAGAAGCAACAGCATTGCTGTTTAATTCAAATACAACTTAAAACAATCCTTGAAACTATAATTCTTAAAGAAATTTACCTTCTATAAGAAGTTAATTTCATTCTGGTAGTTAGAAGAGCACAGTTCCAGAAATTTATTTCAAACTAAGAAAAACAGTAACAATTAAATTCTTTGGAAGGTTACCAGGTAAAGGACGTTCCGGGAATAATCGACACCATCCAGTTGAAAAGGCTGCCTCCCGATACGACACAACCGTTAGCAAGATCAAAAAGTCTCTCAAGGTTAAATATAGAAGGCAGTGAGATATCAAATGGTACCTGAAAATCAAAAAGCATAAAAATATTACTTCAAGTGGTCGACGGAAGTAAAATTTCAAGGTATCCAATTACAAACTACATACAATGGTTTCACATAAAAGGTAGCTAACTTTTATGTCTAGGGGCAAAATTTCATAACTCTGTAACATATATCACTCTATAACCTATTCAGATTTATGCACTAGCCTATCAAATACTTCTAAATCTATGGACTATTTTTATTTATATAATGTTTGTGTATGATTCTGAGCATACCACATATTGGCCTGCTAACAAATTCTCTCCCTTCCTCCCTCATTTTGAGCCTAAGTTGTGACAGCCAAGAGGAAAGCAGGCCCAGATGAAGTATGGAGATCACCACCCAAGAGAGACACCGGGCCACCACGCCTGAGGTTTAGCACAGCCAAAGTCACTGCTGGCGAGCTGAAAAATGGAAAACAGAGTCTGCTTTTGTGGCCCTAGCATTGATTATTTGACTGAAGAAAGAGTAAGGGAGAGAGAGCAAAAGTGATGGACAGGAAATGAAAGCTTACTGGGAACCCACTTTAAGCCAATCTAGGTAAATAGTTTTGATAATCAATGAGTAAATGCAATGTAGAAAGCCACACTATAACAAAGTTGTGGTTCTGCATCATGGCAGGAAGCTAGAAAACAAGTTTTGTTAATTTCTTATCTATTTATTGCATGAACCATCCATTCCTTTTATTCTCAAGAAAACATAATGAACCCAGGAGTAGAGGTGTTTTGTTAACTTTTCTTCATTTTATTAAATCTAAAAACAAAAACCAAACAGACAAAAAAAACCCAAATAATAACAACAAAAAATAGTATTCCTGTGTTTTCCAGTAAACAATAAAGAGGTTAAAAAACTGGAAATTAATAACATTCTCTTTCCTTGATCAATCCTGACGTAATCAGTGTTTCTAGCTTGGGAAGTATTCTTCCATATGGCTTTTGGTTTTCTTTTTTAAATGGAATAACCATATTTCCATTACTTGCTTATTCAATTAAAATGTGTTTGAGAAATCCTTCATTAATTAAGTCAAGGAAGTAGGATAACCACATGGAAGTTAAGAGCGCTGCTATGGATTGAAAACTGATGGTCAGCTTAACGCCAGCTGGATCACATCAGCACGGCACTGGGCGTAGATGTTTCACCTGAGGAAAGTTGCCATTATAAATGGAGACATGGAGAAGGAGAAGCTTATTCACGTTAGTTGCATTAAGGCATTGAGGTGTTGAGGTGGGTTCTTCTATGAGTTGCTGTTTGAGCCGTTGGTTCTCCTGGAGAAGCTTTGGTCTTCTCATTGAGCATTGCTTCCTGGCTCTGGAGAGGAAGATGTGTAGCTTAGTTTCCAGGACGAACTCGTGACACTGGCTTCCTGGCGTGTACTCCACTGTGCTTGTCATAGGAGGAGCTCGGGACCTCTGTGTCTCTGAGGATGGCTGTGGTGCTTTTCAAGACAGCCCTGGAGTTGTGGTGAGTGTGACTTCTCGGCTCCAGCGTAGAACCCTCAACCTACCAGCACAGCTCCTTCACCCTGCTGGCATAGACTTTCTGGCTTCCACCGCTGACCTTTGGGCCTTCCCAGCACAGATCCGTAAAAGAGACTGGCACAAGTCCTTCTTGTGGGCTCCAGACTTCCAGTTGGATTCGTGGAAGGCATTGTTGTGAGCTCTGGGTCTTTATCTGGACTCATGTGGGACATTGCTGTGGGATTCAGGCCCTTGGCTGAATATTCTGTCTTTAGCATTGTAGATAGATTTCCTGCATTTTCTTGTATTAAGTTTGAGTGACCATCATAAAAATATTATAAACTCCATGTCCTTATTCTAATTGTTCTCTGTGTAACCCATGACTACAACAAGTGTGTAACCAGGAAGAAAGACTGCCTGGTTCAAACCCAGACCTCACAAATACCAGCTCGGTGAAGGGACAAAGCATTTGATCTGCTTCAACTTTACTTTCATAAAATAGAAATGGGAAGATTCTGTTTAAGATATTATAATAAAGGTGAATTAATTTATACAAATAAAATACTTAGAATGGTGCCTGCCACACAATGACTACTCAATAAAAATTACATAATATCATTTTCAATGCATCCTCACGTCCACATAACAGTTCCTTGTCTAGCCATCTCATGATTTATTCAGTCATTCTTCATAAAGGTTGTATCTAACTTTTACATGCTCACACCCTTGGGTATAGGTGCTTTGAATTTCTGTACTATTGACTCCCCAAAATTGTTTTGTTTAGTCAAAGGATGATTACTCTAAAATACCAGGACCTTCTCCTGTGTTAACAGACCCATCTTTATAGGTACACCAGATATGTAAGACAAGTCGTGTCTCAAATTCCATGTATTTGTTCAGGCTAAAACATTACATTGTATGTTTTCCTATTGTCACATTTTAATGTGAATTTCTGATTGAATTACAATACACAGACAAAAACTGGGAAAATCATAAGTGTGCAGGTTAAATAAGCATGTTCATGTAATCATTATTAAAGGGACATGCTAGGTCACTGGATTTACATGTATTTATCATTAAGCCAATTCAACCAGCTTTCTAATTCACATCCCCTACCAGCAATACCAGCAATAAAGGCTCCAGTTATGCAATATCATCAAAAACTTTGATCGTTTTAAGATTTTGGTCATATTGTTATGTTTTCCAGATGTGGAGACATCTTTTTATATTTATAATGTCATATGCCTGGCAACTGATAACATGTCTTTTTTATGAAAGTGCAGAACTTTTGCCCAATTTATATTTAGTTAACTTTTTCTCTTTGTTAAATAGAGGAATTCTCAATATGTTCTAGAAATCAGTTCTTTCTTGAGTATATGAAAATATCTGCTCCCAGCCTGGGGCTTGCTATTTCAGGTACCTAATGATACTTTAAGCACAGTCCAATTTACAGTCTTCTGTGACTGGTAATTTTTTAAGTGAGTACTCTTTAAAGCTTTGGTCATCACCAAGGTGATAAAGATGATCTTTTACCATTTCCTTCAGAAGCCAATCTTCACATGTGATTCTGCAATCGATTTGAAACTGATTTTGTATGTTCTATAACATAAGGACCTGGTTCTGTTCTTTACCTCATAGATATCCAGCCAGCCAGACTCATTTGCTGAAAAGATTGTTCCTTCCTCACTGGACTCAAGAGTCACTGCTGTCATCAGTCATGGAGCTGTGTATGTGTGGGTCTCTCTTCTATTCAGTTTATCTATTTTTAGAATAGAGAACATCTATATCTTTCAATTCCTCTGAACTGCTATATACCCTCATTCTAGTTTTATTCTGTTTTTGTAGCTACTTAACATCAGATGGCTAGAAGTTCATCAGCTTTGTTCTTTTTCTAGTTCATTATATGTCTGTCAATTTTTTGATACTACTATAAATGATAGCTGTGAAAACCTTTCACTAACTGTTGCTTCTGCTATATAGAAATAAAACATATTTGCAATGATATATATAGCAACTTTATCAAACTTACTTATTCGCCAAAAGAGTTTACCTGAAAACTATTTTGAATTTTCTGTGAATAACAATATTTTATTTCTCCCATTCTCACACCTGGACCATTTTAAAATTCTCCTTTTATTTCACTAGTGGAGGACTTCCATATAATGTTAATTAGAAGTGATGATAAATATCATTAACACATGATTAATTAACTTTGCAACTCAGGGGGAAAGAAAAGTTTATTTAATGAATGACACTGTAAAATTACCTGCTATAAAGCTGCATCCTTATCTTTTTTTATAACCTTACTATAATTTGTTAAATTTATCTCATCTCTTTATAACTTTGACACTATTGTGGAGTCTAAATTTCTTCAATTTTAAAATGTTTGCACTTGAATTAGAACATCACATAAGCATTGTTAGAGTAATTTACAAAATGAATGCCTTATTAAATATTTTAAAAGGCACTAGCATCAAAGTCGTGAAGGTCAGGTCTGCAAGTAGCAAGTCAGGTGAAAATACTAAATCCACCTCGCATCCAGAGCACGTCAGTGTCCTAAATACGAAGGACACCTGAATGTGCTTCAGAAAGTCAGAGCTACATCCTCTCTCCAGGGAGATACAGATTTAAAGAAAAAATTTTACAGGATTTGAAACACAAAGACGGGGCTCAAAGGTAATGTATTCCTTTGGAGATACTTCTTGAACTGCTTGTATGTAGTCTTGATTTATCTGGACATTTGAAATGAACCAACATTTTTATAAAGTTATCACACACACACACACACACACACACACACATGACCTGGAGACTAAGCAACAGTCCGGGGCCCCTCACCTAGTCAGGGACAGGGTCAGAATCCATGCCCAGGCAGACTGGCTCCTCAGAATATGTCCCTAAACACTGTGCGCGCTGTCTCTCCCCTGGCACCCAGCTGTCCTCTGAGCGCTTTCCCGCTACGTCTGTCCCTTCACTGGAAGTGCCCCCACTCTCTGTGACACCCCTCTCTCCTGCAGCCTCTCTGCCACTCCCACACAGCTTCAGTTTTCTCTCCTTGGGCTCAACGGCTCCCTAAAGCCTCCACTTTTCTACCTTCTCCGTTTAGAAAACGTGTGGAAGGTTCTAGAGCTTCCTTCCATAGGAAATTTCTCAAGTAAATTTAAACTTCAAGTGAGATACTGAACTTTTTTGCCACTCAGTAAAGAAGAGTTTGGCAATTATATTAATGTAGACTTTTCCTCTCCTCTTCCTCGTCCTCCTCCTCCTCTTCGTCCTCTTTTTTGTTTGTTTGTTTGCTGATGTTGTTCTCTAAATAGCTTCGAGTCAAAATTGATCAGGACAAGGAACCAAGGAATTCTTTTTTCCTTAGGTCAGGAAAAGCTTCGTGGGGAGCAAGGAAGAAAATAGGCTGGCAAATAACTGTACATTAGCTTACACTAGTATATGCCTTAAGGGACAGTGTTAAAGAAATGGTGATAATTGTGCCTATTAGAGAAAAAAAGACTGAAATAGTAAAAAGAAGGCAAAATAAGTTCATGGAGTTGGATATACTGAATGGGGTTCAATAAATTCTGGCCTGAATTCAAACTTGTGTGGGGTTGTAGAAGCCATCAGAGAGATTATTTACCAGTGCTACATTTTTTATTAGCTTTTGCATGAAAACTGTATTTTATGTAAGATTCTGCATAAAAACTAGATTCCTTTATAATGAAGATTATGTTACTTGTGTTCTCTTGTTCCAATTTTAAAAGAAAATTTGACAAAAATTTTAAAAGAATTTCAAAAAGAAAACTTAAAAAGAACATTATGCAGTCTTCAAAATATCTACGACCTTTCTCAATCTGATGAGCTTTCAGTGAGCGCCTATCCTGGAGCTTCCTGTTCCTCTTGGCGCAAGTCCTCTGCCTTGTCATCGATTCTGAGTGTTGAATGACCAAAGGAGAGGGCACGTGTCTACTAATCAGCTGGGTCTGCCTATCCTTACACCATAATTGCTAAGTGAGATTTGGAGCAACTGTGAGTTTTGTGATATGGGTGGATTTAACTTAACCTCTTTCAGAAACCTTAAAACACAGAACAAGAGCCATGGGGAAAAAATTTAACAGCCTCGAGGTAAGAAATCAAATAGTATTTTCATGCAGCATTTTCTCACATGTAAGTTTCTCTAAGGCATTTCTTATCTTGTCTTAATATATCACCTTTCGCTGAAGTTAATGATTTTTTTCTAGGCTGGGGAAAAACATGCATTTCAAAGGAGACAGGATAATATGCTACTAGCTTACTTAAGACTCAATACCTTTGACAACTGGTTTCCTGCCTAATAAAGTCCCAGATAAGAGAGAACAAGATATATTTGGTTTTGCTGTACTTTTATATGATTAAAAATGTCTCATCACCAGCAAAATTAAATACTATTCTCCCCAGTCTAACAGAAGCAGCACCCAACTTGTAGGAAGGTGAGAAGTGCTTTTCTACAACACCGCCAGACTACAGGAAATTTCACACTTTTCTGAGAATAAAATTATCTTTTCATCACTCTAATTTTTGAGTTAATAAAACTTTAAATATGATAGGAAAGGTTTTTCTAACATAATAGGAGGTGATCAAGTGGTCATATTGGTAAGATGGTTGGAATCTTAGTGTTTAATTTTAAAGAAATAACATTATTAAAAAGGCATTTTGCAGAGAACAAAAAAATGGAAATTAAAGATGAGATGGAGTGCAGAAAGCATCTGTGTGAGCAATTGGTTTAAACAGCAAATTGTCTAAAATAGAATATTTTATAGGTAAATGGGTGCAATTAGAGAGCATACTCATAAATGAAATAAATCAGACTTGTGTGTGTAAACATTGTGTTGTCTTCCTAGTGTAAGAAACTGAAAGAGTATGTAAGACCCAAAATCTACAATAGATATTGTGAAAGTGGAAGAAGCTACTCAAAAGGAAAGAACAACTGGGTTGGGGGAAGGAGAAAAGAATAATAATAATTCTAATAATTCATTGAAAGGAACAGTTAGTGCTTATATTGTTTGAACAATTTTGCAGGCCTATATCTGGTAATCTGAACAACTATTTTTAAAATAACAATATTTAATATAATAACCAGTGTTAATTTCCTACCATCTTGTTTTGAAATTTCTGTATCTTTTGTTATCTTTTTTATTCTCTTTAAAATAAAATAGAAGAATAGATTCTTCTTGAGCCATTCATTATCTCTGTCATCACTGTTGTCACTGCCACCTGACAATGACTGAAACCCAGTCATGCATGTGCTTCCATGAGCAGAAGTCACCTTTTCATATAGGACATTCTTGCCCAGAAATACTGCCCCACACATACAGAAAACCAAACATTTCATTCGAACCCAGACATTTCAATGGTATGAGGGCTCCTGTCTCCTTTCTCACATCTAAGTGGGTGTTTTGAGCAATGGCCCCTCTACGGAACATGTGAAGAACACCTCCACGGCAGGGGCTATGCCGTGGAAGACTGTAGATGGTGGGATATAGGCTTAAAAATAAGCCTCATGCTATGTTCATTGTGTAGAGCTGTAGTATAATGGGATATTTTTTCATCTTTCTCCTGGGTTCCTGGTACAAAGCTCCTGAAATGCTTGCAACTTGCTGTCTTTTACGTGATACAGGTGGGAGGTGTGATTCAGTTCAGTCACAATTGGCTAATGGTCGATAAAGGCTTCGTAATGAAATTTCCATACACACTCTGTTTGGCGAAGCATCCAGGTGAACGTATGGGGATGCTGGTGACACCCTTTCCCTTATGCCTTGCCCCATGCATCTGTTCTCCTGGTGAGCCTGAGTTGTAACTGACAGCCATGAATAAAGTTCTTTCCTGATTCCTATGAATTAGTCTATAAAATTACTGAACCCAAAGCAAGGGGTGCGTGTGTACGCTGTGGGGCTAAGGGATGAGAAGCTTTGACACCACCGTTGCATCTGGTATTTAAGTGAAGGAGTCTTGCGGAACTGAACTCTTAAACCTGTGTGACCAGTGCTGACTCTGGGTGGCGTCACAGTTGAACTGAACTGCTGAGTATCCAGTTAGTGTTAGAGAATCCTAGAACTGTTTGCTATTAGGAAAAACCACAAGCCAGTTAATAGCAGTATGATGCAAACTAAAACAGAGCTGAGATGGTGAATGTTTGGGGTCCTTGCGGCCTTCTTCTGCAATGCCCCTTTCTCTCCTGGCATCCATTCTGCACAAATTCCTCTACACGCTTCACCCAGAGCCCAGCCAAGGCAGGCTGCTTGGTGAGAAGTGGTAGAGGTGACAGAGTTAGCTCCAGTACAGTAAATACTTAAGAAAACATTCCTTCTAGACCAAAAGAGACCCTTAAGAAAATAGCAAAAAGTTAGGCTGTCTACACTCCAGCTTTTTTGACTGCTGAAGACTTGAAGGCCGGGGGAAGAGGGTCTTTGAAGACAATGCCCTATCGTGCAGAAAGAACAGCTGCTCGCACTTACCAAGAAGGCATTTGTCAATGTATAAGGAACTAATAAAAGGTCCCACACAGGGAAAATTCCTCCTAAAATATCATAAAGCTCTAAGTAGAGAAGGAAGCATGAGTTACACAAGCAACGTTCTAATAACAAAGTACTCAGGGCATACAAAGTCCAAGTGGATGCAGGTTCGGCGCCAGTGGTTCAGAAGTTATAACCAAGGACTGGAGGGAGGAGTTAAAGGAAAAGGTTCCTTGCCCAGAGAATTTCCTAGAAATGCTCATATGTCATGTACTGTAAAACTGAATGTTTTACTAGAAAAAGTCTTCTGGAAATGGAAAAGTGGACTAAAGGGAGGGAGTGGAAAGAAAGGTAACAGTAAAAAAACAAAGAAAACTTGAATGTTTTACATTCTTCGTTTTCTGTGGATATGACAATATAAATCCTAGTACACTGCTTATATGTTATATTTCGCTTTATAACATTAGCTTTACTTCCAGAGAATGACTCAAAAGATCTGCATGTCATGGAGAACCTTGCACTTGTGAATGGTTGAGAGATATTTTCATACTCTGAGGACTAACTTTCCTGACCATTCTTTTACCCTTATTGAGGACTAGACATAGGCTGATTTCTTCATTTTAGAGAGTTTTACTTAATTTGCAAAGGAAGTATTACCACGGAGGCCAGAAGAAAAATGTGATTGAACTACAGGCTACATTATACAAAGTATTTTTAAATCATGAGTGGGTGACATATTTATGACATGTGCCTCTTTCTTCTACATTAGAAAATAAACTTCAAGCCAGAAAGTATGTTTCCTAGTTCCTTGAGACTTTTCTAATTCCAATAAATAAGGATTAAGTGAATGCTCTTAAGTATTCACCGGTCAGGGAATCTTTATGTTTATTTTTTCAATCTTTGTTGTAGCCCAGTCTTTGTTGTAGCAAGGTTTGCTATAGTTTTGGTCTTAAGTGCCCGCTCACTGCCAAAGACCCATGTGATAAAGCTTCCATCCCCAGAGCGCTACTACTGAAAGGTGTTAGAGCCGTTAGGAGGTTAGGCCAAGTGGGAGGTCTCTAGGTCACTGGAGGTATGCTTTTAAAAGAGATGGTGGGGCCTATCTCTTCCTGTTTTTCCTTTGTTTCCTTGGCTTATGGCGACATGAGAGGTTTTGCCTTGCCATGTGCTTCCTCCATGAAACCCTGCCTTACTCCAGGCTCCAAAGCAGTGGGTCATGGATTGAACCCTCTGAAACCATGAACTAAAATAAACCTTATCTAAACTGGTGATTTTGAGTATTTTTATAGTGACTGAAGGCTGATTAATGATCCCGGAGAAGATTCTAAAATGGAAATTAGCTTTCCAGAAATTTATTAAGATTATGGAATCCCCTGGAGATTTTATACCCCTGGGCAAAGGGGTAAAAGCAGTACTATGACCAGAGGGAAAGGTGAGCTGAAACGCAGTCATAACAAAGGGCTCTGACAACCCCAAAAGAAGCTTTGAGGCTGGGACTGTACTTCAGAGTTATCTTGAATTGTGACGGGGGTCAGAGCTCTGTACTCACACTCAACCAGTAATTGGATGCAGGTTTCCTCCTAAGACGAGGTCATACACATTAGCTAAAGGCAATTATTAGAGAAGGCTGAGAGCTGAGGGCTGTCAAGCAGTACACTGCCAAAGCTGAGAAAATAAGTGCCTCATCTTGAAGAAATCTGAGTGGCTCCATGTAGTAGTCATGTGAGTCTGAGTATTTAATTCAGTGATCAACTATAGAACCATTAAGTGGCAATATGAAAGATACCTGACAGTATACAACCGATACAAGCTAATGGAGATTTTAAGTGTATCTTTACCAGTGCATGAGTTCTATAATATGTTGGATTTAGTACTGTATTTTCACACTAGGACATGATATATTTTGATCCTATCTATCCTCTCTACTCCCCTCTCTTATCCCCCTTCCTCCTTCAACCTTACTCTTCCTGTTGTCTAATAATAGTGTATGAAAAATTTCATTCTTTATAAAGGAAGACATCTCCACTGTGTACATGCGCTGCATTTTCTTTATCACTGCATCCCATGATGAGCACTTAGGCCAGTTACATATCTCCACTGTTGTGAATGGTGCCAAGACAAGCATGGGTATGTGTGATTCCTACAGCGTGATGACTTGGGATCCCTCAGATACACTCCAGGGAGGGGGATAGTAGAGTCATATGGTAGTTGCATTCTAAAGGAGATTTAAAATAATAAACCTAACTTTTATGCCAGATTCCTAGATATGTTTTTCTTAGGTCATGGTACAACAAACTAAGACATTGCTAGTGAGACTTGTATGGATGACTCTATTTAATTGCCCTTAAGAACATCCCCTCTTCTAGAGTATGAGAAAGACCATTAGAGATAAAAGAAAAGTAAGAAAAAGATTCAGAAATAATAGTCCCCTTAAGTACTATCTTCCTACAAACTTAAATATGGAAAAGAAATCAGTAATTCCACCTGAATTCTAATTTCACTTGAGACATTTCCTATGGGAGCTCTAGAAGTTTCCATACATTTTCTAAAAGCAGTAACTAGAAAAGTGGAGGTTTCAAGGAGCCGTTGAGCCCATGGAGGAGAGAAGACTAAAGTCAGATGGGAGTGGCAGAGAGGCTGCAGGAGAGAGGGGTGTCACAGAGAGTGGGGGCACTGCCAATGAGGGACAGACATGGCCGGAGGGAGCTCAGAGGACAGCTGGGTGCCGGCGGGGGTGGGGGGGGGGAGTGTGCACAGTGGTTAGGGACATGTTCTGAGGAGCCAGTCTGGCTGGGCATAGATCCTGACCCTGACTAGGTGAGGGATCTTAGGTAAGTCACTGCAAGGTCTTTAGACCTCAGGTTCTAAGATTAAAAAAAGATATAATAATAACTATACAAGAAACAGGAGTCTGAAGTTACACGCTAACTTTGCAAAGTTCTTATGCATTAGTTTCCTGTTGCTGCTCAGTGAGCTTTTCACACTTAGTGGTTTTCAGCAACATTGCATTATTCTTTTAAGCCCCGGAGGTCAGAAATCTGAAACAGTTCAACTGGACTAAAGCCATGGGATCAACTGGGCAGGTTCTTTCTGGAGACTCCAAGGGGAGAGACTAGCTAACCTGCCTTGACTTGTAGCCCCTTCCTCTATCTTAAAAGATCACCACTCCAAGGTGGGCCTCCATCACCACCACCTTCCCTTTTGATGTGGCCAAGTCTTCCTCTGGCTCCCTCTTATAAGGATGTTTGTGATTACATTTAGGAATAACTTGGATAATCCAGGATAATTTCCACATTACCATAGGCTTAACTTAACCACATTTGTGGAACACCTTTTGTCACACAGGGTAACAGCTTCCTGGGGACTGGAAAGTAGACTTCTCTGGAATGCCATTATTCAACCTATCACAGGGTGTAATTAAATGAGATGATTTAGTCAATACAGATATCAAATTTATAACATTTTATCCGCTCTACAGAGTTCTCGTAATTGAAGTTATTGTATTCTTTTCTATTTGAAAATTAATAGCATTCCTGCAAAGGCCTGTTGTGTCAAAAATCATTAGTGTTCACTAAAATATTTCCTTGTTCCTCTACAATGCTTCACCCACCACATCTTTGCATGTTAGACTGAAACCAGTAAGATAGAAAAAGAAAAATGATAGCCATTCCAGGATGGTGCTTAGAAATAATCACCCAAATTGATTGTCTCAAGTGGAACACGTTTCAGGATATAAGAAGACTATATGGATTAATCACAGCAAATTAACAAGTGTAAACTTTGACTGTGCCAGCACATTGGGGTATATGGTCACCCTTCCTAAAAATGACCTGTGAAATCCTGTGGCCCCTCTTCTCTTGAAGAGGTTTCTTTGGAGGCCAAATAGTATGGACTGCATGTTTACGAGTTGAAGGAGAGGTGCCCCATCATCACTAGATATGAAATAAGTGAATAAGTACTGCCATTTAAATCTGAGGTTTATTTGTTACACAGCACAGCCTATTCTATCCTGATTTCAGCTGTTACACTTTGGCAAGTTTATTTTTCCCTCAGTGTATCTCTGAATAGGGAGAAATTCTATTAGTATAATAGTTCAACTCCACTTAAAAGTCAGGACTTTGAACCTCAGCAGCCCAGTTAGAGGAACAAAGGCGATTGATGGGTACCCCAGAAGCTGGGTTCCCTCCTGAGGGGCTCTGTAGGGTCTGCCTGTGGGCTTTTGACCTGGGACACAGAAACGAAAACTCCAGAGTTCTAACAATACTTGGCCATTTCTTGATGCTTTTTTTATAAGGGAACTCACTGGGCTTAACTTTTAGCAACTAGGATCCAGGGGCTCTTTTTTAGAGCAAAGGCTTTACAAAGAACTGAAACTTGCATTTTGTTCCAGGGACTTTGTTGCCTGGAATCAAAGCATGTCGGGCTTTGTAAGTCAGCAGCTCCCACTGCAGCAGCAAACTGGAGGGCAGACCTCGTGTGCACAGTGGAAAGAAAACCTGCTCACACCAGCAGCTTTATTCCCAGCAGTACACGCCACAAGCGCCGAGAAGCCTTCTTATAAGGTGGCCCATGCTGATGGGCAATTTCTCCAAGAAAAGTCCAACAGAGCTTGCAATTTACAAAGACAGTTAATATACTATTTATTTAACTCATTTTGGTGCTCCTAACTTGAACATTTAGCCTTTGGCAGTTAGTAAGGCGATGCAGAAAAGAAAAGAGGAATAGGAAAGAGAAAAGAAGAGAAGGAAGGGCAGGCAAATGGGTGAGGAAGACCACCTCTTGGAGACACTAAGCAGTTGGTGTTTCCTATACGCCAGGCTCTGCGCAGAGCTCTTGGGGAATGATAATTCTGTTGCAAAAATAAAATATGTCAGTTTCCATATGCAATTTTGTTTAGCGGCTCTCTATAGAATTATGCTGAATGAGAAAAGGCCAGTCCCAAAAAGTTACCTACTGCATGATTCCTTTTATATAACATTCTCAAAATAACACAATTGCACAAATGCAAAACAGATCACAGAAATGGAAAACTGGTTCTCAGGGTTCAGGGAGGAGACGGGGCCTAGGGGAAATGAGTGAGGCTACAAAAGGAGGACAGGGATCCTTGCGGCAAAGGAAATACTTTACATCTTGACTGTCTGGTGAAACGTATTCTAGTTTTCCATATGTAGCTATCAGGGAAAACTGGGTAAGGAGTGCACTGGATCTCTCTGTATTATCTCTACCTTTTCAATTTTATTTTTATTATTTTTATTTTTTGAGATGCTGAAGATTGGAACCAGGGCCTAGTGTGTTGTTAGCAAGCACTTTATCACTGAACTACACTTCTAGCCCTCTATATTATTTCTTATAACTGCATATGAATCTCGAGTTAATTAAAAAGCATGGCTGAGAAGTAACATTGAGGATATAACTACTAAATGGCTATTCACTCTTTGAAGGTTGACAAACATTTAGATAGACTGAAAGTCGTGGATGAAGATAGGTGCCAGTGGTCCAACAAATTATTCACCTCACATTATTTTGATGCTGGTGAAAATAAAGATGATCACAACATATTGAGTGCCTATCACAGACACTGTATGGCACTATACAAAATGTGCTAAATATTATTTCTAATATAGTCTCAATTTTCAGATGACAAATGAAAGCCTAGAGAGGGAAAATAATTTGCTTGTGGTCACAGAGCCAAAAGGTGATAGAACCAAGAAAACTTTTTATCTAGAAAAATACCCTTCTTCTGAGACTTTACACTGAATCTAGTTGACCTAAGGCTCTCAGGGGTTAATCTGTCTACAAGGTTAGAAACAGAATGCCAAGTGGCTCTTCCCATCATACTTTGATCCCACAGGTATCTATGAAAACACAGCATTAGCTGCCTGTGTACAGACAGAATAAATGTAAAAATTTCACACAGTTGGTGGCCATAGCAAACAAAGAAAGTGGACAAATTTACACCTGCTCCTTCTTGTGTGTTTACTTAAATTTAAAGAACATTTTTCAAGAGAATTTCCAAAGGTTTGTCAATTGATTCTGCTCTATGAGACGAAAATCAAACACTCCTAAAATGAAAATATAATCCTATTGTTAAGGGCCCAGTTTTTCAGCCAAGGAAGGAATCATTTACCAAACTGAATGAAGGAAATGAAACTTAACATTTAACTCAATCTTTAGCAAACCAGAGAGGAAGGAACACATTTACTAATGATGCCCCTGCCTCTCCCTTTGTTTGAAGTTAAGCAAAGTGACTAATCTTCAGGAAATTGTCCCTTTGAGACCGATGTGCAGTTGTATCTAAAATGACACTGGATTTGGTTTAGCAAGGAGAGCACACACTTCTGTTTACATTTATCATAAACACGTAACATCAGGTGATGATGATACCTTGGCTTATATTATATCTAAGTATCATTATCCCGGAAGTGAGCCCAGGACTTGGAGCACCAAAGCTATCACTCCCTCGAGCCAGAGTTTTTCACCTTGACACTTGCTGAAATCTCCAAGAGACGAGCAGTTTAGAAATGCTATAAACAGCTTAGCCTTTTCTTAGCATTTTGAAGAGCTTGTTAATAGCCTGGCTTTCTCTGAAGGGCTTTCTTTTTCCCATAGCCAAATCTGACAGTTAGAAGTGAACGGTGAGTGGATGGAATCAAAGTCAGCGCTGTTTTAAAAGCAGTGCAGAGCTGATGTCATCTGGCTTTGTCTTCAAGAGAATATGAGAATATTAAGTGGATGGCTCATGAACTTACATACAAAGGGTACTCGTCACTTGAGGACAGAATGATAAAACCTCACAGAAGGAAGATGTAATTCCAGATGCCCATGAAATCTAGTCAGACAGTTCTTGGCTGGTATTAAAAAAAAACCAAAAACACAACTTTTTTTTAAAGAAGAGAGATACAAAGGAAGAAAGAAAACTCTATTACCCTCAACCAAATGAACTTACATTAATATTAATTTCTAGTACTTAATAAATCCCTACTCTGGAAAATGTGGCATTGTGTGTTCAATGCTGGAAGTGGCAGTTTAGTGGCAGTTCTAGCGCTTGGGGGGGTTTGTTAAACAAGAAACCAAGAGGCATACGGCAATGTAATAAAATTAGCCAAAGGAAAATAAGTGAGGATTAGGATTTAGCATTCATAAACAGGGACACGCGCCATCCCACCCAACGCCTGGACAGACTGCATGAGGCTTTCAATGAGAGCTTTGAGGATCCACTACGCTCTACCCTGCAACTGTGAACACACTGGCAACTTCATGGCCCTCACCTCACACATTTAGGGAGGATTATTGAAAAACTGCCTCAGCAATTTCCCAGGAGCAGCCTCTGCTCAGAGAGGAAACAGTTCCAGAAATTGAAATTTTATTGGATATTGTGGCAGAGAGTACATCACCCAAATGGTTGCAAGGACAGCTCCCAACCTACATGCCTTTCCTACAATTCAACTTCGATGCTCTTCCCACAAATGGGTGGGATCTCTGCCCAACTAAATATGGGTGGATTTGGACAACTGGGGAAGAGTCCATATGGAAATTTCCAGGCTTGGCATAAATGATAATAGAGCTTTTTCCTGATTCTCTTAGGAGGTTCATTCTTAAAACCAGCCACCATGCTATGAAGAGGCCCAATCAACCAGAGAGGGAAGTCACAAGTTGTATATGGCCCATAGTCCAAGCCAATAGCAAATATCATACCAAGTGAACGCTCAGTTTTTCAAGCTGAATTATTTGCCACTTTCAACTTTTCCTACCCAATACTTCATAAACCATGCAACAGAGATAAGTTGTCCCACTGTGTCCTTCACAATGCCTCATGGAATCCTTGAGCCTAATAAAGCGGTGGTCATTTTATGACACTAAGTGTGTGGTGCTTTGTTAGATGATAATAGTAATTGGAACAGCTAAGATGGGAGTGCATGTGGGTAAAAGTGATGCATAAAGCCATTCTGAGTGTTTGCATTATTCTAGCCTCGTTTGTGAATATACACAAAGACTCCATTGCAGATATTATGTTGTTGTTCTGCTACCGCCACTACTTAGAGAAACAAGTTTACTTGCTGGGTCTCACTCCAAGTGAACTTGAGTGGCTTTTAGATGATAACAATATTGACTGTCTTGCTTAATATGTGTCAGGCTCCACTGTAAGAATTTTACATAAGATAACTCAATCCACACAAAATCACTACTTGAAAGTTGTTGGAATCAAAATGGAATCACTTGTGACAAACCCTTAAAAAATAAATAGATCCAAGAAACACATCTTGCAAACATGCTTGATAAGAGGAATACCACAAGAAAATTCTTGTCACAGCTACAGCATTGCACAAAAACACTCCTACTAGGATGTCTGCTCTGCAACTAGCTGTTCAGCCTTTGACAGATGCCACCCTTGTTATTGATATCTATAGCCAAGAATTATTCTTTCAGAACACCTTGTGTGGTCCTGCTCATTTTCCCCTTAAGAGCCTTCACTTGCCTTCACTTCTTGAGATTCGTCCACACACAATCCCATTGCAGCATTTCTTCTCAAATAAACTTATCAATCTTTGGAAAATCTTTCTGTGTAACTGAAGTTGATATCTATGAGGTAAGCATTATTTTTATATTCTTCTACAAAGAAGACCAGAGAATTGAGGTTAAACAACTTGCCTAAGACTATACAGCTCAAAAACAGCATTAACGGAACAGGATTTGGAGCCAGGCAACTGGGAGGCAACCTATCCCTTCACTATCACAGGTGCTATGCATAAACCTGACTCTAACTCTCAGGGGGACCATTCTGCCCATGGAGCTGCTCTGCCTGCATGGCTAGGAGTCCACAAAGTTAAAAGGCAATGCAGTGCTGCCTTCAGGATATGGATGTGGGTAACAACAGGCTCTGGAGGCTGCAGGTTACCAGCTGTGCCTCTGCGCAGGTCTTCTAACACCTCTCACCTCATGCTCCCCATCTTCATGCAAAACAATTACTCCTTCTACCATGGTCTTCACAACCATTGTCTTCACTATAGGTTAGCACCAGTCCCATCCCTTGCTTCTGGAATGTCAGTCTCTTCAAGACAAGGGCTCTGTCACCTCTGACTCCTCCTCTGGTTCCAGACATGGTACTAAACATGGCTACAGCTTGCAAATGGAGATGGTTTTTGATTTCTTTTGTTTTGCCTTGTTTTGCTTTGTTTTTAACTTCTTTATCTTTGCATCTGGAGCTTTTCTCCATTGTAATGAGCAAACCCATAAATCATGCCTTCACCACTGTGCCTACTGCCAAAACTGAGATTTATTTTTTGCCTCTTTTTTCAGTCTTCCCAGTAAGAGCAAAATGCTTCCATGAGTGACCTTGATCATCCTGCTTTCCAATCATTTTCCAGAGTAATCAGAACGTTTAACCACAGGCCACTAACTACATTTCATAGAAGGAACTACAGAAGTGAACCCCTCTGAAAGCTACAAAAAGAAGTTCATCATCCGCAGAGCTTTGCAGAGAAATTGTTAGAGGAACCAACAATTTGTGTTCCATTCTCAGACCTCTTTTTCCAAAACTATTGTAATTGCTTCTGTAGTTGTTTCCCCTGGCCTATGAGCCTCTTGACAAAAAAAAAAAAAAAAAAAAGAAACAGGGACACTGGCTTTTCCCTCTGGATCCCACTCCAAACACAATGACTTCTGCAGAGGAGGCACTTTTCAAGTGTTTCCTACACAACTGACTGAAACTGATGGTCCCAGAGTCACAGTTAATGGCAGAGCAATCCAGATCTACCTCTGAAGATGCATCACTAGCTGTTCATTCGTTTCATACTTGCTGAACATCTTCTGGGGCTCAAAAGCTGGAGAAAGCACTGAGAATAAAAATATCATAGACCCACTTTTATTATGTAAGATACTACTGGCACTAGTAGGGGAGACCACTATGGAAGAAAATCATTATATTTTGAAAAAAACTGTTAACTATGGAGATATAAACCAGGATCTTAAGAAGGAAGTGATGACACAAAAGAGACAGATTCAGATTAACACAGGTTAGATGTGTTATTACTCATGTTTTTCATGATAACTCAGCACAATCATTTTAGCTGATGTGCAGACTCCTAACAGGTCATAAAGGGTGCAAAGGTATAAGTAGTTTCATGATAGAATCAATACCTAAGACAAAAATCAAAGGTACAGATGACTAAGTAAACTAGGATATATTAGGATTATGAAATAATTATTTTAATTTAGCATGTGAATGATGTCAATATCTTGTCAAGAATATATTAAAAATGCAAATTCTAAACATCAGAAATAAGAGGATATGGGCATACTATATTCAGCCATGCCAAAAAGGAAGGTCCATTAATAGTGAACATAATAATACAGTGTAAGGCATTGGAATTTAACAGTCATTCAGAGTTTTCAGTAGGTTCAAAATAACATGGTTCTGAGAAACCATGTTACATTATGTTCAACAGGGACTTGAGAGTAACGACAGACAACAGACTGTAGCAGTACTGAATTAGTCAGCTTTCTGTTAATATAACAAATACTTGAGAAAGTCAGCTTATAAAGAGGGAAGTGTATCTGGGCTCACAATGTCGGTGGTTTCAGTCCATGGCGAGGTGGACCCATTGCTTTTAGGCTTGTGGGGAGTGAGGGCAGCACATCAGGATGAGAGTATATAGGATGGAAGTAAGTTCACCTCATGGCTTGGATGTGAAAAAGTGAAAGATAAGAGATGGGGGTCCCCCAAGTCCCTTCAAGGGCACATCCTCTGTAACCTAAGACCTCCCAATATGTCCCATCTTATTATGGCTTAGGTCAAGAATGACCCTCAAAACTCTCATGGACTCAAAGGTTGGGTTTGGAAGGTGACTAAATTAGGGGCCAGGAGTGGCTTTGATGATTGCACTGACTTGCTGTTAGGAGGCAGAGCCTGGTCTGAGCAGGTAGGTCACGGGGTATAACCTGGAAAAGGCTGTCTCCCTCCCTGGCTCATTCTGCTTCCTAGCCACCATGACACGAGTGGCTTTTCCAATGCTATGCCCCTCCACCACATTGCCTCTGCCTTGGAGCTAGCTGGCCATGGACTGTAAGTGTGACCTAAAACACACAGCTTCTTTAACAGCGGTGTATCGTGTCTCTGCAACAAGAGTGTCAGAGACACCAAGCTGCTGGCTCAGCCTTTAGCACATGGGATTCTGGGAAACATTCCAGAACCAAACTACAGCAAGTGCTCTCTCAGAGTAAGGGGTGCACTTTAGAATTTATTATGAGATAAATTCCTAGCTGCTCCAGTCCCCCTTGGCCTCTTGTACATTGTCAGCTGACTTGCTCGTCCTCTCATCTCCTACATGCTCTGTTTTCCTTGTGAATTTGCCCAATATGCTCCCACTGGCAATTTCCACTCCTGTGTCAAAAAAGCCAAAAGCTCTTGAAGAAAAATCTCAAGCCAGAATCCCAGCACCCCAACAAACTTAGGACTTTTATTTGTGGCCCTCCGTCCTTTTATTTGTTTTAGGTTAGCTTCTGTGCTGACTGCACTCAATGACAATGAAATTCTAGTCACCTCCCTCTTAGAAGGCCATGCCTCCTGCCCTCTCGCTCCACACCAACAGTAGATCAATGTGCCCCTACTGCATTGTCAAAATGACAACCAGTGGTGACCTGGCTCACCTTCTCCCACCCTTTCCTTCCACACTCACCCACATCCCTCCCCACCTGGATCTGCTACCCAAAGTCCTGGAGGACAGAGTGCTTTCCCTCTGCTTCCAGCACTGTTCAACTTGTGCAGTCCGTGTCTTTCTGTCCCCTACCATCTTCTTAAACTCTTGCTCCATATTATGCCCTTACAAACAACCTCTCTAGTCCTTCTCTTTTTCCCTTTTGACCACTCTGACCCAGAGAGTAGTTTCTCTACTCTCAGTTCTTCCTAATGATTAATCTACATTAGTACCCTTTATATTGTCACTCTCACTTTCTCACCTCTCACTCCTCAACTCCCTGTGGCGTCTGCTTCCACTATTTTAATCAAACATTCATCAGATGTTTTTTAGTGTAAAAGACAAGCCCTAGACTTCAGCAGACCTATGTTTGACTCCTGCCTCTTCCACATACAAGTTGTGACACCTTGATCACACTGCCTAATTTTCCTGTACATTTCTTTCTTTTTAAAATGGAGCCAGTAATGGTAATCGACTTTAAAGGGTCTTCATAATATTAAATGAGCTAATGTATTTAAAATGCATAATATCTGCACATGCCAAGAGCTCAATAAATATTAACTATTATTATTTTGACTTTATCTGGTAGTCATATTTGCATTTCAATGACTACCATCATTACTATTGTTAAGTATCACACTAGGTCTAGCTACAAATATTAAACAAAAAAAATCTACTAAACTTGTTCAGCCAACAAAAAGGACTTTGAAATATACAAATTTATCTTATTTCATGGTCTTGCATAAACTTTCCTATCTTCAAATCTGGATCTGCTCTCCTAGGTAGGTCCTCTCTGTAGTGATTCTATATGATTTTGGTCTGTTCAAATCATAAACACTCACCCGTATTTCACACACATATGTGTATTATTGATTGGGCAAATTTATTGGTACAATGTGAACTAATGTGAAAATACTTAATTTAGCTGACTACAGCAACTTGAACCTATGATGCTTCTGTACATGCAAAACTATCTACATTAATGGTCTGCATAGAGTCAATAACTAATAATGGACAGGTGTTTGTATAAAAGGACTTAAGCCTTCTTATGGTTAGTGACAGCAAGAACAAAGAAAATATTTTTAGCATCATGTTTAGATCCTATCTGACAACTCTGAAATTGTAATAATTCAAACCTGTATAAGCAATGTTTAATATTGCTATTGGACCAAAATCGTACCTAATGGTCCCTGATATTCCCTGATTAATACTAAGTAGGTTAGTAGGGACATTAATTCCTTTCCTTTATTTCCTTGCTATTCTCAGTCTCTTTTTGTCACAGGCTGTGTACTGCAAAGCTTGTTTTAATTAAGGAGAGGTAACATAAGCAAAGGTAGTTTGTAATCGGCACATTCGGCAAGGAACTAAATTGCACAGCCAATTGCATACTGGTGACAAAAATGACTTCACTAAGCATGTAATTTTTTGCCTAACGATTTAGACAGTTCTTGGGGTGAGTTTATAAGTGCCCACACCCTCTCCCAGCACTTCCAGAGAAGTCTTGTTCTCATGAGAAGAATGAGATCCAAGTGGGAGAGGCCTGCTGCTGGACACCTGGCTGTCACTTCCGGGGTCCAGGGCTGGGATCCTGCACACTCATCTGAGTCCAGTCAATTCAATAATAATTAGCATTATGGGCAAGGAGAATGCTTCCTGTTTTTTCTTATACCTTCAAGGCTTTCCAAAAGCAAACTAAGATACTAAAAATTTAATTGAAATTAGTTGTGTTGGAGGTGAAGCAATCTCACATGGAAGGTAAAGCCAGGGCAGAGCAGGTGTGATAATGACGGTGATGCTTCGACAGCCACTAGTCAGTAAACATTTACTTCTATGAAGCCCGATGACAAATACTTGACATATATTATTTACTTTAAATTCTCTCAGGAACCGTGAGAGGTTGGGAGTTACTCTCTCCTTTTACATATGAGAAACTGAAGCTTAGCGGTTATACAACTGTCAAGACTCAAAGCTGGGATCCAGCCCGGATCTGTTAGAAGCCAAAACCCACTGATGTTGTTCAACAAGCACCTCGTGTAACAAATGTGTGTGGCCTATTTCTAACTATGGTTTTTCCAAAATTAGGTTTAAACTTGATGTACTTCAATGGCTACCTTAGTAAATCTATTTATTTCTATAATTAAAAAAAATAAGTTCCCCTTCTAAAAGTAGGAAAAGGACATGTATAGTCAAGTGAATTTCTTTAAAAACCGAAGATTAAATTTCAGGTGTACAAAACTAAAGGGAAGCTGGGTGTAGTGGTGCATGCCTGTAATAGCAGCATTTTGGCAGGCTGAGGCAGGAGGATAGCAAGTTTCAACCCATCCTGGGCAGGGTAACTTAACAATGTAGCAAGACCCTGTCTCAAAATTTAAAAAAGAATTAAAAATGGCTGGGGACATGGGTGAGTGGAAAGGCCCTGGATTCAGAAACACACGCACACACACACACACATTCAAAGAAATTCAAATCAGCAGGGACTCAGTGATGTGGTGCAAGGCACTCTGAGCATTCAGTGAAGAAGGCAGCATCATTACTGTCCCCCAAGGCAAATCATCTAATGAAGAAGATAATGTTTCCAATCCTACTGCAAATGTCATCTCCTCAGAGAGATCTTCTCTGACCACTATATCTAACCTGGGACCGTATTCCCTGTTACGATCAGAGGTCAGCAAATTCTTTCTTTCTTTTTCTTTTTCCTTCCTTCTTTCTTTCCTTTCTCTCTCTCCCTTTTCCTTTTTTTTGAAGGCTGTGTTTGAGATGATGTCTCACCAGGCAGTTCAAACTGGCCTAGAATTCACTATGTAGCCCAGGCTGATCTTGAACTTGCAGCACAGTGATCCTCCTGCCTCAGCCTTCTGAGTGCTGAGATTACAGGCATGTGCCACTGCACCCAGCCATATTTTCTGTAAAGGCCCAGAAAAAAGTAATTTAGATTTCATAGGCTATACAGGGCACCATCAAAACTGCACATCCTCTTGGGGTACCGAGCAACCAGCTACGGATCATAGGGAAACAAAGGAGCAAGGCGGTTTCCAACATGACAGAATGTGAAAAGCAGGCAGCGGCATGGGTGCGGTTCACGGGCTGCAGATCACCAGGCCCTGCTCTCAAACACGGCTTCACTTTCCTGTACTTTTTTTTTAAACAATTAATAAAATCTGAAGGTTTCTCCTAATTTGTTAATTTCCTTCCATTAAAATAGCGGCTCCACAAGAGTAAGGTGCTTGCTGTTAACCACAACTGGCTTTTCAGTGACTGGAAAGAATTTCCTGACCCGAAGACAGTTTGCTCTAGATAGAAGTTGACTGAGTGTGTGAATAAACTTCATTTCATAATTGTGAACAAACGTGTGAAACACGCTTGGCCGTAATAATTCAAGTAAAATAATGACATGATGTTTTTCACTTGTCAGGCATACAACAATCTGGAAAAGGAGGAGGAAGAAGAAGAGAAGGACTAGTGCACATAAGTATGTGACAACCAGTCCTCGTCTGCTGCTACTGGGAGAGAAAACTGGTGCAACCGTTCTGAAATGCCATTTGCAATCCTATATCAAAGCCTAATTAAAAATGGGCAAATGATTGAATAGTTATTTCCCTAAAGAAGGTGAGAGGCTAATAAATAAATGAAAAGATGTTCAACATTATTAATCATTATAAAATGTCAAAATCACAATGAGATACCACTTCACGCCCATTTGGATGGATATTATTTAAAAAATGCAAAGGAAAGTAACAAGAGTTGGAGAGCACATGAAGCCATTGGAAACCCTGTGCATTGAATAATATTTAACTTTGAAAGAAATAAAACATTGAGAATTCCACAACGTGGATAACTTTGCAAACATTCTGCTAAGTGAAATAAGCCGGACACATCAGGACTAGTGTTGGATGACACCATTTATAGGAGGTGCCTACTAGAGTAGATGAATTCACATAGAAAGGCAAATAGAAGTTATCAGGAGCTCGGCAGGGGATTGGTGAGGAGTGGGGAGTTCATTACTTAGCTGATGCAAAGTTTGGTTTGCGATGATAGAAACGTTCTAGAGAGGGAAGACGGCAATGGCTACAAAGCATTGCGAATGTACTCAATGTCACAGAACTGTATCGCTCCAAATTGTTAAAATTACAAATTTTGTATTATGTATATTTTATTTGATTAAAATTTTCATTTGAATTATAGTATATTAGTTTTTTGCTTCAAAATCTAATTCCTAAAAATAAACTCAGGAAGTAGTGCAGCAGGGTGGAATATGTATGCACAGGAGTCCGGCAAGCGCCGCATCCCTCAGTAAGTAACTATGTCAGCAGTGTCTGACACAATAAACCCATGAAGAGACCCCTGTGCGGGCATTCAACATGACAGGGTATACTTTTCAAACAGAAAAATCTCCATTACATTATTGTTCAATGAAAAAGCAAGTTACAGAACGCTTACAGGATGTAAAGTATGATTCCGTTGATGTGAAAGTTCTAGATATTCTCCAAATGTCAATTAGGGTTATTCTCTTAATGGTGGGTTTAAAGTGGTTTTCAAATGGCCCTCTTCATAATTTTCTGTACTACTTGGATATTTTATGAAAGAAATTTTTTTTATCAGTACCAGGGAAGGAACTCACGACTGCATGCTTGCAAGGCAGGCGCTTATGCTGCTGAGCTAAATCCCCAGCCTCAAAAGAATATTTTAACCAAACTATATACTATTGTAAACTCATAGTCATCACTTTTTCAGATCAATAAAGGTGAGGCCTTGATATCTGCAATTAGATGTTTTCTGTGTTTTCTTTTCCACAGCAATACCACTAGTGAGCAAGTCAGACAGTGTCTAAAAGGAGAGGTACCTACCTCCGTCAGCACCGCTGGCTCTTTGTCATGCATGAAGAGAGCTCTTATTTCAGAGCAACACTCAATAATCAGGTTCTAGAAATAAGAAGGAAATATAATAAAATCGGTATGATTGTACATACTGCATATTAAATTATAAACTACCTATTTTATTTGTCTGGTTTTTTACTACTCAACTCTAGTTCCAAGGATAAAGAAGAAGGGCACACAAATTACAGTTCTTGCACCAGGGATATAGCTCAGCAGCATAGCACTTGCCTGACAAGTGCAAGGTCATGAGTTTGATCTGGGGTACCAAAAAAAAAAGGCAAAAAAAAAAAAGAAAGTACAATTCTTAAGTAATCAGGGTTACATGAAATACAAGATGGCCATACAATGTAAGATCTGTAATTAACCAGGAATAACACATGATTTTAGGATTCTGTGTATATTCATTATTGAAATTCATGTTTAAGGCCAGGGATATAGCTCAGTGGCACAGTGCCTGCTTGGCAAGTGCAAGGTCCTGAGTTTGATTCCTGGTACTGAAAACAACAACAAAAAAGATTCCAGAAATTCATATGTTGCAGGGGAATAACAAAGTAATTGGCACCAAAGACTTTTAGAAATTGCTTTTCTTCTGAGAAGCCCTGGGATAGAGGTTCAGACCTCAGAAAAAGGTTTATCCAAAGAAGCATGACTGGAAGTCAGGAACTAAATAAGAAGAACGCATAGAAAGGAAGGTGGAGAGACAACAGCATGTACATATTGTCCGCCAATGACACAGCAATGCTTGTATGCAGACATCTGACCCAAGACACACTGACCCCGAGCCAGGGCTGCATATGATTATCGCTATGCCACCACGTGAAGAAGGAAGATGGAGGAAAACTACACTCAGTACTGGCTGTGTGAGGTGAAACGTCCAAGGGGGAGTCAGAGAAAGGAGCCACCGAGGCAGAAGTGAGGGGCGAGAAGAGGACACTGAGGTGAGGGAGAAGCTAGGCCCTTGTCAACCTGTGGCTTATGAATCCCTGGTTCCATTTTTCTCCCTCCAAACCCTTTTTGACCCGAGGTAGTGTTGCGTTTCTTTACTTACAACCAAGAGTCGTGTATGCCCACCTTTCAATGCTGCTAGCATCCAGCCCTGAAGGAAGCCACCGTTTTTTTAATGACAGTATTAATACATACATGAACTAGCATTAAGAAGAGTAACATGACAAAAATACATTCATTCTTAAATTATAACTGAGTAACGCCGAATAAAACCTTAAAACAAAGAAGCAAACAGTAGACCTTACAGCCCCAAACCACTTTATAGCTAAGTTTTTTCTGTTCCCCCCCCCCCCGCCCCGGTACTGGGGATCAAACTCACAACCTCATGCTTGCCAGGCAGGCGCGTACGCCACAGAGCTAAATCCTCAGCCCATAGCTAAGTTTTAATAAATGCATAAACATAGCAACCATCCAATTCTACAGTTATAAAACTACAGCTAATTCATTTTAACAGATATATTCAAGAGATTATATTAAGTTCCTGGGACACAAAGAGGAAACACAAAATCCTCACAATATCTATAACTACTGAAAAAAAAATAGATTAGTACTCAACTAAATTAAATACCAAGCAGAATGTGCTCCAACAACCTATGATAGGACCCTAGAGGTGGGGAAGATTAAATCTCGGTATGATTAACAAGGATGGCTTCCTGGAAGAAGGGAATGGGTAGGAGGATTGCCATCCGGTAGAGTGGCAACAGAGAGGACAGCCACTTAGGTAATCAACAGGGGACATCCAGGGAACACAGGATCCTTCCTGCAGGCGTGTCTGAAAAGCATGGCAGTGAGAACAGTGACAAACAGAGCACAGACAAGAGCAAGGAATCTGGATTTTACTGTGGGAAACTGGGAAGAAGAGGACTGAGGGGACAGAGATAGAGACTGTCTTTTAAAATGTGCTGACCATAACTTAAAGGCAAGCTGATCTAGAAAGAGATACGTGTGTGCTAGAGAGACCAGCTGGGAGGCTGCTCGGGCCCTCTGGGCAGAGCTGATGGTAGCTGCAAGTGGGCTGGCTCCATGGGACTAAAAAGGATGGAAGACCCAGAACTGGTCAGGCTCCGCCCCGATGGCCAACCTTCCAGGCTCCTGGTCCACTGTACCAGACAGAAAGACGTGCACACCGATGCCTGTAATTCTCTTGCTTAGCTACAGGTCTATATCCCTAATCGAGTTCCCAGGTCTGGCTGAAGTGTGTTTTCTTAGTATATAAACTGTTTCAGTAACAGCCATGATGGGTTACTGTTCTGATTCCATCAAGAGCTATCAGGGAAAGTGACACAGTCTGTGTCATTAATCATCTCACATAACAGATGAAGCAGGCAATGTTACGTGATAGATGCCTTCTGTCGCCTGTCTCAACATTTATCAAGCAGAAATTCCCTCTCATCCACAGCCTATTACCCTGGTATTATTGGAGTAAAACCACACACACACACACACACACACACACACACACGTTGTGAAATTGGCTGACTTGAGGTTGGAGCTGTGAGACCCTCCCATGACCCTGCTGCCACAGACACAAAGGCAGGAGCAGCCCAGAGCCCATCCATCCAAGTCAGAAAGTGGCCGGAAGCGTGTCGTAGCTGATGAGGGGCAGGAAGGACACAGAGTGACTCATGCTCAGTTTTTGTCATGTCTCCTCTCAGAGGAATGTCCGTTGACTCTGAAGATGGCCACTGAGTGACTTCCAGTTAGCCAAGCTTAGAGGTACTTAGGACGCATGCTCGTAATACTAAGCTCTCCAGCAGTCCCTGGAATTCTCTTGAGAAGGTTTGAGAAAAGGAGCAAGCCAGCCCTGCTTACCTCCTTCTCTGCTTCCTTGCTCCAGATGTGACCCTTCTTCAGCTTGCACCCTACCATCTGCCAGTCACCATGGGCCACAGCCAGAGCCAGAGCCAGTCTGTACCACATGTTTGAAACCTCAAAACAGGGAATTTAAAAAACCTCTTTTGTTCATAAGAAGCCTGCACCAAATTTCATTATGAATACAAAAACCAGCTAGTATGGTTGGAAAAAAGATTTAGAAACTGCTATGTGATTAAATGATTCACCTATGGATCTTCCCATGAAGACTCCCTAGAGAATAACTTTCAAAATCGAATTATGAGTGCAACACTTTGCTAGTACAGGGTTACCGGGTGGCTGGGACCATTGTGAATGACCTGTGGCCAGGCACACGTGCACGCACACACACAATCATTAAGCTTCTCCATGACAGGGACCCAGCTATATCAATTTCTGTATGTCTTTACTTCCCTAAGCCTGGAAAACTTGTGCATAAATGGTTTCTTGGAAAGAATTTGATAACTCATGATAATGTCCAATTGTTGCTTTGGTCTCTGCTTTAATAAAATTTTGATGCTGGGGATATTGGCTATATACTAATTTTAACTGCATCATTGAGGCATTCCATAAATATTTGCTGAACTAATCTTATGAGACTTGTAAAACATGTTAAGTTTCCTCCAAAAGCATTTATCATGTCAGATGAAGTGTTGCCATCTTAAAATCAGGATGGTTTGCATCTTTGCTAGGCTTTAAAGCACCTGATATACTCTGAATGTATTTTTAAGCTGTGAATGACAGTTTACAATAATTCAGCCATTCTGAGCCAGGGTAGCTCACTTTAGAAGGAGGCATGAACCTTTCAAGCCAGAAGTCATTGGAACACCTGTTATGTAGCTGTCCTAATTCATCTTAAATTAATACTGTGTTCTAAAGTTCTTGGCTTATTCTGTATCCTAGAATACAGAAAAGAAAAGAAAAAGTAGAGGAATGAGAAAAAATATATCAACCAGAGACACATCTTTGGCTTCTTATATTCAATAACTTACCAACAATAAACATTGTAATAGAATAAAATTATAGAGGCTATGAAATCACATTCAAGGCCAAAATCGATTTCTTCAAGTGTCCTAGTTAACTTCTAATTAGCGCCAAGTGAAGGTTGTCACGACAACAAACTAGCAAATTTAGTCAATGAGATTTATTTGATATAACTCAGAGTTTAGATATTTTTTTAAAGTCCTGGTTTTTACAGTGGAAGGCAAAAGTAAAATCTCTACCTTACTTCCATTTCTCAACTTTCAAATGTTGTGAGTTCATTCACTTGCCAATTCACCTAAACAAATACTAGTTTTTCTTCTGTCTGGTGATGTTCTTTAATATACAAAACAAACAAGAACTAGAATGTATCTAAAATGCCTTACTTTAAAACTAAAGAAATATTTCCTAAGTGAGTAAGATAAATTCAAAAACAGGGAAGAGAACTCCAAGATTAAAAACAGCTTGCTTGGCCTAGAGTGGTGGCACGTACCTGTAATCCCATCACTCAGAAGGCTGAGGCAGGAGTATCACTGAGTCTGAGGCAAGCCTGAGCTATGTAGTGCATTCAAGGCAGAATAAAGTACAGTAAGTCCCTGACTAACAAAAAAGTTTTATTCTATGAGAACATTTATAAGTCAGATTCATTTGTAAGTCTGACAAAGGGAGTCTTACACTGTATTTTCAATTTTATTTCCAAGATTATTGCTTTGTGTTTCCTACAGTCTCCTCCCCCTCACCACTGTTCTTCCTCCTGCTTCCTGGCAGCCTGCGCTCTGAGCACCGTAGGACTGTGCATTACCACGCTGTGCGGTGAGCACACGGGGCACCACTGTGACAGTGTCCAGCAGGCACAGGAGCTACTTCTGAGACTAGTTCACACCTACGAATCTTCATAATGCGAGGTCCATTCATACCTGTGAAAGTTCGCAACTTGAATATTCATAAGTCACCGACTTACTGTACATAGTGAGACCCTGGTTAAAACAAAATAAAACAAAACCAGTCTGCTTTGTTCGCATAGGCTATTCAAGTCAGGACACAAAAGCAAACCACAGACCTTCGCTAAGGCAAGGGTTCCCTCTTCTGCTCACCTTTAGCCTCTACAGCCTCTCAGCCCACAGTGACCATTTGTTTACAGTCACAATCAGAAACCCCGTTCCATGGGATGAATTTCACACCTAATTCTGACTGCCAGGGATATTCAGGAGAATCTACCCAAAGAGCCCTGCTTTCCATTTCACGGCAGTATTTGAGTGAAAAGATCATTTACTGCAGACATGAGAAGAAAATTAATGCCCAGAAAGGGTAACCGACTGGCCCGCTAGAATCCGTAGTCTTACAGCCTCTGCCCTACCTAAGTAGGAAAGACATGTTGGTTTGGGAGGAAATATTCATTTTCCATATATGAACTGGGTAGAAGCGGATTTAAGGACAATTTTGTCAAAGAATAATCTCAACAGTGGCTGAAAGATCACAATCTGGTAAATTTGTTTGTAATGGAAAAGCTGTGATTGTAGGTGCTCTCCGAAAGCAGTTTGAAAATGAAAAGTGCTGAATTCTTCTTGGAAATAGACATGAGAGGGTAACATACACTTATAAAACATATATATATATATATATATATATATATATATATATATAAAATCTGAGTTCGAGCTGTCTGATCTGCAGCAAGATTTATTATAAGCACCGGTCCTGTCTATCAGTAAGCACCCTAATATATGTAGTGGCTGCTGAGGATGCGGAAAAAGATGTGCAACCAAAATGTTAAGACATCTGCTCTATGCTAAAGCCAGAGACAGAGCACAGAAAATGTAAATGCTGGCAAGTGGCATTTTGCAAAGCTAACTATACTTGCCTGATAAGGTTCTCACATCTGTGCCAGTCCTTTTCATAATGAAGAAAGCATTTGCTCACTCTACCGGTAACTGAGACTGAAAATGCCAAAGTATACCTTGCAAACCGGAGAAGCTGCCAACTTTTACATTTTGACATGATAAGAGCATGGACGGGGTAAACAAGAAAACAAAGAACCACTCTGATAAAAACTGCTTAAGAATTAAAAAGTATTTTGTTACTGGTAATCCATGAAATATTAACCTAGTGGGAAATGACTTAAGAAAAACAATCTTCCAAACCAGAAACAGAACAAAAGCAGGAGGGAACTCAGCCTGGAAGGCAGAAAAGAGCAGCTCAGAATAGAGCCATGCAGCAGGCGCTGAGAACAGCCAGGCTTCGATGGGAGCAGAAGGAAGGCAGGTCCCAGGAGGAAAATGGAATTTTCAAATGTGGTAAGTATGAACTGTGAGTAAAAATCTACACATGAATACATAAAAGATCAGTGCAATAAACAGAGAAAGTGAAAGACAAATACAAGTCAAGAAAACTAAGCAGGCTGTAGCTCAGTGATAGAGCACTTCCCTACCATGCACAAGGCCCTAGTTTCAATCTCCAGCACCAAAAAGGACAGGGAAAAAAGAAGGACAGAAGGGAGGAAAGAAAGAAGGGAAGGAGGGTTGCAGGCAGCTAAGTTGGATGGAAATGAATACACAGTCAGAGAGGGGGTGGGCTGTGAAGGAAGTCAGCAGAAAAGAAAGACATCAAATTGTGGCTGGAGGTACATCTGAAGATCAGGCCTCAGGATAAAGATGCAGTGGCCAGGCCCACACACCTCCCGAAGGGATCAGCAGCATCTTGGACTTATACAGTAATTAGCACCCTCTCATCCAGGAAGTTCAAATAGGAATCAGTTGCCTAGGTGAGTGACCAGAGCATCCAGAGCCATCTCTTCCCAAAAATGCCTTTGTTCTTTCAGTGTGCCCTTGGTCCATGACCCGCTTCCCTACTGCACCAACATTAGCAAACTGGCCCCGCTTGTAACCTTACTGGTTGATCATAGCTTGACCCATGTTGTACTCACGCTTGATTTTGTACCCATCTCATTGATTTTGTTCTAAAAACATTTTTAGAGAAATGACCTCAGTGACAACTCACAGGATCCCTCCTGTCTCTCAGGAGCTATCTCTCCATAAACCTTTCCTACTATGAACTTGCTTCCTCCTTTGGAATTCATTCTTCAATTTCAGGGGACACAAACTCAGCACATCTGACACCTAGCAGGTTGGGATTTATATTTCTCCTATATTGGAAGGAAAGAAAGAAGGAAGGAAGGAGAGAAGAACAGGAGGGAAGGAGGAACCAAATATCCAAGAAAGGAAGATAACCACAGTACACTACTTGAGTCAGTTGTGAACATTATGTACCAGGTCATAATAATGTAAACACTAAATATTGGTCTAAATTTTGTGATGTAGTAACATTAAGAAAAGAAGGGAAAAGGAGGATTTGGGAGGAAGTAATGACGTACCTAAATCCCTGTAATATTAAATCAACAGATACTTCAAGAAAAAACAAACACTGACCTCAAGGATTTCATTAGCAGCATTCAATCATATTTCTGGCTTTCCTACTTCCAAAATGGTAGTAGTGAAATTGTTGATACAGAGTATAGTTTACTTGGCCAATAAAACATTAATGGATGTAATACAAAGGAAACTCAGAGCCAGTGTGTGATTTTCCTGTTCTGCTGTTCCCTATATTGCCTGAGTCACCAGCCTGGATGCTGGCATGAGGAGAGGTGGAACAGGCCCCTGCTGACTCATTAAGATTTCAAGGTAGTTTGTTACTTCACCTTTCATGACTGATAGTGCATATTATTTAAAGATGTGGAAGCAATTAACAAAAGGACATCTAAATGAGTTGAAAGTGGCTGTCTCTGCCAAGCAGGACTGTAGAATGAAGAGAGCCCGAGTAGATCATTCCCTTTCATTTTAGGCCATTCAGAGCTATTTTGTCCTTTCAAGAATGTCCATAATAACTACAGGTTATATCAAGAGAGAAGACTAATTACAAATGGAAATGCATGGAGCTAGTGTTAGGGGAAAGCACGCATTTTCTCTCCCTACCCCATAGAGGGTAAGGAATTTCTATTCTGTTCCCAAAGAAAGAGGGACTCTGCAGGTGCTTCTGGACTCATTACTAATTTACCCCAGGAGAAAGGAACAACTTATTTGATGGGTAAGTTTAGGGGAAGCAACCCAGAAAGCTAGGCTCAATCTCCTCAGGGCAACCTTTGTTTACATGTTTTGGAGGCACCCGACCTGCAGGACTATTATTCTCCACTTGCTCCCTGCAGTAAGCTTAGCAGGGTGCAGAAGGGGAATGGGGAAGGCCTGTGGTCACACATCTACTTGAGATGACTCTGCGGCTAGGTGGGCAAATCTAGCTAATTCCGTGGTAAAATATTAATAAACTCATCTGGCCACAGATCCACTGCAAATCAGCTTGATGAGCAATGATGCTGATATTTGGATCTCCTCCTGTCTGTCTCTCGTGCCCCATTTCTCAGCACTGCAGGCGGGTGGAAGGAAAATGATCCTCCGCTCTCCTTCAGAGCACAAACTTCCCTCGACACAAAACCCACTCAGCCTTGTGCTCAGATTAACAGCATACTAGAAAGATAATCCACCCATCCCCCTGTTCTGGTGAGAAAAATATCTGAAAGAGTGCATGCTTATCTGTATTTTCAAGCTTTTGCTTATGCAGTTAGATAATAAAAATATTGAAATAATAAAGCTAAAATTGAAAAGTAATTATATAAAGTTACAAAGCATCATTTCTTGGGATTCACAACTATACTAAATATTTTCTCTAGATTGGTTTTTTCTAATTCACTATTAGTTTCTTGTCACGAATATGCTCAGAAGAGCCTTAAAGGGAATGCAATTCATGTGTCCAAAAGTTGGGTGTTATAACAAAAGTACAGAAAATAGCAAGAAAAATCATAAAGTTCAAGTTTAGTTATACACTTCTGCTTTTATGAAGTAAAAAATAAACCCGTATAATGGCACCCACCCGCAACAGCAATGCATTTTCTATCACTTAGTAACTTACTTCCATATCTGTATCAACCGGCTTTGCCCCCACTTCTCTCTCACATGTGTCTTCACATGAAGCAATTTCAGGAATTGATGGCAATGATATCTCAGCTATTTGTGCAAGATTAGATAGTTTCTCGTGAATTGAAATAACTCTGAAAAATAACAAATATATATGCATTTTATTTGAAAAGTTAGGAAAGGCACTGGCTTATTTTTAGAGCCAATAGAAATGTATAAATAAGGCTTTGTTTATCAGATTTCTGGTAGCCCCAAACATCATCCCCTCACTCATTCCCTTCTCTTAAAAGACATAAGCAAAGAAGCTAAGAGGCACAGTCAAGTGAAAACATCACAGCCCACACACACACTGAGGTTCATACATACTACAAAGTGGGTGGAGTGCAGTGAAAAGAAAAGTATACCCCCAAGTTATTGCTGAAGATGGAAATGAAGAAAACAAATATTGCACAGGCAAGGAAACTCTAAGCAATTACTTTCATGTAAATCTTAACATTTCACTATGGTTGCCTGGCTGACTGATGGTAAGAGGTTTGACAAGTTAGCAAGCGCTGGAAAAAGCCAACCAGTGAGCCCACTGCCATCATGCATTGTGGGGAGACAGTAGGGGAAGAGAGCTAGAGAGGAAAATCAAGAGAGAAGAAAAAGCAAGAGCCAGAAGAAGCAGAGGACACCAGGGCAGGAATACTGAAGACACAGAACTTCAGAGGCTTCAGCCAAGGACAGAGGCCACTCCAAGGATGGAGGTGGACCAGCGGAGTACAGAGTAAAGGTAGTTCTGCAATGGAAGCAAGCCAAGAGCCACTTGTGTGGCCCTTAGGGACTCTTCCTAGGGACACAGCATAGAGATGTGCATGCATGTATGTGTGTCTAGCTCCATCCGAGGAGGAAAGGAATCACGAAAAATAAGTAAATGACCCCAAAAACAACTGGCATCAGCAGGATACACAAAAACGCCGAATTCCCCAGAGTTCTGCAGCACCCTCGTCTGTTGCCTGGAGAAGTATGTGATTTTCCTAATGAAGGTTCTCAGCAATAACATTTTAAAGTCTCTAATTGTACCCTCGGGTTTAATTTATATAGTATGCTTTAGAAACTTTGCCATCAAAGCAGCAAATGTTATAGTATAAAGATTTGTTGTTAAAAGCTTATTTGGAAAATTTGTCCACGTGCAAAATGGATCACTCCCAACAATGCTGGAAGAGCTGCCTGAGTCCCTGCAGAGAGAACCAAATCATCCCTTGAAGGATAGGGAGAGTCACACTTGGTTCCATCACATGCAAGCCACGTGACCTCAAGTGAGTCACTTAACTTCTCAGACCCTGACATTTCTTCTACTGCAAGACTGAGTAATATAACCCACTTCACCTACTTCACGGGGCTTTTGTAAAGAAGAAACAATAGAACTCTGTAAATTCTCAACCATCAAAAACATAAAGAAAAGATGAGACTCTAAAACACTAATCTTCATTCTACTACTTAAAGAAGAAAAAAATCTTATTTCTCTTCCAAAACTGCCACAGGGCTGAGTGGCAATGCATTTGTCTGGCATGCATGAGACCCTGGATTCAATTCCTGCCTTCTCAAAAAAGACAAAGACAGGAAGGCACAACTTCCTGTCATACTGCTTAAGACTGTAGAATGAAACTCCCTTGGCGTCTGGGTTGTAGATTGCTCCTGACTGCTCAGAACTGCAGCAACGTCTGCTGTAGAGTAAACAGCCCAGCCTAGTTCTGTAACAAGCCCGTCTTGGGCTCACTGGTCTGCTTCGGTTCTCACCACCCTTTCTCTTACTCCTGTTCTCTATCTTTCCCTCCAGATCAATGCAGGATGAGCGTTTTGGCCACCTTGGCTCTACACACAAGCAGCCCTCTCCTCTCTGGGTTGGACCAGCTCCCCGTGGCCTCTACACCCCTGGATACCTGCACATCCTTCACACATCTGCCACGGCCTGGAAGGCAGGAGCCAGCTGGAAGTAGATGCTTGAGCGACAGGATGCTGGGTAGAGAACTTGATCTTGGTCACGACAGCATAATTACTGCTTAGAACTACATGTTAACTCTCATGTGAGTTTACTATGAGCCTTATTTTTTTCTTGTTGTTAAAAAATACAAAAATTAAAAATATTTTTCTTTATGAGAACTTAAATGGGAGATTTAAGAAAAATAGATAATGAAAGGAGAATTTCCTCTCATTTCTTTTTTTTCTTTTTTTCTTTTGGTACCAGGGATAAAACTCCTGACCTTGCGCTTGCCAGGCAGGCACTTATGCCACTGAGCTGAATCCCTGGCCCTCACTTGTTTTATTTTCTGTTTAATTTATTCACATGTTGTTTCCTAAAAGATAAGCAAGTATCGGCTTTGACCTTCATCAAAACACAAGGAATGCTGCCCGAGTGACAGAAGTGTTTCATGAGCACGGGGCCAGCAAAGGACAGGTCTGCCAAAAACCTGCCAGGCCCCATGCTCTGTGATAGCCTCAGTGACAGGGCTAGTTCCTCTTCCAGGAACTTTATTATTAATTTTAAACACACCAAAACTAAGAACTTACTATAATCAGAAACAAAGTGCATTGGTTGTTGACTTTCTATTTTACACACATTATAATTATTTTCATTATGTGGTTCTGAAATACAAAATCCTGCAATGTTTCTGGATTTATAAGGCAAGTGTAAAACTTCCTCTGCTTCCATGTGATCTGTACCTAAGGGTTTTTGTTTTGGTTTGGTTTGGTTGGGGGTTTTTGTTTGTTTTGTTTTTTTACCATTTTTCTCAAAAGGCAAAAAAGAGATCAAATAATTGGAAGTCTGCCAGCTTTTGAAATGGCTTTTGTTTTATTCTCTTTCATGGGGAGACCAAGAAATCCTTCAAAATGAAAATCAGGAGCCGGACAGGACACGGGAAAGAGCAGGAAGCAGCAGTTCTCTGCTCACCCACTTCTTGCTCTGTGAGAGACACTGGCAGATACAGCGCATTAGTGTCTGGGCTTTCCACAGGGGTTCCTCCTCTGTCGGATTTGATGCTAACCCGCAAGCCTGGCAGAGCAGGCGGCATCCTTCCCATTTCACAATGAAAGAAACGGGAGACACCAGTATCCCGAGGGCAATGATCAGTAGAGTCAAAAAACTAAGCATTGAAAGAGCTTCTTTTTTTTAATAAAAAAAAAAACCCTGATAAAATGGAATAGGGAAAGAGAGAAATCTACAAGAGACCAAAAGCTCAGGTCGGACATATTTGGTGAAGAGGGAGAAAAACTCCTGGCTACAGCAGGTTTTAAGCTTTAGAACAATAGAAAGAGTGAGTACAGAGGGAAAGATGAGACAAGGAAGCTGGTGAAGTCTGAGTTTCATTTTGCAACTCACACAGAGTTATTAGTATTTGTTGTATGCACCAAATTACAGGCAAAATATACTGCAGCCAATACCCCTGTACAATCTGCGACCTCTATGGAGTGTCATGCACTCTTCTTCCAGCAACCCAATGCACTGTCGCTGTTGCTGTTTCTCCCATTGAAGACACTGAGGCATACAGCAGTTAAATGGACTATTCAGTGCTGTAACTTGGCAGGGGCCATCACTGGCGTTTGAGTCAAACACACAGAATCCAGAGTTCACGCTACAGAGGTGGTGATACAGGGTTCATGTCTACTGTGCTCCTCTAAAGAAAACGAAGATTCCTTTGAAAATATCAGGCAAGGGTCTCCTGTACTTTACCCTGCATTGTTGAAACAACCTGTTCTGATGGGAAATACTGTGGAGGGCGAGCTTCGAGGCCAGTCTATCTCTACTTGCCTTTGCAGTGGAAGCCACAAAGAGCCGACACATATGTTGTTAGAAGTGGAATCTCTAATATCTGTAATTTTCATGGGCTTCATACTATATGTGTACAACAATAAGACCTGTAAGCAAAAGAGAAACATAACTAGCAAAATCACACTGCCTCACAACATTCAGCATTAGTTCTCAAAATCTAACACTGTACTTTGCCAAGATTTTTCTTTAGGAAAAAAAATTAAAAACCTGAGGGTCCCCCCCCCATTGAATTTAAAGAGAAATGATATGAATAACAATTGTGCCAAGGTAGTAAGATGAAAATATAACACTATTTGGTAATAATAAATTATTTCTGAAGGGTGACAGTCTGCACTTCGATGAGGTTTAAATTTCAGCCTTTGAAGGCCTTTCGTTGCAGGTTCTAAAAGCACACCTGCTGAACATCCAGTTTTATTTCCTGTTCCTTCCCATGTTCCTTTTCCCTCAGCGTGCCGCCCACTCCCATGAATCCCGACGCTGCTCCCTTCCTCTCCTCTGCATTTATCGAGCCACACCTGACTTTCCACCCCCAGCCCTAAGAGGTGCCTTCTTTTGATGACTCATACTCTAGTAAGTCCCGTTGCACAGATTCTGATGATTCGTGGTGCCAGCCCCTACAGCACAGCACTGACTTCCAGTCAGGTATTGGCAGAATTTGCGATTCAGAGAACCTTGGAGATGATCTGGTCTGATTCTCTCATCCTAGATGTAAGAAAGCTGAGGCCCACAGCTGGCCCTCAAAACTGACTAACTAAGCACTTGCATTTATCCCTGCTTCCTTGAAAAATCAAACTAAAATAAGAGTAAAGGGATTTTTTAAAGGCATAAAGCCATGAGGACAGGAAGAAGACAACAATGTTAGCAACACTCTGCAGGACAAAAAGTGCTCAGAAACTCAGCAGAGGAAGGTGTACCCTTAGAAGGTCACGAGCAGTGAGGACCTAGAGACTGGAAAGAACTCCAGAGCTAGGGGCTCATGCACACTTAGAGGTAAGGAGTGGTACGGGCTGATAGGTAGAACCGGACAACTTCTCTGGGCCCAGACTGGCAGAGCCACCCCTTTTTTTGCCACCTTTCTCGTGGCCAAACTTCTTCCATGCTGCTCTGCTGATATTAAATCAGAGAGGCTCTATACTCAGAGACATTAGGTACAGGGGTAGGTACCATGGTGAAAATACTAAAGTTAATGTATTCTGAATCACATATATTCTCCTACCCCACCAACAGCCCTTTCCCAGAATGTAGGTAACTAAACAGGAATCTATGAAAAGCCTCTTTGGGGGAACTGACCAGTTAAAGAGAAAAGACCCAAGACACCGACATTCTGCATCCTCTAACAGAACTGCTGGTTCCTTCTTAACAATCCTATAATAAGAGCTCTGGCTCAATAAGCCTGACCCAAAGTGCTTTCCAATGCCTCTCTCCAAACACAAATCAACAGCCAAGAGTCCACTAGCTAGGAAAGGAAAGGCAGAAACCAAACAAATGAAACAAAGGAATTTGGGGAATCAGATACGATACAGAGAGCGGAAAAAAACTTCAGTGAAACCATGATTAACACCTCAGAGAGAAGGACAAATATGAAGCAATAACACAGTGAATTAAAATAGAACTACCAGGGAACAAGCAGGAGCTCTTAAAACTGCAATCCCTGCACTAAGTAACCAACAAAAGATCTGAAACATAAAGTATAATCTATGCCCTCAAAGTGAAACCTAGATTTAAAGGCGCAGGTAGTAGGAAAAAGACAAGAAAATTAAATAATCTAATATGTTCAATATTCAAGAAGACACAGAAATAATGAGAGGGAGGAAACTGTAAAAGGAAATATCTCTGTAGACTGAAGAACATTACTTTCCAGATTGAAAAGGGCACCCTAAATGTGCAGGACCAAAACAGACAAAAGATGGACACCAAGGCATAATAGAATTTCAGTACACAGGGGACAGAAGAAAGTCCTAGAACTTCCAAAAGTCATAAAGACCTAAGATTCCACCTCTGGATATGTATACAAAGAAAATGAGGATGCCAAAGACGTTCCAGCACTGCTCACAATGGTCAACATACAAAATCAACCTAGGTGGATGGATAAAGAAAATATGTTCATAATGGAATGCTCTTCAGCTAGAAAGGGATGAGATTCTGTCACTCATGACAACAGGAATGAACCTGGAAGACAGAGTGTTACATGAAATAAGCCAGACCCAGAAAAATAGCTACAGTGTAATATCATTTATATGTGGAATCAAAAAGTCAACTGCACAGAATCTGAGAGTACTGTGGGTAGACTGGAGGAAGGTGAGGAGATGTTAGTCAAAGGATATATAATTACAGCTAGGAAGAATTCACATTTTAAGTATTCACAATAAGCAAATGTATAAAGACAGTAGATAAGCATCTATGGTGGGGAAGAGGTGTAGAAAGATAAATATTCTAGAATTCTATGCATAGAAAACGTTAAGAGCTAAAACAAAAACCTTCTTTTTCAGACATATTAAATCATTTTACCTCTTGGATAATTTGTTAGTCTATTGCAAACCTGTTAGCATCTTAGGAGGACATTATCACAGTGCTGGTCCTTGGTCAAATCTGAAGGAAAAGTACCTACTGGTGATAAAAGTAGTCATGTCTTATCTCTGAAACTCACCAAAGTGCAGCCTGTACCATCTTGTTGACATTTTTAATTTATTTTTTAACAGAAAATGTGCATGTTGGTGATTAACACCTGGATTCTATTTTTATTTTTTTCATAGGACTGTGACCTTACATACAATTTGGATTACATGAACAAAAATATAAACTGCTCCTCCTTGGATAAGACAGCAACTTCCTAGAGACCAAGCTGTCTCGTCGTATCTCTCTGGCCCCATGATTCATAAATGAAACATGTCCTTTTCAACAAAGATAGCTCCCTGGACATCTGGATCTGTTAACAATGATCAGTGCTTTCTGGATCCTGCTGTCCCATGCATCTTCCTAAGGTCCTTTATGAACACACTTTCCAGAGTCCAGTGCATCCTTTGAAGAATACCCTCTGTCAGGGGGCTGCGAACATCAGACACATCTATGCAAAGGTATAGATAAAGACAGAGAAATGTGGGACTCAGTGACAGGGAGCACACCTCGCAGGCAGCTGAAGGAATTCTAAAGAGGATGGAGAATGCGACTCTTAAAATGACAGTTACGCTTTGAATGCAAATGAATATGGGCATTAATCTAAGAAGGAAAACATAAAATGGCACTGAGAGATACGTTGATGAGTTGAGCCATATGAACTGGGTGGATCTTTGAAAGTTTGGGAAGAATCAGATTCTAAAATATGAAGAAAACTAAGTTGAACAAAGAAGAGCAATTTTTCCTCTTCAGAAAACAAATAGGGGAAGAAAGGAAACAGCGCCCCACTTGGCTCATCTGAGTTATATCCACAGCTGAAAGGTAAACAATGACTACAGTTTAAAGAACTGTGACTGACCGGACGGGGAAGGTACAGAAGGTAAGAGGACGTCGTAGAGGAAAAGAGGTGAGCATGAGCCTCCATCTCCCATAGTAGCGTGGGAACTTGATCACTCAGGAAATCACGGGAGCACGCAGCTTAGACTTCACAGCTTCTGCTTTTGTTATGGTCCTAGCTCATTTTTCAGTATCTTGCTACATCTTGGCTGGTCTTGAATTCATGACCTGCTTACCTGGGTCTCTGAATTATCCTCCAGAAAAGAGCACTGACCCCACATCTTCTTCTCCCAGACTGGCTGGATCTGTGCACTGAATAAGCACATCTCCAAGCACCATTTCGGCTCTATCCAAGTTTGTGTTTTCACTTGCCAGCTGAAGTCATGCTTTTCTGTGTCTTGCTTGACTGGACTTTCTGTACGTGGGCATGCTTCTCTGCTTGTCTTTGGTGGTCTCAGGATACCTTGCCTGCTGTTGATTCATTATTATCCTGCATCATTACTGACTCCAAACTGTACTTTTTGAGCTTGATCAAAATATAAACACAACTCAAATTCCATTCTGCACCACAACTGGGAACCTGAATGCTCAAAGGAACAGGACCATTAGGCAGGTTAAAGTTCAAGGTGCTAAGGGATAACCTTGAGCCAAATGTGGATCATGGGATTTTCAGTCCTGACTCCATCTTTCTTTGGATAAGCTGTGGTGATACGTCTCTCTGACTTAACTATTCTTCACAGGTGTTTTTAAGACGAGTCTTAAAAACCTAGACCAGGTTCATTAAAATGATAGTCTTTGCCAGATGTGATTGATAACTGGTGGTCAACTTGTAATAACAGCTGAACTGAATCAGCGTGGTACTGAGTGCAGATGGCCCTCCTGAGGATTTTTGACAGCTTAAAAAGGAGAACTGGAGAGGAAGAATTTAGTGTTGCTGGTTCTCCTGCTGCCATTGGTTCTCCTGGAGGAGCTTGTTGAGCTTCTTTCCAGGTATGAACTTGGCTGTTCTCATTGTTAGGGGAGCCTAGAATCTTGTTGTCACTGAGAATGGCTGCAGTTCACTTTGGGGGAGCTCTGGTCCTTACTTTGAGCATTGCTCCTGGCTCCGGAGAGGAAGATGTGTGCTATTCATTCTGCAAGAGAAGTTTGTCATGCTGGCTTCCTGATATGAACTCAGCTGTTCTCATAGTCAGAGGAGCTCAGGACCTTGCTATCACTGAGGATGGATGCGGTACTTTGCGGAGGAGTCCTGGTTCTTACTTTAAGCATCGCTTATGGCTCCAGTGCAGAACTCACAGCCTACTGGCACAGATCCTTCATCTCACTGGCACAGACCTTCTAGCTTCTACCACTGATCTTTGGGCTATCCTAGTACAGATTTGTGAAACAGACTTGCATGAGTCCTTGTCATGGGCTCTGGGCCTCCAGTTGGACTCTGGACACTGTCATGGGCTCTAGGTTTTCAGCTGGACTCATGTGGTACATTGCTATGGGATCCAGACCCTCAGCTGGATTCCCTGGGTATTAGTGTGTGGACAGATTTCCTACACTTCTTATATTTAACACTTTGAGTGACCATTATAAAATAATCCTGTAAATTATGTGTCCTGTATTGTCTTCTTTTCCTTGTACTTCCTGACTACAAGAGCAAGGTCTTAGAAGACACTGAAATTTTCAAGTGTGTCTGTGTGTTACAACGAAGTTTCAATGATTACTTGGCCATATGGTTCTGTTGTACTGTACTAAAGATTATTTTTCCAAATGATTAATTTCTACTTCCTACACTAAGAAGTTAAACATTTCCAAGTTATGCACAACTCCAAACTACAAAGACATGGAGATATTTATCCATCTGATTTATCAAAAAAATTCCTACCAGAGTTCTCAATACCAGGACTTCTCTGTGGCATCCCTAGCTCCTACTGACACGTTTGCTTCACTGCTGTTGGTACAATGAAATTGATCAAGTAGGTGGACCAAGCGATTTGAATTCACTGGGTCATGCAATGACCTTTAGAGTCCTTGGAGACTCCAGAGTGTGAAGCAGACACTAGTTTTCACTGCCATCCTTTTCAGAGACCAGGGCTCACCCAAGGACTGCAAACAGCCCTTTGCCTAGGAGCTCAGCCTCTGGAGTCAGACTGCTCCAGCCTGACCCCTTGCTGACTGGCATTTGTCCACCCTCTACTTCAGTCTCCTCTTCTGTGAAATGGGACTATGATATAACTTACCTCAGAGTTAGTGTGATACAGTATCCAAAACACAGTAAGCCCTATACAAGTTCTCACTATTATTAAGCTATGGATTGCATGAGCTTCCATCAGTCATTCAACAACAAACACTAAAGTCCTACAATGATGAAGAATGAATGCACAATATGTAAAGTATCAAATTTCAGTGTTCTCTTCCAAAAAAGATAAAATTGGGGATCTGAGATGATTTAGTTCTTGTAGGTCACTATTTCTCAATTTTTGACCTAAGACAGCAACTATGTCTTTTGCCATGATCAACACACAGACACACTCACTGTTAAAACTGGAGAAAAAAAAAATGCACCCAAACTAACAAATGAGAGAACTGTGTGTTCTACATATTTTCTTGTGGCTTGAGAAAATCATTGTGCTTCAATCAGAATTCGTTAGCTGGATCTTCACTTCTAATTTCTGACCCCAGTTGGTGAACCCTGGTTAACTGTCAGATAGGACTATTTATGGGCAAAACCTTGTTATTCTCATCATGCCACATAAGTACTCATAGTGATTCATTCTTGGGATATTTCTAAGGCAGTACAGAGAAGACCCAGGTCATCTTGGGCCAGTCACCCTTACAACTCAGGGATCTGATGTTTCCATCACCTTGTGAAATGAGTGTAAACTTTATTCCTTGTTTTTTAAAACTAGTCACTTAGGTGAGCATTCTGCTTTATGTTTCTGAATTATGACAGAAGATGAACAGCAACCTATCTAAGAAATTTCGCTTTTAACACTATACCATGAGATAAAAGGTTCAGAAAGCCTTTTTACCTACTATACATGAAGCATTCTGATATTTTCCTTGTTTTGTTTCTTTTTTAAAATGCTACTTATGATATATTACATTGATTTCCTGACTTATTAATATTCTTGGAAAAACAATTTGAAAACTACTCTAGTAATTCCCCTAAAAAATATTATAAAGTCATTGTTTTAAAATGTATGTGAATGGGCCATGGATTTAGCTCATAGCACAAGCATCTGCCTGGCAAGTGATTCCTGGTGCAAGAAAGGAAGGAAGGAAATGAACATAAAATGTATGTGTAACACCCAGCAAGGAAGTAAGGGAAGAGTGGGAAGGAAAGTACAGATGGTTATCCATGGGTTCCGCATTTGCAAACTCAACTAACAGAAGATCCAAAGTACTTGGAAAAACTGTGTCTATACTTGTGTTGAGGATGTACAAAGTTTTTCTGTAAACAGTACAGCCTAACAACTCTTACACAACATTTACATTCTATTGGGTGTCATAAGTAATCTAGAGGTGATTTAAAGCATATGGGAGGACATGTGTAGGTTATATGCAAATACAAAACTATTTTATAAAAGAGACTTGAGCATCCATGGATTTTAGTATCTTTGCAGAGTCCTGGAACCAATCCCCAGCAGATACTAAGGGATGAGTGTATTTTAAAAAGGGAGGAAACAGCTTTAAGTATATCTGGGAAGAGATCCACTAAAATTTCTCCTTTTGTCTGAATGGAAAGAGATATATAATTGGCCAACAGTTAGTAGCAGGTTTGTACCCTAAGGAAGCAGGATGAAGAGCCCCTCATGGAAACGATGGCAGAGAGCAAAGAGAGGGAGGCCCAGTAGGTTTCACAGTTTGACAGGGGTCACATGAGTCAAGGAGTTGCGGTAACTACCAGAGGCACAGCTAGAGGGGACAACACTCAAGTGCCGGGAAGAGCCAGAGTAGACAAACACAGAAGACAGAAAAGCAAATAAAAATGCTGAACAGGGAAGAACTATAGGGTGAATATCTTATGGAACAAAAAAGAAAAGCCTGAGGCTCTGTAAAGAGAAAGCAGGAATCAGGGATTCTGCAGCAGAAGGTTCCTCAGCAAAGGCTTTGCTGACCAACTGTTCCATTTTTAAAAGCTTAACCCATTTTCAACATCCTCCTAGAATCTGAACCACTCTTCAGTCTCCAGGAGTTCAGAGACTGACGGCTACTCCTGTTCAGCTTATAAAGGCTTAGTTCAACTAAGGTTAGCTCTGTCACAACGGTTCATACCATGGGTTCTGTTTCCTCTGGTGGTCGGTCCAGGGGGGGCATGTACCACTGAAAACAGAGTTCTCTGTCTAAAGTTTGCATTGCCATTTCTGTTGACATCCTGTCCACAAAAGATGAGTTGGCAAAGGTCTTCAAAGATGAAACAGAATGTAAAGAACTGTCACAACATAACTAAGGAGTAACAACCAAAAAAATTTATGTCAGTTAAATTATTGATAACGAACTCACTTCTTTGATATTTCAAGCAATTTAATTAGCTACATTGGAAAATTCTAGGAATTGTCTCAGTTTATGGCATACAAAGGTAGAACTTAAGAGTGTCCCCAGATTACCACAAAGTAGATTCTCCTAAATAAAAATATGTTTTTAAAACCTAGTGAACTCAACAAATGTCTTCCACTTCAGTGAGTCTTCCAGAGTGAAAATTTGCAGAGGGAAAATGCCCCACACAATCTTTCAGTCTCAAAGTCACCACACTATTTCAAGAAATATCTTCTACTTTATTTCTGGTTTATTGATGGGTGAATACACTGAGGGTGTGGTTACAAATACTACCTCTTTTCCAAAACCAGCGCTATATGCAAAATACACATGGTTTTTGTTCTGGTGAAAGGTTAAAATCCTGCTGTCCTTCCCTTTCCACATGAATGTGATGGACTGATAAGTTCACAACTTTGATAAGCTTCTTCTATGGAACTGGGTCACTGAGTAAGGAGTTGCCAAAAACACCAATGTGTGGAAAACAGTTGCCAACTTTATCAATTCTTTGATTTGTTATGTGAGCCAGTGAAGAAAGTAAAGCACAGTGGCTACTATCAACCAAATAATAGGCTGGCCAGAGAGATAATGATAGTGATAACAATATCTCAAGCCTGAACACAGTGGAGTTCAAGCTATTTTAGAAAATCAGCTTCTTGTTATTCTCAAGACCACAGCACAGCAGCAGCGGAGCAGCTCCTGTTACCCTCTTTCTGACATCTAAGGCATCTCAAGGGCTGGTGACCAATGGGAACATGTCAGTGCCAGAGAGAAATATTTGGTGTTTTATAAGTCTTTGTCCTTTCCATTATTTCTGAGTCTATTCAAGACATACCACGCAAATGCAAGTCTTCAAAATAAAAAAGGAAAGACACCGACCTTCAGGTTGTCTACTGATTAAAAAAAAAAAATGTTCTGACTGAAGGTAATATTAAACATGAGACCATGCCCAGAGACCATCATAAAAGCATATGATAAGCCAGAATCCTCATTTATAAGCAAAGATTTTTATGGTTAAGTAGCCATTTAAAAGTGCTTAATGAAGACTTAAAAAGTTAGTCTATAAAAATGATCAGATAAATAGTTGCTTTAAAAATAATTTCTCACTTTTTCATGTCTAAGTAACTTTCAAAGAGTTTAAAAATTTTAGCAAAGGGTTCATATTTATTACTAGCCAAGTATAAAAAAATAAAAAGCAATTAGCTTTTATTTCAATAAACATGGTATCTAATAATAAGATGGTCTGACAACAGCTTATTGTCACAGAAGTCAATAGAAAAACAGCCATTTAACTTATTATCTTTAAAATAGGATCGTATCCAGTTGCTAAAGGGATTGGTTACATATCTAATTTGTCAGTTACACAGTTTTTTTTTTCTTTTGCTGTCTTTGTACTTTGAAAAAAAATAAAAGATAACAGAGCTACTCTGTGAATCTTAGGTTGTCACAGTCCTATGAACTACAAACTACTCTGTGTTACTCAAATATTTGACCTTACACAGACGATTGCAGGCAGCCATACAGTTTGGAAGCAGTGTGTTCAGTTTTAATCGTCTTCCCTTTTTAGAATTTCTAACGAAATTGGTTTGGCACCTTTGTTTTCCCATCACAAAGCTCCAACACTGTTGATGATACCCAGATTTGTGCAACTGATGAGCATAACACATAAGCAGTGATCGCTCTGGAAAAGTATCTACATCTTTCTGGGGGAAAAGCAAAGCTGAAGCATCAAATTATGGAAAGGGTTTGATTGAAATAGCCTCCTGAGTGATTAAAGGCTCAAAATGTTATTATAAAAATCAGCCAACCTTGGCGTTTACATAAAAAAAATTCAAAAGGCTTTATGCTCGTTAGCTGTCTACCCCAGTGAAACAAACACATGATTAGGTAGCTTGCACCTGTCAGGAAGGTGACAGTGATCTCCAGAGCTGATTATCCTGGGAGAGTGTTACACTAATTATATCAAAAAAGAGCAAACAGGGTGAGACAACCCTTTGATAACCCCACTGCCATTAGAAATGTCACTTGTATTTACAATGTATTCAAAGTTGTACCTCTGGATCACCATCCTTAGGCACTGGGTAACGGCGGCTGCCCTTACTGCAAACCACTCCAGCAGAGTCCTTTGGGAAGTGGACTTAAGAAGTTGCACGTTAGTTTCCAAAGTCGTCTTCAATACGTGCAAGAATGCATCCAGCAAAACTACTTTTCTCAGCCTTGCCCTCCCCTGCCTACTCCTTGAAAACTGACCTGGGGTCTGGGACAGTAATCCTTAAAGGGAGTCTCTATTCCTAGGAGGTGATACAGAATCCGGAGTTATTGGGAACAATCTCACTCCACATCTACCCTTTGCCTCCATACATGCCCTGATGTCCCACCTCCTTATTCACGCCTCTCTTTGCAGAAGACTTGATTGGTGAATTGGACCAAAGTGAACTTTAGCAGAGAGTGAACATTCTCTGCCTCTTCATGCAACAGATTTTTAAAGGGCTTGAGCTCATGCGAGGAGGCTTGTAATGACCCAGGAATACATGGCTGGCTGAAAGTATCTGTCTAGTCAGGCATTCATACAATAGTAACAGTATATACAAAGGAAAGTTTTTGTTGCACATTTATAACAAAAGTATAGAAACTGAGGAAAGATTTAGAAACTCTCAGAATTGTTTTACTGTTGGTTGGTGATACTGAAATTTGTGTAACTTCTTGGCAAAATGGCTGCCTGAAAGATGTTGCTTTGTGTGGGAATCTAGAAAAATCCTGAGAAATTTTTGAAGATTTATTATAACAAGAAGAAAGAACATTTAAAATATGAAATGTCCTGAAAAAAATCTAGCCTTTCCTGTTGGCCTGTCTATGTAGTAAAACAGAAATAAGCTTTCCTAAGAACTCGGAAGCTAGAAATTTTGTGCTAACATAAAGGTTAATATGCTTCTGTGGAACTATATGGATAAGTGTAACAAGTTTTAAATAGATATTTAATGTATTAAAAACTTACCTTGGGTGATAATTCATTTAAGACTTTTTCTGAATCACCCATATTTTCCAATCCTTGAAGAAGTTCTTTCGGAAATTCATCAATACAAGAAGAAGAATATAAATGTAAGAATTTTTTAAGAAAAACATGCATTTCTTTTTGGCGTAGAATCAGTTCCGTATTGTAAAGCGATGTGAAAAGGGAATCATCTGGCAGAGAGATTCCGGATCCTGGTGTTGCAGATGCTTAAGGAAGAAAAATATTTTTTTAAGCTCATGTTAAGAACAAGAATGATCTCAATATTGTTGCTATTTGCTCACCAGCCACCATCCTGTACACCCACGTGAAGCAGAGGCTGCCAACCACCTTCTATCTTTAGAGATCATGTACTAGTGGACTTGCTTCTTACCTCAAGAAGGAAAGAGAATTATGGAGGCACCTGCAGATGCTGCTTTCAGTTTTGACAATTAAGAATGGAGCCAGGGCGGGGAAAAAGGAACACTGCTCCACTGTTGGTGGGAATGTAGACCGGTGCAACCATTATAGAAATCCATATGGAGAATTCTCAGAAGACTAGGATTGGAAGCCCCATTCAATCCAGCTATTCCCCTCTTGGGTATTTTCCCTGAAGAACTGAAAAGTTCATATCACAGTGATATATGTGCACCCATGTTCATAGCTGCACAATTTGTGAGAGCTAAATCCTGGAAACAACCAAGATGCCCATCAACTGCAGAGTGGATGAAAAAAAATGTGGCATTTTTATACAATGGAATATTACTCAGCTATAAAAAATGATCTTGAGGCCTTCAATAGGTAAATGGAGACAACTTGAGACTATCCTCATTAGTGAAATAAATAAGAATCATATTTATAAATATCATATTGTGTCTCTAGTGTAAAAAGTAAATAGGAACTACAAGTGTAATAAAACCAAAATGTGTAATTGCTATTGTAAAAAAGAGAGGAAAAGAAAGTGAGTGTGTAAAAATAGATGATCATATTGCTGAATCTTTGTTGGATCTTTGAGCAGAACTGTTTGTAGTCTGACTGTTTCAATGTTTACTATGTACCCTTTAACTTTGTAACTTGAACAACTACATCCAGGATGACAGTGTGTAATTTATAAATTACTGATTTCTTAGTGGGGCTTTTTCTCAGTTTCCTTTTTCTCTCTTTCTTTTAGAATTCTGTATTGTTGCTACCCTTTTTTCTGTTTTGCTTTTTTTTCTTCTCTTTAAATAAAATTTTTAAAATGTATCATTGCTATTGTAAAAAAAGAGGAAATAGGAAGTGCTATAAAAGATATAGCTGCATGTATGTTTAGGTGTGTGGGATTGATGACCATATTTCTAGGTTCTTGTTGGATTGTTGAACAGATCTGTTTGCACTCTCACTGCTTGAGTGTCCACTTTGTGTGCTTTAATTTTGTAACTTGAAAAACTATTTCTAAAAGAATATGTAATTTATCAACTAGTGATTTCTTACTGTTTATCTTTTCTTGAAATTCTGTAATATTTCTACCTTTTTCCTGTTTTTTTTTCTCTTTAAATAAAAAAAAAACTACAAAAAAAAAAAAAAGAATGGAGCCAGGTATTCTGATTAGCTATTTCTTTGGAAGTCTCCCCGAAAGGGATCCTTTGGGTACAAGTGGTTTATCTGAAAAGTGATCTCAAGGATAGCAAGTGAAGGAAGGGGTAAAGTATGACAGGGGAAACAAGAAAGAGCCAAGAAGGATGAGTATATGAATGAATGGGCCACAGCTATGGACAACGAGGGCTCAGTCCTGCTGGAGACCTTTGGCAGAACCATGGAGAAGAGTCTCAGCAAGAGACAGAGAAGCTGGAATGTCACCTACCTACTGGAATGTTGCCTGCCTCACTAGTTAAAGATCAGTTCCTAAGTATGTGGAATCCCTGACGCCTCCAGGCTGTCCTGGAACTTGTTAGAAAGCCAGATCAGCTGTGGGAAGTGCTGGGAAGTACACTCAGGGGTGAGGTGAGGTGAGGTTCTATGGGGCAATGCAAGCTTGGAGTGGCTACCTTGGCCAGTTCCCTTGCTCTCTCTCTCTCTCTCTCTCTCTCTCTCTCTCTCTCTCTCCCTCTCTCCATCATGATGAAACTTCAGCCCTGACGCCTTTCTGAGTGCCTGCCTGAGCCACTTGAGGACCATGCTCAGCTACCCTGTGACTCAGCCTCTTTGCCCTGCTGGCTTCCCTACCACAGGGCCCTGGCATGAGTCAAACAGTCTTTGCACTGACCACCAACTTCAGGGGAAGAAATCAAGTGCAATATATGTTTCAAAAAATGACAGGAAGGATTGATGTGAAGTGGATTTTATCAGTTTTTCTTGATGGTCTTTAGTGACTAAAAATAACATCAACATTTCTTCTTTTTCACATACTTGATCCTGGAAAACTCCCTAGGGTCAAAACTTCATCCCACTCATATTGTGACCAATGGCTCTTAACCATTGGGGGTCAAGGGTCACTTCAGTATCTTCAGAAGCCTCCTATGACTCTATCTCATAAAGTTTTCAAATATATGAAATCAAAGTAAGAGAATCGATTACAGTCAAAAAGTATTCTGTCCAAAGGTTTGTATGTCTCAGATGAAGAACCTTTGGAATTTTCACCTTCTGATGAGTTTTCTTGGAATAATGTCCAAAGTATTTTGTAATTTTAAATAAGAAACATGACCTAAACAAGAATTAGAAAGGAACACATTCTTTCTTAACACATCAAAACATACCTAGCAGCTTGCTCAAGTTATTAATTCTTTGCAGGTGGATATAGTAGCGCAGCAGGAGAACCCAGGTAATGTCCACTTTGGGCGGAGTGTTCTGTGTAACATCTGCGCTGGCAGGTATGTCATCGTTTTGGTACAAAAATGTGTAGCAAGTCTGGAAGCTGACTTGGTAGTTGTCTGAAAGATTTAAAAATAAAGACTATAATACAATGCTATGATTTCTTTGGAAAACGATCATATTCAGAAAAAAGTACAACTCAGGAAGACTGACACAAGCATATGTTCAATTAAATATTTTTGTTCCACAAAGATTCTAAACACAATGTTGAAAGACGAACAGTCATTTGTGAAAGGATATTTGAAACACGCATGAATTCTTTTTCTCTAATAGGTCCAAACAGCCTTGACCCAATCAATAAGAAACTTTCAAGCAACCCAACTTCAAGGGGAAATCCATATAAAAAGTGGGTAAAGAATCTGAAACCAAAGGACAAAGTGAAACCAAACTAAAAATCTGGGAAATTCAATTGAAATTAAGATGAAATACCACTTCACGTTCCTCAGGAATTAGCAGGCTAATACCTTAAAAGAACAAATATTAGTAATATCTGAAGAACTGAAAATATTTATAAGCTACTTGTAGGAACAACGCCTTGGGAAAGGAATTTGGCAGCATCTAATAAGACAAAAAAAAGCTTACATACTCGTGCACAAAGTGGCTTGCTCAAAGCTCAGGAGAGTTTTGTCAGAGAGAATGAAGGATACTTTGAAAAACACACTGAAGACTGTTCTCGTGTTGTCATTTATAAAGAACGAATCCATCTATAAGAAAGTGTAGGGTAGGCTCAGTTCCAACTCCAGCAGAGCTGGGCCACTAAAGTGTGTAACCCTGCATCTCCCTGTGCCTCGCTCCTCTTTAAGCTTTTGATCTTCTGAGTCTTAATTTCCTCATCTTTACAATGGGTATGATGAGGGTGGTTATAGAAAGATCTTGAGAACATATAATGAGTTAGTAAGCAAGTTCCAGATGTTATGGAGAATGATGACACTTTTATAACTTTGAAGACATTCACTCAATACAATTCTTTATATCGTTTATGCACACATCCATGGATGTATGTGTAATATTAGATTAGAATAGCAATTGTCTCTGGGTAGGAAAGAGATGGAGATGAAAAAGACCTTCTGAGTAGTGACCTATATATGCTTTCTTGAATAATAAAATGAATTTCTATGTGCAGAATATTTCCAAGAGCTCTTGGCATTTATAAACTTCTCCTTAATTCCATTTCCCTCTATCTAAACCCATCTCCCAGAAATAACCACTTTTTTCCAATTTTGTGTTAATAATCTCATAGATGTCCTTTATTATTTAAATATGTATATTACATAGAATAAGGAATGTGTTGTTAGCTTTATTTTTGGGGAACACTGTGAAAGAATTTACATGCATTTATCTGTCTTTACTAAATACTATGCTTTAAAAATGTATCAAGGTAAAGGCATACTATAGTTCACTGATTTTGTTCATTGCTGTGTGTATCCCACAATATACACAATATCTATTCTAGTGCTGAGGGCCCTGTGAGTTACTTATAATGTTATTTTGGATTTTTGTCTTTGCTATTTTGAAAAAGGCTTCTCTGAATATTTGAGTATGTATTATTTGGTACATAAGTGCACAGATTATCTGAAACTGGGAACATTAGGTAGTTCTTCAAGGGTTTTTAACCATCTTGACTTTTGCTTTTCCACAGAAAGTTCAGCATTAGTTATCCAAATTCCATAAAATAAAATCTTTTGAAATTGCTAATGGAAACACATTAAATTTATCCATCATTTTAGGAAGAGTTCACATCTTACCAATATTGAGCTTTTTAACTATAAACAAAGAATGTTTTCTCATCTTTTTTCAAAAACACTTTGTAACCTTTTCTTTTATAATTCTTATTAGATTAATCCTTAGATGGATTTATTTATTTTATAGCTACCATGGTCTTTTAAAAATGTATTATTTTTAAAAAATATATAGACATAAAATCTCACAGCCAGCAATCTTACAAAATGTTCTTCCTCCTACAGTTCTGGAGAACTGTCCACATGAATAAGTCATTGCTCATGACAGCTTTTTGCTTCTTTCTCATTCCTGTACCCCTTATTCTGCCCCCACTTCATTTTTTGTTTTATTGACACTGGGTCTCACTATGGAGTTCAGGCTGGTCTTGAACTCCGGGCAATACCACTGGCTCAGCCTCCCAAGTGCTGGGATTACAGGAGTGCGCCACCATGCAATTTATTTAATTTCTCTACACTTCCTTGAGGTGATTATTTTTCTCTTTTAACTGATTAATGTAGTGACTTAATTCAGTACATTTTCTAATGTGGAATTATATTTGTGTTTCTGGAAATAATCCAATTTACCATGATGCATCTTTATCATGATGCTGCTATTGTCATCATTTATAACTTACATGATCAAACATAGAATTTTCTCCTTCTGAGGCAAGTATTTTGAATCATTTGTACTTTTGTGCTTCTACAGGTTAGTTCTAGTTCTTCAAATAAGTTCCTTATTGCACTAATTTATTATTTTTATAAATGTTTACCAACTTTCTTCTGTTGTTCTATCTGCTGTCTAGTGGCAGATATTAGCACACACAACCACTCCTCTGTACTTCAGAACTTTTACAGTTGCATAACCACATTTAGTTCCCATAATTTTACATATCATCAATGTTCTGAAAACTTTTTTGAAGTTCCACCAAGGACAGACAATGTCTTTTGTGGTCTTACTGTGTGCTCTCACAGTATCTGCATCCTTCACACCCTTCATCTGCTAGGCTTTCTGTTTCAAGGTTGATAACATTTACATTCTGTTCTGTATTCATAATAAACATTTATTTGTGTTGTCTGTAGGTTGAAAATCAATGCACAATGCTTCAATATGACTGCGCAAGGCCTATTCACCTCAATATGACCGACTTTCCTCACAAAAAGAGTCAATGTCTCAACCTCAACCAAGTAATAAGGTTCTTAGCCCAAACATCAAGCGGATTGTTCAGTCTCATGTCATGTTCTAATTCTCTTTGTATTGGGACTATCAATTTGGACCACGAAAATATTTTCCACTAGAATGTCCGTGTGTCTTGGGGTGGAGGGTGCTAAGAAAAGTAATATTGCACCCTTCACTATATTCCTAATATTACTTTTTGACTTTTTGGTCATTTTATCTGCTTCTTTGAAGATATTTTTGAGGTTGCAAACTTGCCATTCTACTTGGTACTGATGAATTTCTACCCTGGTACATAGCTGGCAATACTGAAAGCCCTACTGTTCCTTCCCTCCTATCCTCTCTCCTTCCTTTCCTTCCTCCCTTCATCTTACATCCACTTCTTTCTTCATTTGCAACCTTGTATACTAAGGTACATTCTTAAGTATCATCCTAAAAAGAAGGAGGAAGATGAGAAAGAAGAGAAGGAGGAGGAGAGGAAGAGAAAAAGATCAAACCTCACCAAAAGTAAACCATTTGCAGTGGATGTGATGATCCATATTTATAATCTCAGTACTCTGGGAGGCTGAGACAGGAGGGTCACAAGTTCCAGTCTAACCTAGACAACTTAGTGAGACTCTGTCTCAAAATAAAAATAAAAAAGGAGCTGGAGACGTAGCTCAGAGCAAGGACCCTGGGTTTAACCCCCCAGTACCACAAAAGAAAATGTAAATCATTTGCATACTTACAAGGCTTGTCTACTTGTCATTTAGCAGATATATAATTCTAGCAGAAACTCGTTTTCCCTTAAAACCCAAAGGCCCTGCTCTACTGCTTTCTAGCATCAGTTGTTGCCGATGAGAAAGAAGCCTAGTGCTAGACAACTTCTCATTCTTTTCCAGCTGACCTGCCTTTTCCTCCTCTGAAACATTTTTAATCAACTCATTAACCATGGTGATTTAAAACTTCATTTGGGTTCCATGTCTAGATGTTCTGTTTTGGGTTTTGTTGTTTGTTTTTTCATTAATGATGTTTAGAAAATGGTAGAACTTTTCAACTTAAAGACTCATCTCTCCCTTCAGCCCTGAAAAAATACTTTTGTATTTATTTCTGTGACGGTTGCTGCCTGTTTAGTTTCTACCTTGTCTGCATCTTGAATGTCTTTTAATTATTACAGAATTCTGAAACATCTTTACTGACTCTCACCACCCCACTCTCTCTCTCTCTTGCTCTCTTTATGACACATAACCCTGTAGCATTGTGAAGAAAGGCAGTCATTTCGATACATGATTCTAGGTTACTATATTTATGTAGGAAAAGAAAATCTTGACTTCAGACTCATACAATTTACAAGCATGAACTCCAGGTGAATTGTGGTCCTAAATGGAAAAGGTAAAACAAAAATAAGGACGTGCAGGAAAATATTTATAAAACTGAAGACCCAAAGCACAATTCATGAAAGATTTATAAATTGGGCAACATTAAGACTACAAACTTCAATGACTGTAATACCCTTAACAAAATGAAAAAGCAAAAACACAGTGGGAAAAATATTCGCATATTTTTTGCATGTAATCTACAAAGAGATCGTATTAGAATATATAAAGAACCCCTCCATATGTCTGAGGCAAAAACAGAAAACTCCCAAGAAAAATGTGCATTGTTCTTGAATAAGGGGTCTCCTCCAAAACCATCTATGCAATAGCCAGCACACTTCTTTAGGCATCAAGACAAAATTTAAATTAAAACCACCTGGAGAACATCTGGCAGGCTCCACTAAACCTGAAAACATGCATGCCCTGTGATCCAGGAATTCTGCTCTTCTGCGTACACATCCGAGTGCACACATCTGCGCACAAAAACATCATATGTATTCACAGCAACATTATTCACAGCCCTGCAAATGATTAGCAAAGTAGAGTGGATTATAAATTGCGCTACAGTGTTATATCCACCAAGAGATGAGACTCACAAATACAATGTTGAACAAAAGAAGCTAGACAAAAGAGTCCAGGCTGTGTCCTTTCATTTATACAAAATGAAGAAGCTGGCCAAACTCATTTATCTGTTAGAAACAAGAAGGAAAGACGTTAGTAGAGGCCGAAGAAGGGGCATGGTGTAGATTTCCAGGACAGCAGTTTTATTCCATTTCTCCACCCAGTGGCGGTTATATGAGTGCCTTCTTTGTGACAACTAAATAAACTGTACCCTCGTGATTTGTGTTCTTTTCTGTATTTATATGATAATATAGTAAGACACTTATTTTAAAAAGTAATTCTGATTATCAGTTTGAAAATGTTCATTTAATATTGGCACATCCCTTCTCCACTTGGAAATCAGCCTGAAACAACAAAGAAAGCAGGTGACAAAGATTTTTTAAAAAATCAAAGAAGAACCAAAACCTAAAACTACAAAATATATGAAGTCATGCCCAAAGAATTTCATCAAATAGAGTACAATGGAGGCCTTAATGATATTGAGGTGTAAATCTCAGAAAGAAATTCTTTCAGAAAAAAATCCAAGTTTTCAAGTCAAAATGTGGAATTTTGGAAATTTTGTGTTTACTACCGTTACGGTTAGAGCTAGAATACCCCTCCACAGCCTCAAGCACTTGGAGGTGGAGCCCAAGCAGGTGACTGGACCATGGGAGTGCTGTACCCATCAGCTAAACGTGCTGTGAGGAGATGGAGCCAGGCTGGAAGAGGGATGTCACTGAGGCTGTGTCTTTGGAGCCTCCGTCCTACATCTCAGCCCTTCTCTTCCCTCCCTGCCTCCCATGTGCCATGAGGTGAGCAGCCTTCCTCTGTCGCACCCTTCCACAATGACATTTCTTAGAGGCAGCCAACCAGGGACTAAAACTCCAAAACCATAAACCAAATTAAACTCTCCTCCTTAGAGTTGTGGGCATTGGGTATTTTGTGCCAACAATGAGAAACTGACAAATACACCCATTATGAACTTTTCAATGCTTATTCTGATGGGAATAGTTATGATATTTTACATTTTTTTGATTTTTTAAAATATTGTCTAAAGAAATGTACCAGTATCTCAGAAGTCCTGCACAACTCAGGGAACCAACATTTTCCAAATGTCTAATATACAATATTATATAATTAAGCATGAGTAAAAGACCCACTCAGACAGTGAGACACATGAATGGGTTTTCATATAACAGAGTACAAATGCTTTAAGGATAAGGTTTCAGAGTCTACCCTGGAATTAACATTTAAGAAACTACCACTTACCCAGGTTGGATTTGCTGTGATAGAATATTCATAATTACCTGAAGAGGCTCTTAAAATACTCCTCATTTTCTAACTATGTATTTATGTGAGACTGGATTTTTACTTATTTAACCAAAACATGATATTTCAACAGACTGATTGCAAAAGTAGGTATGAGAGTTCAACTATTTTTATTTATCCAGACATCGAAGAGATTTGTAATACGTTATTTATGTTAACTTGTAATGGATTTATTACTACCCTTTTAAAATTAATAAACTTTAATTTTCAGCTGTAATTTCTAACATAACTTTGTTTTTCTATAGTAATACATTAATTTAAACTTTTTTACCATTAATGAATTAAATTTAAGTAAATTATATTTCCCAGAAGGTTATAAATTTTGTAGAGCTTTTCAAATTTATTTGCTTGGAATTTAACAAAGAAAATTTCTCATAATTTAATTTCTCAGTATCAATGATTATTTTCCTCTTAACATTTATCATTTGTGAGGAGTTTTTTGCTGTAATTAATTTTCTCGAAAAAGTTGAATAACTTAGTAGGTTCCTTCTTCCAGATAGCAACTTCCCCTTTCTGTTTCTGTTTCCTAAGCTATTATATACATCTTATAAAATGATACAAAATAATATGAAACATACCTCTAATAATAATAAATTTAAATTGATTAAAGTCATCTGTTATTTGAAAAATATTGTCAGGTTTCCTAACACAAATTCATGTACTATGTAACTGGCAAATTTAAAATAAAATTACTTAGGTTTAAAATAAATGATGGGTAAATGTGTAAAAGAAAATATGTACCAAAAAAAACAATATTTATGAAGTTAGTTGCCAGACAAAGTAAAATTCTAGTCAAAAGGTGAAACAAAAGTAGGACCTTTATAATGTTTAGGATGTTCACAAAAAAGATGTAAGAGTTAAGAATATTCATATACCATATCAGCAATAAGAAAACAAAAACTGTATCTATAAAAAGATAAGCTGAAGCTTGTTACTAGTCGGAGATTTCTGCTAATACATTTTAAATTATCATTATATGTTTATAATAATTTAAAGCATACGACAGTCTAACAGGAAGTGAAAGTCAAGTACAGCAATAAAGTAGCCATCTGGAAAAACAGAATTTACATCCCTCTGATACTCTGCTCGAATTCCTAATAGAGCCCCATAAATTATAGAAATAATCTGAGTAGGGAGGACCTCTGACTACAGCAGGAACCTAGAAGCTACCATGGAAAATATTAACAATTCTCTGCTACCCAGAAACAAAGCTTCTTCATGACACAATCTACTCACTGCCCTTGAGATGGAGAGAGATTACCCAGGTTTTCCAGGCAGGCCCCATATCACGTCTTTATACATAGACACCAGGGAGGAAGACTGAAAACATCCGAGATCTGAAGATGCCAAACTGCTTGCTTCAAAGAGGGAGAAAAGAAGGGCCCGAGTGCCAGGGAACTTGGGAGGCCTCTAAAGCTGGAGGAGGCAGAGAGACAGACCGTCCCAGGAATGTCAGGAGGAAATCTCCCCAGTGCCTGAGCCAGCTAGTGACACGCACTTTGGACGTCTAACCTCCAAGTCTATGGGATAATAAATCTGTGCTGTTTGAACCCAGCAAATCTACGACAGTTTGTTGCAGCAGGAATACCTGCTCATACACAGGTAACACAATTGCTTCTAGGGACAGTGAGTCACTGGTGGAGAAGACAGAAGATGGAGAGCTTCTCTCCATACCCTGGAGTCCCTTTAGATTTTGCTTCTTGAGGACAGACTATCTATTCCCGAAAAACTGAACTGAAAAGAAGGAAAACAGCTCTGAACATGTCTGACCCGTATCAATGTGATCTTTAATGTCACAGAGAAACATTAAGACCAGTTCAATCATGTTCCTTGTGGAAAGTCTGCTTTTTCGGACTGAATGCTTATTTTCTTTCTCTTTATCACCATAAGGTGTTTCCAGAATGCGTCCAGACACAATCTGAGCTCTGATCACCTTCGGGGTTTGGGTATGTGGAGGAGGAGAGTCCTCACCCTGCACCGAGAATGACTCCTATTGCCATAGTTTCCACTGGTTCGGAGTCAGTATTTACACTCTCATTTTTCCACATCATTCAAGGGTGTGATTCCAACCTGACAACCTAAGTGGGTTTCTAGCTTCTCCCAAAGAGCGTCTTTCCAGTCCTGACAATAGCTGCTTGGCACCTTCCCTGATCCACGATCCTGTTATGAATCCTGATTCTATACAGCTGGCTGGGTTCTAATTTTCCCTACCTAGAAGCCTTTCCAGAGCCTTCCATGAATGAGTATTAGAATCCCCACCCTTTAAGGCCTAACCCTTCTATAGCAAAGGCCTTAAATTTGAGCCCCCGATTAAAAATTCCCTGTTTTATTTTGGTAACTTGGGATTTCTCTATCTTGGTTTCAGGTTCTGGTACAAATTGTAACAATTTTTTCTCTTTTTTCTAGCTTCTCTCTGTTTGGATTGGGAAGGAGAGAACATCTTTCACATCAACTCAGTCCAACCCATCCAATCAGATTGAATGTATCAATTATGCTTGAGTTCCTTGCAATGTTTTCTTACCACATCCAACATAATGGTTAATAGCACAACCTTTAGAATTAGGTAGATGAGGATTTGAATTAGCTGTGGAATATTCCTGAGGTTACATGACATCTCTGAGCACCTTGACTCATCTTCAAATGTGCATGACACTCTCACAGGATTCTCCTAAAGGATAAATGCAATCAAGTAAAACAGTGACAGCACAGAGCACCGGTGCTATTGTCCTATTATTATCTGGCACTTTCTGCCTCCTTGCTCTCTGCTACTGTGTCAGTCTTCCACTCTGACAGCTGGGGCCCTACCGTGGTACCAGGCAATCTTGTTATGTTCCCTTTGCTTCCCTGAAGAGAAAATCTTTCTCTCTGTCTTCAGGATGGCCTCCTGCTGCATTTTTGGGGAAAAGTTTTCCCACAGGTACCACCTGGTATTTTAAAATTTTCATTGTTGACTTTCTCTAGAATGAAGGATGTCTCTTCAAATTTACTGACAACAGGTAGGATGCTGACCATGGTACTGTCTCTTCTGAGACTTAAATCAATGCAGAACTCTCTGAGTGGAACTTCAGAATTCCAGCAGGAACTGGACCAGGATATCTATACTTTGTGAAGCTGGTTCTTATCATGCTTCAGTGGCCTCTGAGCAGATATAGTACACGTGAAGGGAGACACACAGACACACACATACACTCCCACCACTCCCACCACCAGTGGTTTCTCTCCACGCCCATATATAAGTGGTATAATTATGCAATGTTTTCACTCAGGTTTCCCACCTCTATGGGAAATTGTGTCTTGGAGGAACAGAAGAATAGAAGACAATAGTATGGAAACAGCATCCATATTTTTAGTGAGTATTGAGCCCATGTCTTTAAACCAGGGACAAGGAAGAACATTATGGTTTGTGTCTAGATGTCGCCCCAAAGCCTCAGTGGTCATTGGGTTTTTTGAGAAGTTGTTGAATCTAGAGTATGTGATTGATGTGTAGTGCAACGCTGGGATTAAGGGTGCTGGGAGAAAGGGTGGGTGACTGCTGGATCAGTTCAAGGGTTGGTAGACTGGATACTATATAAGGGACAGAAAGAGGAATCTCTCTGTGTGCCTCTCTCTATCTGTCTCTCTCTGTCTCTCTCTCTCTCTCCTTTCCCACTCTCCCTCTCTCCTCACTTGTCTCTCTTGCTGTCTTCTGCAGCCATGAACTGTTGCCCATCTGCCATGTGCCACCCTACCTTGAAGCCAGCCAATTATGGGCTGAAATCTCTATAAACTGTGAGCTTGCTCTGACCTTGGGAGCTAGATATTTTGTCTCAGTAATAAGAGAAAAGTAACTAAGACAGAGGGACAAATCGTATTTTTTAAGTCTGAAAACTTTGCTTTTCTTGAAGAGGCAAAATATATACTAAGGGCCAACAGTTAGCCTTTGCTCTGCTTCATAGATGCTGCATTCTGACAACAGGTCCACCACCATTAGTTTTCGGCATGACATGCATTTATATTATTCTGTATATCATGTAATTTAAGTTATGAAGGACTACATCAGGGACCATGAATCCTAAGTGCTATTTTTAATTCAACTGGCTTGAAGAATTTAACCATTTTTTTTTATCTCAGATGAATTTTTATTGTCTACAACAAAATGAAGAACAAAAGATTATGTATATAATGTTTGAACGTAATTGCAAGCAGATATCTAATGAATGTTTCAAACTGAATATAAATATGGCCCTGCATTGTCAGTACTCTCATTTTGGGGTCTCTGGTCCTAAAATGCCCTGTAGAAAATACCTCAATAAGTTGGCCCAGCTACACCGCAGATGTTCTTATCGTTCTGCCAATGTCATATGTGAGGTATGACCAAACTATAGAGTGAGTGTTTAAATTTTTAAAAATTCATTATGGTAAAAGACATATTGCCATTAGGCCCCTCAAAGTACTCCCTCTGAGTTCGACACACTTACTGTTGCTCTTGCTACTTTTTCAAGCAGTTCTTGAGTGTCTTTATGAGATGTCATAAAAAGTATGGTGAATGCCACTGCCAAGTGCCACACAGTGGAAGGGCCGGCTTCCACTGTATAAACACCACAGTGTGTCCTTGACCACCTTGGTGAGACTTCTGACTCTTCCCCAAAGTCAAAATGCCCACGACAGGCACGCGTTCTGGATGGACTCAGGACATGAAGGCAGCCACAACCGTGCAAGTAAAGATACTCAAGAACGAGGAAGGTGTCTTTTGTTGGTATAAACTTTTTCAATTTAATCACTCACCATAGTTTTCAAGCACACCTCATCCTTGATTTCAGCGCTGGTAAGAGGAACTGCAGCCCATGCTGCACACGTAACTACTCTACCCTGTCATCCTGCTTCTTCTGGTCATGAATCGTTCTGTTGACCTCTGGCACCTTAAGTCTTTGAGTCAATTCACATTTGTCCCAATACACAGTTCTCCCAGGAAAAAAGTGCTCCTAATGGACTCCTATGCCAACCTGCCTGTGTCCAGACCTCCTCAGAATCTCCTCAGATCTTTCATACTCATCCGCCTTATTAATCTTTCAAAAGGTGAATTTACTTCATTTCAGTGTGTCTGCCTGTTGGGATTGCTGCCGACCGGCAGCTCCTGAAAGGCAAGACCCGCTTCCTTGATGTCTTTCTGATTTGTTTCCTCTGGACACGAGCATCTGGTACACAGCTGTGTGCACGACTTAGTTGTAAAGGGCGTGCTTAGCATGCACAAGGCCCTGGATTCTGTTTCCAGCCCTCTAAACACACACACACACACACACACACACACACACACACACCAGAAGGAAGAAAGAAAAAAAAGATAGATCTAGTCCAGTGCTCTGCATACAATAACAATGAATATTGCTCACCACCTCATGTATAGATCAGTGGTAATATTGTTTAAAGTTAAAATTAGTGAGGAGGTTTTCTTCCAGATGCTAATTTATGCTAATGCAAGGAAAATCAAACAAGTTTTATTTGTGGTTGTTGCTAAGGTATGTTTTCCCTTCAGCAATTCATTATAATAGGAACTTCATTGCCATCTGTGTATTTTGTGGTACTCAGGTGGGAATTCTGAACCTTCTTCCAACCCAAATACTGAAGTGAGGGAATTTGTCAATGTGCATTAATTATCAGCCTGCCAAGAAACGACTGGAAGGCAAAAGAATACTTTAGGTGAGGCAAATGTAAAATAGATTGGACTTTAAAATTTAGTAATTTCATAGTTAAATTAGTAAAGAAGTGCTAATGTATGGTTTAACATGGAAACTGAAAGGCTGGAATAGGCTAGGAACACCCTGAAGTGCAGTGAGACCATGCAAGTTCTGGTATGAGACGAGGACTACTCAACTGGGTTGGCTAATGTCATTTGGTTTGGCAGAAGCCACTGTCCTGTGTGTGTACATGGCGGGCGTCATGAATAGATCACAGCAGCACTTTTTTTCTATTTTTCTGCACAGAGGCTTAGACTTCTATTGCTACAGGTTAAACTCATCCTGCAGGATACCTTGAATTCAGTCATTATTAGAGGATCTTGTGATCTTGTCGCTGAGAATGACACTTTGGGGGAGCCCTAGTACTTACACTGAGCATCACTTCCTGTCTCTAGAGAGAAAGATGTGTGCTGTTTAATCTCCAGGAGAAGCTTGTCACGCTGGCTTCCTGGCCTGTACTCAATTATTCTCACCGTCAGAAGAGCTCAGGACCTTGTTGTCACTGAGAATGGCTGTGGTGCTTTTAAGGGCAGCCCAGGTCCTTATTTTGAGTGTAACCTCTCAACTACAGTGCAGAACCCTCAGCCTGCTGGCACAGACTTTTTAGCTTCCACCACTGACCTTTGGGCTTTCCCATTTCAGATCCGTAAAACAGACTGGCATGAGTCCCTGTCATGGGCTCTAGATCTCCAGTTGAATTCATGGGAGGCACTGTCATGGGCTGTGGGTCTTCAGGTGGACTCCTGAAGGATTTTGCTGTGGGATCCAGGCCCTTGGCTGAATATTCTGGGTCTTTAATGTTGTGGACATATTTCCTGCACTCTCTTGTATTTAACTCTGGGTAACCATTGTAAAACAGTAGTATAAATTCTGTGTCCTGTATGTAATTCTTCTCCTCACAATCCCTGACTAAAACAATGAGCTACCTGTTTAACAACTGTCATGACCAAGGTGTACTATTGGGATTTACAACCCATTGCTCCAACTTACAGTCTGTCTTTTTTTTTTTTTTTGTACAATATACCTTGTTTATACAGTATTATAATTTCTGGTGATTGTACCATACAAGTATGGTGCTATAGCTTTATGTTCTACTATACATTATAGTGCTGGCTATAAGAGTTTTCCAAATAAAAGCAAAATCATCAAGCTGGAGTTTCCTTTGACCATTTCTTTGTTCTGAGTATTGTAATGTACATACTCTATATAATTCCTCATTTAACCACCAATTCATTTAACACAGGACTGGAAGCTGGACACTAAACAGGGAATACCCATATTGCTGCAGTAAAAAAAATTAAACAAAAAACCTGGTAAAGTACATTTTGACCAGGATAAATGACATTCTCTAGAACTAATAAGGAGCCATTATGAAGAAGAAATAGCAATGCTAGAAGTGTGAGTCACACTCTTCAAATGTTTACATTTTGACTAAATCTCTCAGTTAACAGATGAGCAAAATGAGGCTGAAAGAAACTAAAATGAAGTGACAGAAGGAGGATTCCAGTTGAGGCCTCTTGATTATTAACTGTACTCCTTTCATAACAAAATAATCATGAGGATTTTAAGAAATGTGTTGTGAATCAGGGAGAATTGAGCTGCCAAGCAGCATCAAGCAAAAGAAGTGGTGGCCAGCTCCTCCTGGCTGCCGGGCTGCCACACTGTCCCCAGGGAAAGCATCTATGGAGATGCCAAGGAAGGGTGATTATGCCATTCGAGGTCCAGCCATGGCCCAGAAACTTGACAAAGCAAAATTCTATCAGATCTGAAGGAAATAAAAGTAAGAAACCAAACCTCAACATAAAAGGCCTATGCAACCTCAGGCACATTGGTTGAAAATAGTCTATGTCACCTATTCTTCAGGGAAGAGCCCAAAAGGGGGTGATTTCAGGCGATAACAACTCAGTTCACCATTTGACCAAGGAAACCATCATCTACAGCTGCTGCAGAGGCTTTGGGAAGACACACTGCCACCCCATCGGGGTAAAGGGAAACATTTTCATCTGCTTTCGTTCAACGCTCAGCTCACACCAGACAAAATCAGACACTGGTGTTACTGAAATGTTATTCTGGGAGCCCAATATCAGCACCTAACTTCTTAGCATCAATCCAAGTGCCCAACATGCAAGAAGCACTCAGCAAACACTTTGTGAATGAACAAATGGAAAAACACATAACTGGATGCTAAATACTTACATTACTACTGAAATGGCTTGGAGATTTATGCTATAACTTATTAATAAGTCATAAGTAAATAAAAAAGTTTAAATTCTGCTAATCTGTCATTAACTTAACAAATATTAATATTGAGCATCTGCCATGTATAAGCAACTTACTGAATAGACAAAGCCTCTGCCCTCAGGAAGCTGATAATTTAATAGGTAAATGGATGCAACTCAAGATCATACCCATAAGTGAAATAAATTAGATCCATATGTGTAAACATTGTATTGTCTCACTAGTGGGAGAAACTGAAAGAGTAAATAGGATCCAAAATGCACACTAGATACTGTGAATTGGGAAGAAACCATTCAAAAGGAAAAAGAAACTGTGATGGTGAAAAGAGGAAAGGAAGGAAGGGAAAAGCAAAATAGCAAAATTTTACATATATATATACACACACACACACACACACACACACAAGAGTTAAAATAGTTATATAGTTAGTTTCTCTTAGTTCATTCAAAAGAAAGGTTCATGCTAACATTGATTGGCCAAGACATTATGCCTATATCTTTTAGTCTGAATAACTACTAAGAAGACAACAATACATGGTGTATTAATTATTGTAAGTCTCCTACTAACCTGTATTGAAATTGTCTTATTGTTATTTTTATTTTTTTCTCTTTAAAATAAAGAAAAGAAAGTGTAAGCACACTCAAACATACACGTAGAAGTAAAATAAGAGAAAAGCCACAGAGCCACGTAAGAGTGAGCACACATTTGAGATTAGAGGAAGCGAGACGGTCCCATGAGTGAACAATCCCGAAAGATCCCACTTAATCTTGTGAGCAGTAAAATAACCAAATAGAAACATCAGCTGTCACAGAGCCCTGCATCCAAGTGCAGCAGGTGACTGGGCAGCGTGCACTCTAGCAGAGAGCTGTGTCTTGGTCCTAGGTCCCTTTCTTTCCCTTGAGGCTTCCCCTACGCTAAGCAAAAAAGCCAACAAATCACAACAATTAGAGCTTGAAAACTTGATTACATATTAAGTTATCATAAAATACATATGATTCATACATACCAAGCAAATAATCTGTGTATGAGGACAAAAGGTCCATGACGGCAAATTCTGGAATACTCGGTAAGACCATCTGATTAACCATATTGGTTCTAGCGTTCTTCTTTCCAATGAGAAGGTTGACTGCCAGCACGGCTTCACTGACCTACAATCAATTCACATAGCAGAAGTCAAAAGAGTTTTATTCATTTATGACCCATAAATGTTGTGGTTTTAATGTGCCCTCTAAAATTTTAATGAGTTGGGAAATTGATTCCCAAATGGCAGTGTTAGGACATAGGCCTTTGAAGGGGAGATTAGGTCCTGGGACCCCTGCCCTCTTGTCCTCAGGAGACTGGGTTCTTATCACAGAACATATCAGCCCACCTATCATTTCTCTTTTCACCTGCAGCCACGGAGGGATGCAACAAACAGGTCCTTTCTAGCTCGTCCCTTGATCTTGGCTTTCCTGGCCTCCAGAACTAAGTCAGTAAATTTCTACTGATCATAAATTACCCATTCTGTGTTGCTCTATTGTAGCAGCATGCAGCAGGCTGATTCAATAGCTTATGTGGGAAAGTAAATTCATAAAGTAACATTCAATGTACATTACAAGAAAAAATGACAACCTGAAAAAATAATATACAATCCCTGACATATACAAGGTATATTACAGTTAAACAAGTCATTTAGTTTTGACAATTCAATAATGATAAATCACTTTAAGTTAGTTCATGTAACTATGACAAATATTTGCCAAAATTTCAAATACATACACATGTGAATCCACTAATATTTTCACTGAAGATTACTGAAACACAGAGAGTCAGGTTTGGTCTGGCTAGTATAGTTTAAAACCACTAAAGTAAATATAGAGTATTTCTAATCTTTCCAAACAAATACAATACAAACCCTAAAGAATGGGAAATTTTCCCTTCTTTTGTGCAGACAGACAGTCCTGCCTTAGTAAGCGGTAGGTGGAGAACATTGATAGGAACAGTACCAACCTGGGCAGCAGCTCTTATTACAATCCAGGCCAATGAATTGCACATTTCATATTGATTTATTACTGGTTCTCTAACGGAACTAGTTCTTCTGACAGGAAGCTAAAAATATAAAAAAACAAAGTCTGATGATAAACACATAAAATAGAAAATTTTTGTTAAGTCTCTTTGTTGGAAGACTTTGTTGGAATCTTATTCTCATTTTCTGACATTTTGATGGAATTCTATTTAGCCATTAACAATAATAATGTATCTATTGACATGAAAAGATATTTAAAATATATTAAGGAAAGAAAAGCATAGGTTATGAAATAGTATAGAAAGTATGATCCCATTTTTTGGAAATGCATATGTATATGCATTTTCCTTGTCTGAATTATATATATATAAACACACACACACACCATATATATATATATATATATATATATACACATAAACACAAAAAGTTTTGACAGTGATTATTCCAATTTTTAAGAATGACTAAATTATTTTTACAATTTTTTTCAAATTTTCTATAATTATACTTCATGATTCATGTTCTAATAAAAATGTCATTTAAGTAAAGTCAAGTGTCCTTTTAACAGAGGATCTATAGTTGAATATATTGGGGGCAAAGATGTCAGAAATGAGAACATTATTCAAGGCTTTTGATAGGTATTTTTTATCATTTTTCTAACTAGGAAAATGTTGAAGGGGGAAATATTATCACAAAGTTCCATAGAATAATAAAAAATGAAAAGTTAATGCAGATTTTTTTTACCATGGGTACATATGGTGTCTATTTATACAAACACAACACACACACACACACATATACACAATTTCTAAACACAAAAAATTCAGTGAACAGAAGGAGCCTCTACTAACAACATAGTGCCTATTTTACATTTTTAAGTATAACTACAATAAATAAGTATTAATGGTTATTTCTTAAGATTTAAATATTTCCTAATATTTAAATAATCTGAACAAAGATAACTATTAAATTAGACCCACAGATTCTAATTTTTTAATGGCCATATTTTTATCAATTCTTTAATCTTCAAGAAAACTATAAACTAACACAAACAAAAACAAAAAGAAGTATCTTTATTTTTACTTCTGTATAGAAGGCTGCCAGGGATGAGAAAGGGCGGCAGACGCTCCGGTGCTGAGTCCCATGCATTACCGAGACTTGCTGCTGCATCAAGTGTTAGGTTTGGAAGAAGAAGGTACCAGAGAGATCTGACTGCTGGGGCTCTACACAAACTGTCCTGTCCTAACATAAGACTCTAAGCATTAGCTGTAGTGGAACTACACAGACTTGGAGGGAGTAATTGCCAGTTTACTGACTCTATAAGTGCGAACAATTTACTTCCTCGGATTCTGGAAGTAAGACTAACAGGCGTGAAATGAGGAATGCAGAATAATATTAAGTAACTGAGTGTAAGGACAATTAGTTGCCCAGACATTCAAAAAGGAAAGAAGCCATTTTTAATTGAGCAGAAAGTTCTACTGAGGAGCGTGGGCCTGAGCTCAGAATGGAAGACAAGGAAAAGAACATAGTTTGCACTTTTTAGGATGAGAGAGTCAGTATTTCATAGCCCATCAAAACAGGAAAGAAAGAAATAAAAATGTGAACAGTTTGGATATGGAGAAGTAAAACTGTCTTTGTTTGCAGAAAATATGATCCAGCCGTATTTAGAACATCCTAAGAAAAATCTCTCTCTCTCTCTCTCTCTCTAATAAAATTTTTTAGCAAGGACACAAAATATAAAATAATAAAAGATACAAGTCAACTATATTTCCATATACTACTAATCACCAATATGAAACTGAAGAAAAAAATCTATTCACAGTGGAAATAATAAATATATATCCAGAATATAAAAAGAACTCAAAATTTTAATAACAAAAGTAAATCAATTAAAATGTGCAAATGATCTGAATATATATTTCTCCAAAGAAGAAATCCAAATGGTTAATGAATATGTGAAAGATACAACAATGAGGTTCTATCTCACCCCAATTGAGAAGACCACTATCAACAAACAAACAAAAAAGGAACCATTACACACGATTGGTAGGAATGTAAATTAGCCACTATAGAAAATAGTATATGGTTCCTCAAAAAAATCAAAATAGGATTATCATACAAGTCTGCTACCCCACTCCTGGTTATATATCTGAAGGAAACAAAGTCATACAAAACATACACAATAGATACCTGTACAGCTATGTTTACTGTGGTGCCATATACAACAGCCAAGATATGAAATCAGCCTAGGTGCCTATCAGCAGATACCTATTATGCACAAAACACTTCAGAAAGAATGAAGATGTTTGATGGAAGTTACACAACGATACATAATAGTTCTATTTTTTGAATACTGAACCTGTATAAACCCATTATCTTGTTTATACTCCTAGCTACTCACCATCTTTATTTCAGATTTGAGGAAAATGAGGCTTAGAAAGTCTGAATCACACTAAAATGTCAGGAAGCTAGAATTCAAACTCAAACCAGTACTATATGGACCATACATAAAAATGAAAATACAGTCCTCCCTCTCAAGATTTTGTAATGTTGTCATTATTAGGACAGGTTTCAAATGTTATGTTTCAATGGTCTAAATAATTATTTTATTTGTTTTGGCTATCTTCTGTAGTTTCTAGTAATTTTGAGACTTGTTAAAATGTACTGTGTCACAATATTGAGATCAGACTATGCTCTATGGAATTTCTAACTTCTTCATGATCTTCATCATAAATACTCTAGAACAGGTCACAAAAGTGATATGCTATTATCATATGATCCTACTAATTTTCATTTCCACAAAATAAACATAGTATTTCTCTACCAGAAATAAACATATTTATCACAACACAAAATGGTAACTTTTTCTAGTTTGTCATCACTTCAATTTTTTTTAAATGCAGGTGCTACCCATATAAATAATTCAATTTATTGAGAATTCTGTATGTCTAAAAGTTTTAAATTACCTTTATATTATCTCAAACATTAAAGATTTGAGATCAGTATTTTTTAAAAGATTTCTTGGAGAATAAAATGATTATTCAGCAAGGATTTAATATAAAACTCTACCAAAATCTTAAAAAGTAAAATTACTGGGCTGATATAACTCAAAGCCACCTGACTTCTTCCTGCCTCTAGAAGCATCATCTAAGGACCTTGGTACTCAAGTGTGGCCCACTAGCATCAGAGTTACTTGGAACTTGTTACCAACCCCTAACCTCAGATCCTACCCCTGATTTACTGAACCGAAACTGACATTCTCACAAGGTTTTTGGAGCCGTTTCTCTACTTAATTTGGAAGCAATACTCTAAATCATGTGTCCCTCTGCAGTTCTTTACATGGCTCCTTCTTTATCACCAAATCCTACCTCCAACATCACATCTTCCCTCCACATTAATTACAATCCCACCAACCCAAGTCACCTAATACTAGGTGCCACTAAGTTAACTCTCTTTCCTCACCTCCTCCCTTATTTCTTCCCATCTTTGTTCTTCTGAATTTCCTCCTTTGCTGAAGTATTGCCTATTTTCCTCCACTGAAAGATGAACCCTAGGAGAGCAGCAACTGAGCTCATCTTGGACAGTACTTTACCATCTTCCTCTAGAAGAGTGCCTGGATCATAGTCAGTGCCATTAGACATGTGATGAATGAATGAATGCCTCTAGATGTCTAGCTGTATCAGTATTGAAAGCTTTACTTGTTCATGTGTTTAACCAGTATGTCATTTCCTGAAATTCCTTGATCATTACTAATGCCTCGTTGCCTTAGTATATTTACACAACCTATATTTCAACTGCAACATTTTAACAATCAAAAAAATCTAAATGAGATCAATTTCCAGAGCCCTGTACAAACTGTCCAAAGAGGAATCTAACCACAAGTATGACTATAAAGCAATTAATTAATTTCTCTAAGTCACTTAGGGAAATGCCTCACTACCTCAAAAGCACAGTGTTACTATAAGGGTAAGATCAAAGGTAATTAACTTATAATTTCCAACAAATTTGGCTATTACCTTTACTGGAGATGGTGTTTGTGAGCCTTTCCTCTTTGGGATCATCACATGAAGACAAAATAGGGCCATTTCTAGGTAGGCATCTCTTATCAATCTAAAATGATACAGCACTGAACTTATTAAAGAGCTTTACCATTTGTATAATATTTTTGCATCATAAGCTTACAAAGGATAAACACAGGCAAAATTAGAATCTATCCAAATACTCAAACTTCCTTTTCATAGTACTTTTGGCCTTAGGTGTTGGAATCTTTCTTCCTGAAACTAGAAGCTCTTGAAGAAAGCAGAGTATCCTACCTAGTCCTATACTGACAGCCCTCCACTCAATGACTGCTGTGAAACTAACATCTGGAACATTCTGGAATATTCTAGCAAGCAGGGAAAAGTCAGAACCAGGGAAACCTACTTTGAAAACTCAGTTACTTACTGTACTCTTCCACACTAATTAAAATGGAATAAAATACAGAGTTCTGCAAAAAGCAGTGATATGGTACAAATGAAGTCTGGGTGCTTAGGATCAAAACTGTCAGTCAAGGCCACTTGTATCAGTGCTATTTTAATAACAGTGGTTTATCCTCAATACTGAGGTGACTTTTGTGAAGAATTGAGCTGGTCAGCCCTGGTGTGGATGACCAGAGTGAATAAACACACATAGTTCTCCTGGATACAAATCATATGAAAGAAAGGATCTTCTCGTCAGAAGTCAGTTGTCCAGGGCTGGCTGCCACTCAGGCCTGAGATGGACAGAAGATTGGGAACAGGCCTGAAATGATTTACAGTCCAATACACCACCATGACAATGGACGCCTCTGCCACTGTTATCAAGGGGGCCTTGGCAAAGGCAAAAACAACAAGTGTAAAAGCAAGTCAGTAACCATTTGATACAGATGGATCGCAGTGTGCTACCCTGTCGCGAAGACACTTGTGCTCTCCACCAGTGTTCAACGTCCCACCAAACCACAGAATTCACACCAAACACAAATACTGCTCTCACAAGGAAAAGGCGTGTTTCTTACCCTGAGTTTTGGTCATTTTTCAAACTTAGTTGTATAGCTTCACATAAACTGTCAAATTTCATACTTGGGAATTTCTCTTCCATCAGTATTTGACGTTCTATTTTGCCTTAAAAAAAATATATATGTATATCACATATATATATCACATATGGTTTTTCCTTTTTCTATCACTTAGAGCCTCTGAACAAATATTTCATGTTGGAAATTCATAAGCCTGACAAGGCTGTCCTTCTGTCAGTCTGTCATTTCTTGCTGAAAGAAACACCTGTGGGGAAAGACCTACTGCTTCTTTTCCCAGGGGCCTAAGCTTCCCCTGCCTCCAGTTAACACCACTGGGCCAAGATGCCTTTGGCTTCTGCAAAACAACTGGCTTGTCCATTTGATTTTCTCCCCTTTGTGTGCCTTCCCTTATGTCTCATGTCCTTTCTCTACATCTGTTTTCTCCACTCCCGTCTGGTTGTCATAGGAAGCATCAGATGTCATGGGAAGTATCTGCATTCTTATATCCAATGCAGCATCCATGGCAACTGTGACACTGAATAAACTTGAGTGGAGTGGACGAATGGATACAGAAAACGTGTAGTGTATGAAAATACATGAGGTGTGATGGAAAACCACAGTGTGTGTTTAAATTTTTAAAACATGTTATGGTAAAAAATATCTTGCCAATAATCCCCTTCAGAGTACTTCCCATCTCTTCAGACACAGTTGTGTCACTGTGGCTGCCTCAGTGTCTAAATGGATTCTAAATATTTAGCTTTCACGGCCAATTTAACTTCGGGGGAGAGCCAGGAGTCGGCTGGTGGCAGAGACAATGTTTCTAGCAGCCTGCCTTTCCATGGGATGGCACTCAGCAACAGTGTTCACTGTAGTTTGCTTTTTACGACACCTCATCAAGACACCCACGAAAGAGAACTTCCAGGATTGCTTCAGAAAGTGGCAAGAACAATGGGATAAATGTGTTTGCAGCAAGGGGGGGGAACTAATGGTAATGTGTCTTATACCATCATAAATTAAAAAAATGTAAACATCACTGTATTTTCTCATCACTCCATATATACACGTGCACACACACACACACACACACACACAATGGAATATTATTCAGAATGAAGAAAAAAGGAAATTGTTTTATTTGCAACCACACAGACGAACCCAGGACATTTTGCTTAATGTAAGAAGCCAGGCACAGAAAGGCAGACACAAGGACCTTGCTCACAGGGGGGATCTAAGGAAGCTGAACTCTGAAAGCAGAGTAGGAAGGGTGGTTTCCAGGGAATGGGAAGCCCAGGACTAGGGAGCTGTAGGTCAAAGTTTTAGTTAGACAAGCTCAGTAAGTTCTGAAGAACCACTGTACTGCATGAGGCTATAACCCACAATAATGTACTGGATACTGGAAAACTGCTAAGAAAGTAGATTTGAAATGCTTTCACCACAATGAGAATGATAAGCATTCATGTAATGAATATGCTATGTAGTTCAATTTAATTATCTCACAAAATGGATATATATATATATATATATATATGAAAACATACTTACCTCAAACTTACACACAATTATTATTTGTTGATTATAAATAAAATTTAACAATAATCACACCCTAATGGCACAAATTCTAGGAAGCCAGCAAATGCTTGAAAACCCTCAGTGAGGATGCAAACGGTCTGGCCTTCACACGGTTCCTGGCGCTCTTGGTGAGTGTTTCTAGAGTGGCATTAAATGAACACCTCTAGAGCAAAAAACAAAAAAGAGGTATTTTGCTTACTCGTGGTTCTCAAGCAGCTGTGCAAGGAAGGGACACACAGCAGCCAGCACCGCAGTTGCAGCGGGTGCTAGCTTTTAGGACAGGCTGGCTTTTGGGGGCTCACAGAGCCAGACTCCACCTTGCTTTCTTCACCTGTCAACCAGGGCTACTCACAGCTGCTAGAGCACTGCTGCAAGAATTAGCAATATGAGCTGTAAAACACCAACCAGAGCACTTAGCATGCAACAGATGGTCAGCGAATGACAGCGTGATCAGGCTTTGCTTTTCTTGTGGCGAGAATGCCCCTCCGCACACACCTCAGTCACGTAAATAAGGACCATACAAATGCTGCAAATGTGGGTACACTGTAGCTATTTCATTTTAATGGATATGTATCTTAGTTAGAAAAATTAGTGAAAAATTTTAGCTGGGTAGTGGAATAATACAGAAAAATACCTTCTAAGCATCATTTAGGTGATGTTATGTATAGACAAGTGGCTGATGTTAATATGTTTTAACCAAACTTCAAACTTTGTATAGGAAATGCCAGTTATAACTGCAAAAAAACTCATAATGCTTTTTTCTTGCCTGATATAAATTTAAAAGAAACAATATCAGCTAGGCATGATGGCGCACTCCTATAATCCCAGCACTAGGGAAGTTGAGGCAGGAAGATCATTGCAAGTTCGAGATCAGGGTGGGCTACAAAGTGAGCCCAAGGCCAGCCTGAACTGCACAGCAAAATCTTGTCTCAAAAACACAAAGTGGGGGAGGGTGGAGAAGACAAGATAGCCAATCAGTGGGCAACAGAATACAAAGCCTCCCGGGAGAAACAATTCATATGCCAGAATAAAACACCCTGGAGAGACCCAGACAGAGGGAGATGGATCCTCTTGACACAGGAAGAAATTAAAAAGTAAAAAAGCTTGTCAAATATTTCAGGACTACAACTGAAACAGCTAAAAATTAAGGGTCACAGCATTTTTGCGGTGACTCACCAAGTTTGCACCAGCTTGAATCCACGCCAGCAGGTAGAGCCACCAAAACTCATTCTTGCTGCCACTCACAGGAAGAACAGCAGCACTGAAGTTGGGGGTTGGTGAGCACAACGGAGAGTGGAGCCAGCAAAGGGACCTTCGTTAATCCACGGTCAGTGCTGGGAATGAGATTCCCCACCACGGGAAGGGCGCGACCAAGTGGGCAACATGTTGGTATCAGGGAGGAGGCGCCAGAACTGGGAGCAACAGTGACTTCAGTTGGTTGCTCCCTCCCCAGAGCAGATTTGTGGGATTTGCTTGGACTGGGGCATGCCCCTGGCCGGGACCCAATGAGTCATCCCAAATCAATTCCCTGCGCCTAGCAAGTACTAACTTGGTGAAGGCAGCTGAAGTTTGGCTGGCCCAGTGGGGAGAGGCAGGCATACACAGCCTGCTTACACCTCAGTGACAAGAACAGGCAGGACAGGGCGGAGTTTCCTCGCCAGTTTGCTTCAGAGGAAACGTGGCCAAAAGGGAAGGGGGCTGGGACCTGCACAGTAACCTGTGTGGAGGAAGCCAGGACCATGACAGGAGAGAGAGGCAGGAGGAGGCCCCCAGCCCAGAACCCTGACAGCACTGATCCAGGAGAAGGAAAAACAAGGGAGACTGAAGGCGGCAAACACACAACATCAGACGTGGCTTCAATGGACATTAAGAGATATCTTTGGGACCTTGTAGACGAGCTCAAAACTGAAATATTAAATCAGGTAAATCAGGATATGAGTAGAGTAATAAAAGAAATGCTCTCAGGAAGCATCTCTCAGGATGCTACAGACAGAAGAAGGGAGGAACACAAAAAAAGGAGAGAAACATTTGATAAAGAATATAAAGAAAATATAGAATACATGAAGCACATTCACAGAGACTACCAGGAAATTAAAAACTCCATTGAAAGCTGGCAAAACTCCTTAAAAGAAACTAAGGATAGACTATCAAAACTTGAAGACAAGTTTTCAATGTGTGATCATGAAAGGAAAAATCTCTCAAAAATAACAAGGAAACAGGCAGTAACAATGCAAAGGCTAGAGGACGACAAGAGAATCTACAATTTAAAAGTAAGAAATGTGAACAAAGAAGCAGGAATACAAACAGGTGAATTATAAAGGCTATTCACGGAAATAATTAAGGAAAACTTCCCAAGCATGGGAAAAGAAAATGACATTCAGTTATGTGAGGCATACAGAACTCCAGCCACCTACAACCAAAACAGAGCTACACTCAGACATATAATAATTAAGATACCAGAAATTCAATATAAAAACAGAATATTAAAAGCCATCAGAGAAAAGAAACAGATTACCTATAAAGGTAAGCCCATCAGGATCATGGTTGACTTCTCAACACAGACCATCAGATCAAGAGGAGGTTGGGGCAAAGTGTTACAAGCCCTGAAAGAAAATAACCTCCAGCCCAGATTGATGTACCCTGAAAAACTGTCACTAGAAGTTGATGGAGAAATAAGATGCTTCCACGACAAAGAGGAACTGGGGGAGTTTGTGACCACCAATCCAACACTACAGAGAATACTGAAAGACATTCTAGAGATAGAGAAAAAAAAAATACCAGGATTGTAGGAACAGTGGCAGAAAGGCCTCAATGAGTGGGGCAGGCAGTAGAATGAAGGAGAAAAGTAGACAAACAAAGGCAGAAAAATAGCATAGCAGAAATGAGGCAGAGAAGGATAACTAGAAACTGTAACATAGATGGCCTTGATACGCTATATTGTTAATAGTGCACCAGGATTTAAAACCCACATTACTCACACTACTCTGCTTAGATGTATTATATTCTGTTCCAGTCATTCTACCTGTACTAGATTTGAGGGCACAGACAGTAATCCTGAAAATAACAGGATATAGTATGGTAATCATCCTTAAGTTCCTATTAACTTAATCTAAAGCTCTGTAAACCTACACTGTTTTACCATGACTGATCGTAATTGAATCTGGTTTGTTAGATTGCTGTTTTGTATTGATAGATTTTATTTAAAGCTGTTATGATTGATAATATCAAGTCTGAGAGTATAGGCAACTGCACTTAAGATGACAAGATCCACTAGAATATCCACTCTGGTTTGATTATTACCTGCCTTTAAAGTTTTATACTGTCTACAATGTTTTATTTTTACTACTACTATTATTTACTGCTATACTCAATGATACTGCTATATTCAATTATGCCTGATGATATAGACATTCTATTGAAGATAATAAGAAACAACACAGTAATCATTGTAGATCACCTTGTACTGTGGTTTTATACGACTTTTTGGTTTCATGTTTTTTTTGGAATTTGTTTTGTTTTGTCTTGCTGTGTTTTGTTTTTCCCTCTAATACAGAAAGGATAGAAATACATGTAGAGACTCATGCATGAGTAGCTGTCTACACTCTCACTGTTTGACTATCTACTTTGTATGCTTTAATTTTGTAACTTGATCAACTATTTCTAAGAGGACAATATGTAATTTTTAACTAGTGATTTCTTTTCTTTTTTTTTTTTTTTTTGGAATTCTGTATTACCTCTACCCTTTACATGCTTTTGTTTCTCTTTAAACAAAATTTTAAAAAAAGACAAAGGGGGGAAAAAAGCAATATTCTTTTATTGAAATGTGTTTTATCACTACAAGCCCTTTACAACATCTGTATTTTTATAGTCAAGATCATTGTTAGTAGTAAAAAAAAAAAAAAGCCTAGAAAAATTTTCACAGTTCTGATTCCAAGTGTATCTTACCTTTCTGAAAAAGGATTTCAGCTTCCACCTCACGTTCCTCTACAGCTGCTGTCTTACAGAGCCTCAAGGCTGTCTCAAAAAGATGAAGAGCAGGCACCCACTTGGAGGAGTCCTTCCTCTTACTGCTGCAATGTGCTTGCTTGGCCAGGGTGTGTCCTAAAGGAAAATGGTTGGGTGGGAGGCACAGCCATAAAATAAGTGGTGGTCCTAGCAAGCTTGAAAGTCACCAGACTCCTCTCAGGAATGGTATCTATTGAGAACTCTGGGGGTCTTCAGTTTTTAGCACCCCAGAAAGGTTTTTAAAAAAACACCAGAGTCAATGTTTCAGTGAACTACAACAATAACTCTTATCTTTGGTAAATCTCCAACACGGTTTCTTGTTTCTAAAATGAGAGACAAATTCCCGAGTCTCTTTAAGCTCTAAAATTTCATGGCACTCTTCAGAACAACTTCCATATTCCTAAAATGAGGTTATCAGCAGGAAACATCTGGAATTTTCATGTTGCTTTCAATTAAATTTACATACATTAATGCACAGTAATTTTCATTCTATTAAATACAATAGTGGCTGTTTGCTACGCATTTCTTTCCCATACCAATCTGACAGTAAACCGATCGTGGACAAGAGCTACGGGCCCAGCATCACAATGAACAGAAGGGCTGTTGGATGGAAGAAGCACTTTTCTTAATCTACCTGCTTCAAAGACGGATATACATTTATTCCACAAATATTTTCTACATGCTGAGACATGAAATGAAAATGAGAAAGGAGAATGATAAAAGCTAAAATGCCAGCAACCTTCTCAGGTACTTAACATGCATTAGTCATATGATGCTCACAACTCGAAGTGGGTACCATTATTGTGCTCATTTGACAGAAGATAAATAGTATCTCCGAGAGTAATTTTAAGTGAGACCTCCAAGTTCACATAGCTGGTGAGTAGCACAGCCATAATTTCAACCTAATCCATCAGGGTCCACATGCACCCCTCCCTAAATTACAAGGTTTCATAGCCCCTAAAAGCAAGGACATGGAGTCTAGTGATCATTGAGAAGACGAACAGCCTCACAGGTAATCAAAGTGTGTGGCTGGCTGAGTGGCAAGGAAAATGGAGAATACTATGGTGGCAGGGGACAGGAGCCCTGGCTCATACCTGGGAAGGTCAGGGACAGCTTCCCCCAGGACACACTGTCCAGGAAGACAGTCAATGACTGCCTCGTCATCAGTAATTTCAAAGAGAAAAAAACAAGCCGGGATAAAGAGTAGAAGAAAACAGGAAAATATTACACTGCTGAGATAGCTGGATACACACAAGAAAGAGAGAAAGTAAGGCAGTGTAGGGCTGCAGGATATAGATGCTTGGTGATAGCTGAAACACTGGGTCCCGGCCAGTCACTGGTACTACCCTGTCATTTGAGGCCTTGAACAACTCCCTAGATGACCCTCCGTTTTGAATGTCTTCCTCTTAGATACAAAGAGAAGGAGAATTAGAAAATACCTTGGGTTCTGGAATTTTTCAGTTTCAAATACCTACCCTACAAAGGGTTAACAAAAATAAACACTTTTGTAAATCTTGGCTTCAGGAAGGTGCCATATGGATGGCAGGATGTGAAGAGCCTCAGTCTCTTCTTCTCCCTCCCTCTCTCCCTCCCCCACCTTCCCCTGCCTCCACCAGTGGAAAGAGACTCTGAACCAGGTAGGAAGGTAGCACATGGCTGAGAATACTGACAGGCAGAAGCTGATTTCCTGCACCCAGAGGCTCCCCCGACAGTGAGGAGCTCGGTCACTGGACGTGAGATGGTAGCATGGATGAAGCTCTGTACCTCTGCGCACTGGGAGCCTTCACAGCACACACGTCACTCTCCACTCACCGAACCCCACAACAGACCAATGACATTGCTACTTCACCATTTTGCAATATAGAAAACAGAAACACAGGGAAGTTAAATAATTCCTTTAAGAGAAAGTATAAGAACTGTGTCTCTCTAGAGTCCATACACTTAACCCCAGCAATTACCGATTATGATTAGCTCCCTGGCAAGAAGAGAAAGAAAAGACATGCTATTATTATCTGTCCAATACGACTTACTGTTTCAAAGCACTCTCATTTTAAATCTTTCATTATTGTTTCAAATTATATCATAGCTGTTTATTGATAGGAGACAAAAATATCAAATATTAAATGTCATTGAAGTACATTTATAGATAGGCACATATATATTAGTACTATATAAGAAAGTACCAATATATAATAGAAGTATTTGAATTATCCTCTAGATTCCTCTTAAATTGTAATTGTTACAAAAAACATTGATTATTCTCTCTTTATTCACCAACCATATGATAGGTTCCAACTTGATTTGATGGCAGAGATGGCAAATGCTTCTCATTATATTCCCATTCCCCAGTATCATTTTTACACAGAAGAGATATTCAAAAAAAATATGTGCTGATTGAAAGAATGTAGGAAACGTCTTCCTTTCTATTTGCAATCTGTAATTTACCTTTCTATCTAAAAAGGGTAGCTGACAAAAAGGGTAGCTCAAGGTAAGGCAATTAATGGGAAAATAAATAATCATAGTGCTTATTTTTATTTTATAAAAATCCTGTCAACATACTATTTGCTATCAGAGGCTTTCACAAAGAAAACAAATTTAGGTAGCTCTGTTCTTGTGATGTAATCTATACTGTAAGGAAAAACTGTCAAGAATGCAAGTCACAGATGAGTTTGTGCTTCCTAATATCAAAATGTTCCTTTCTCCAGTAAACATCAACTCTGTGAAAACGAAGTCATGAAACTAACACTGTTTTGACAGAAAAGCTGCTTTTGGGTTTGTTTTTAAAGTCTGTATTTAATATAATATACCAGAAAGCAAGCTGTTCAGCTTCAAATGAGTCTGAAAAACAGCAACAGCATTGTCATTGAATGGTGACACGTGTTCAAGATGAGTAAGTCAGAGAAGTAGAGAACACATTTGATTTTTACACAATCTGTACTTTAAGCTCATAGAGAAGTCAAATGTCCTGATAGTATAAAAAATTGTGGGCCAAAAATACAGAAGTAGTAGCTCTGATTAGATGAGTGGGCTGGATGGGATCTGAGAGGCCAAGTAAGCAAGGCTCACTTCATAAATGAGCAAATAATAGAGTGGGGAGGTAATGCGATTTCTATCTAATAATGATGATGATTCTTTTGGTTTATAGTTCAGAGCCCCCCCTAAGCCTCATGCACTCATTCATAGGGCTTTTGGGAGATGGCTGGATTGTGGGAATGTGATTCTCATTGGTGGATTAGTCCATTGGTGAGTTAATACCTAAATGCACTGTTGGGAAGTGAAGCCAGCTGGAGGAAGTGGGTCACTGGGGTGAACACAGCTGCATAAACCTTTCTGTACTGTGAACTGGACATAAGCCTGACAGATACCAGAAACCTTGGGTCTCAGACCAAAGAAAATGTCCTGGAGAGAATCTGAAATGAAGTCTGTGAGTCTCTGCCTGCCTGGCTGTCTGCCTACCTCCTTGGTTTTCCAAGGAGAGCAGTGAAGCCAACCGACAACAGCCAGGGTCCTCCTGACTAACAAGCTCAAGAGTGAAGCCTCTGTTAGTCCCCTTGGTGTCTCAATGGGGAACTGAACTCTTAAAGGCCAATACCAAGTCAAACAACAGAGACAGAACTAGTTCTTCTGACCAGCATTTGCTGCACTGTCATGCTGAAGTTAATCCAGTAAACTGCACCTAAACCACAGTAACCATACAAAGGCAGCAATCCAGCACAGAACAGCTAGCAGCTGGCAAGGGGAAGAGCAAATAGGAAGATGAAGAACAAACCAATGAAGGATCTAATGACAACCTGAGGTAAAAAGAAAAAAAAAGAGTACTTCTAGAGATCGCTCTGGTCACTTTCCTTGTCATGGAGACACAATACCCGATATCCACTCTTTAAAGGAGGGGAGGTTTATTTTGGGTCACATTTCAGCCCAGGATTGGCCACCTCCGAAGAAGAAACAGCACAAGGGCTTGGCAGAGGAAAGCTACTCCGGTCACAGCAGCCAAGAAGCAGAGAGAAAAGCAGGGAGCTGAGAAGGGAGAGACATCGTGCCTGGGCTCAACCCCACTGTGCTGCCACTTCTGACCAGGCCTCATCCCCTAACATCACATTTGGCGACAACCTTCCCCCAACCCCACCTTTGAGCACATGAGGTTCTGGGGGAGATCCAGTATAAACTATAACAGAGATACAAAGTTAGCAGGGTGCTTTTAGAAGAGTCGGTGCTGAAATCTGAATTAGTGACCAGAAAGATTGAGAAGACAACAGAGGGCAGCTTAAATCATTGATGACATAAATAAATGGAAATTTCAAGCGAAAAGATAACAGACTTGGAAGAGAGATCTAAATTGACATTTAAATATTACTCAATGCTTAATAATGGTTACGATAGTCCAGGCATTGATCTAGATCTCTTACTCATTTAATCTTCCTGACAATTCTATGGAGTAAGTGGCATCATTATCACTGCCATGTCTGAATATCTGTACCCTTATGGTTCCCAATTCACATGTTGAAATCTAATGTCCATGATGATAGAATCAAGAGGTGGGAACTTTGATAGGCAATTAGGACATGAAAGCGGAGCTCTCTTGAATGGGATTAATGTCCTTATATAAGAAGCTCAAGGGAGAATGTTTGCCTCTTCCGTCACGTAAAACAAACAGAAAGCACTGTCTATGAAGTAGAGAAAACCTTCACCACATGCTAAACCTTGATCTTGGACTTTCCAGCTTCTGGATTTGTTAGCAATGCATTTCTATTACTTGAAAATTACCCAGTCTAAGGCATTTTGTTACAACAACTCAAACAGACTAAAATATCCCCACTTTTGAGATGAGGAAACTAAGACACAAAGTAAATCACAGGTTTAGGCATGCTGACTCCAGCTGTAGTGGAATCGACAAGGAAGAAAGAATGGAGAAAGTGACAAGGGTACAATTAAGCAAAATGGAATTTGCCCAGAATTAGAAAGAGATTTGTCTGCAGACTGAAAGAGGTCCCTGAGTTCGAGGTACAGGAAGATAAGACATGCACCCGGAGATATGCAAGTAAGATTCCTAAATTACAGATGGCCAAGGGAAAATCTTCTGATGACAGTAACTAATTTTTCACCAAAAAGAGAAAAATTAAATTGGTGCTGCAGATCTCATGTGCAATGATCAGATGGAAATGGTAGAAGAGCAGGAACTGAGTCCTGAGTGGAAAGGCCACACCCCCAGATTCTGATAGTCAGCTAAGCTAGCACATTATCCAGCTGCTGAGTCCCGAGAACATGTGTTTGGAATGTATCTGTGGAAAACATTAGCCAAAAAATATTCAATCAATAGCCTACAGAACCCGAGGCTGAAAGTTGGGGAAGATGAATGAAAAAAGAAGATAAAGAGAAAAATATATTTGCCCAATGGAAGAATGACCGCATTTAGATATTGCTAATTTCAGAGCAGAATTCTAAAAATAGCTTCTTTAAAAAGAAAATACTTTGAAGGAGAGACAAAAATATTTTGCCCTTGAAAGTAATGGATTACCCTCGTAAAATTTAGAAAGAATAGAAAGGAAAAATTTAGAAGTCTCTTCTAAAAGGTGCAATTAAACTTGAAATGTAATGCTGATGTAAATAGGTCATCTTGTTGGGGACAGCCTGGAAGGGAGGCAGGTGAGAGTCTGGGTGACAGGAATTAGCCAGATCTGCCTACCAGAGAGCTTTGGGAATCTTGTGTTTTACTTTGAGGTCTAGGAAAGAAAAAGTACAACAGATGTCTAAAATAATGATAGAAAAGAAAGGTAATGATGAAAACAATTTGACCAACATGACAAAGTGAAATACATAATCAAGGAAGAGGTAAGGCATTATATCAGTAACAGCCATCCATTGCCTGCCTTCTATGTGTCAGGCACTGTGCTTGAATACTTTACGTAAGTATTGCAAACTCATAAGGTAAAGAGCCCTACCCCCATTTTGCAGGTAAGGCCCTCCAGTCTAAGAGCCTAAATAACTTCCAGGATCAGACACCTAAGCAGCCATACTGCCAAGATTCAAGCTATGCCCTCCAGACACTAAACCCACATCTGAGCAGTGTGCTCTACACTCTGCCCTGTGCTTCCTGATTCTGATCACCCGTGTGCTGCTCTTCTTTCCACAGTACTATCATGAGCTTATCCTCCTTGAAATATGTGAAAAGGGTCTACCATTTTACTACATACCTGAAACGCTACTCGGTACTAAATATGTTTGTGCCTTGACTAACAAATAGTTCCCAAATGTAACTTTTGTTACAAAAGTCATGTGTGTTCATTTAGGAAGATTTAAAGAAAAGAAACAAGTGAAAAGAATAAAATAAACATCATCCATAACCACAGCAGCCAAGAAGCATCTCTGAACATTTTGGTATAAATTTCTATCTTTGTTTTCCTGTGGTATCATGATATATAAATGAATATTTTGAATTTTTGTGTTTAGGACATTTTTCCAATGTAGTACATATAAATATCTTTCTGTAGAAAATAGAAATTTTTCTGCAATATCATTATTAGTGGTTACATAGTAGTCTAGTGGATGAAGTATGAAAGCCTCATGTTTGGTTGATTGATTGATTTTAGGTGCGTGCTAGGCACCTAAGATATCAGGTGGGCAAATCTGTCACCATGTCACCATGGAGGCCTCAATCAAGCAAACAGTTCATAACAACTGGTCTGATGAGTGTTACAAGAGGAATAATCAGCTAGCAGAGGAGTAGGGTACCTAACTCAGTGTTGATGGTCAAAAAAAGCTTCTCAGAAAATGTGATGTTTAAGGTATGAAGGACACAGACACTTAAAGGCAGTGTCTCTGTATGTGCAAGGGTAGAAGAGGCAAGGGCAAGACAAGAGTGGGTGTGCAGTATCTGGGAAAGATGGCTCCAGCTGGAGAACACAGATGTGCAAAGGCTTAGTAAGTACCCAGTGATTCACAGTGACTGGAGGGTAGAAGGGCAGGATGATGAGCCAGCCTGGACCACATCACAAGAATTCTTGTAAGCCAAATAAATGGGAAGTGTTTACTTAAGAGACACAGTATGGAAATAGAATACACAAAAGTAATTAAGAGACCAGAGAGGAAGGAGAAAACCAGGAAGAATGCAGTGTCTGGGCATCTAAAGGTGAAGAAAACAGAGTTTCCAAAAATTGCAACTGATGTCAACAATGTCAGATGTATTACCAGGTTGAGGGTTCATATAGGTAAGTTCAGAAAATCATGTCTTGGAATCGTAATTAACTCCTTAGTAACAGAACTTTGAGAGTGGTCTCTCTGGTTCAAATCCAGAGTAGAGTGGGGTAAGGTATGAATGGGAGTGGAAATCAACGAGAGAAGGAACAGAGTCCAATGTTAAGCTTGTGGGTGGAGGGCATTGGGAGGTGTTATGGCTTCTATCTAGATTTACTCACAAAGCTTCATGCACTCAGAAGTGGGCTTTTCAGAGGTGGCTGTATCTTGATTGGGTGAATATGGATTAAGGGTATGTGATAACTGGATTAGTCCACTGACCATCTAACACTGTGGGCAGTGGGAAGTTCTACCCGGCATGTGGGTGGCATCAACCACTGGGCTACAGGCCTAATGGAATGGAATAAAAAGGAAAGATGGAAAGCAGGGTGCTGCTCACCACCTTCTGCCTGCCACACCATGAACTGTTTCTCCTCTGTTCCTCCCTGCCTTGGAGCCGGCTGACTATGGACTGAAATCACTACAAACTGGAGTGATAATAAACCTTTCCTCCCTTAATTTTGGGTGCCAAGTATTTTGTTGCAGCAACACTGAAAGTAACTAACAGGAGGAAACGCAGTGGAGGCCTGGGGGAGGTTTATGTTTGTTTGTTTGTTTGTTTGTTTAGTTTGGCTTGGTTTTGGAGGGAAGGGAAGGGAAGGGAAGGGAAGGGAAGGGAAGGGAAGGGAAGGGAAGGGAAGGGAAGGGAATAGAATGGGAAGGATGGAAAAAGGTTGAGATGTGTTATGCACATGTACCAACTCCCCATGATGAGCATAACCATTATGTATGGCAAACATGAATTAGTAAACTTTTTAAAATAAAAATAAAAAATGAAGAGAACTTGAAAAAGGACATATTGAGCAAAGAGGATGGAAGATGTGCAAGAGAAAGCAAAAGTGTTGGAGCAGGAAGCCTGGGAAGAAGACAGAACTGGAAGCCAAGAGGCTGGCCTTTGGGAAAGCGAAGCTGCTCCCTGACAAAGGACCAGGGCAGAGAGAAGCTGGAGCTATGACTCAGGCTGATTAGACAGGTTTCCCAAGAGGCTCAACACGCGAAAAGCAGTGAGGCATATACAGCCTTCCCCCCTCTACCCTGCTCAGAAACTACAGCGCCCCGCTGGTACATAAAATACCATCATCAGCAAATCTATTTACTTTGCTGGCTTGTGTATAGCGGAGGAGTGTAGATGTTATGCCTTCAAGGAAGGCACTGGATCAGTCCCACACCTGTCAGATACAAGTTCATTTCTGTAAACTTTATAAACGTTATTAAAGCTTGGAAAAATAAATATATTTGTTAAAACTTGTTTTTCTTTTCCCTTCCTAAATATTAAGTGTTTTTAAAGATATACTTAACAGTATTGATTATAACTAAAAAGCATAATGCTTTTTTACAACCGTGAGCTCGTTACTGAAATGTATAGTAATTTTTAAGTAGACTATCTGATTATTATTTCAATTGAAATGATCAATTAAATGGATAAAATTCAAATAACACTTGTTATAATTATTATAATCAACTTTATACTTTATTCATACCTAAAGGCCATCCATACATCACAAAGTCTGGCACATGATAAGTGACCAGAAACTTAAATAAATGTAGCCTGACTATTCACAAACCTTACTCCTTTTAAATACCTTCATATAGCCTGTCTGAAAATAACTTGAAACTACATATCAATCACTGAAGTGCCATACATATGGCAAAGTTCTTACCAATTCTCATTTTTATTTTGGCCAATAGCATGACATGAGGAAGCCAGATATTTTTTAAAGGCTGTAATGGATTTGCATATTCAGTATTTGATAAGGGAAATTCAATTGTCTCTCCAAAAGTTAGCATCTATAAAAGAAACGTTGTAATGAGCAATTAGTTATTGTGGCTTAGAATAAGAAAAGAAACAGAGAAGTAAGTTTTCTAAGTTTTGTGGACACAAAGACATTCTCACCTGTTCAATAAGAATGTTGTGGGCCTGAGTCAAAAATTTTAACATTTCTGTTTCTGAAGAGGGAGGCTGCTGCTTGAATTTCTCAGCTTTTGTTAGGTCATCCAGCAAGACGAGGCTTCTTGCCAGGGTTAACCAAGATCGAGGAGAAATAAACTCATTTCCTTCAAGCAAATGTATTATATCCTATTAAAACAAAAGTATTTGATTTGATAGTACCATTTTCAATTTACAGAAACAAGAGCTAGCTGTCTGTCATAGCTTCAGCACCTAAAAGAATTTAAAATTCTCCTTTTGTTCCAGTAGAATCCTTCCTAAATGTAACTGTGAACAAGGTTGCTCTGTACCTGAAGGTTTGTTATGATGTCTGCCTTCAGATGCTTTTCTTGCAGGCCAAGGATTACAGCCTGCATCAAAAATTCAGCCTGCATCTCTGTGTCGTCAGCGCTTGCTGCCTCCGCACACACTTCCTTGATGAGGCTCAAACAATCTGTCATATCGTTCTCTAAAATAAACAAGTGTGGTTACTTAAAATGCATTGAGAAAGCAAGAACATATATAAATGTAGAATATTCCCAGTGTTCGCTACAGGAAGATTGAATAAGGTTGAAGAACAAGAAGATATTAATATGGAAAACAAATATAATCTACATGAAACACTGTAAAGAAATGTAAGTTAGGGGGAGTACTTTGAAATAGCCCAGGGCTGCAAAAGCAACCGCACTATTACATGAAGTAATTTGTCTTGAAAAATGGACAGAAGAGTGGTGAACAGAAAGGTATAAAAACAAATGTATTAATCGATGTAAGAATATTTATATATGCCAGGCTATTATCTAAGACTGCAGATTTTAACCACTTAATTCTAACAATAATCTAGGAAACAGATCCAATTACTTGTATTTTACAGCTCAGAAGAGTCAGGTGCAGAAAGACAAGAGAGAAGACACTCAGCTGGGAAAGACTTGGCCAGGAACTGGCAGAAGTAGCACATGAACCTGAGTTCCGGAGGCTCCATGCTCTTGTCCCTGACGCTCTGCCACCTTCCAAAACGACAAGACTCTGGGGACATAAATGCATCCTGAAATCTCCTGGCTGTTTTATACATATCCCTGACCGTTTTCACCGATACAAAGGACTGTTGGAAATTACTCTTATTAAATAACCTGGATTTTGAATTCTAGAAACAGATCAAGCTAGAGAATTATAAAGTGGGAATGTCATAATACAATAAATCACAATAAAACCCTTCACCTGCACGCACATCTAGGAAAACAGCTGATTCAGCAAAGCGAGGCGTCTGTACCTTTCACAATTCCGATGCCGCGAATCTGTGCTCCGAAGGCAGTCACAAGGGTGAGGCGGCACCGCAACCACAGATGGGTATTGAAATATTCTCGGGCATTCAAGGAAACGGGGTCCAAAAACACATTCTCATCTTTATTTTCTGTGACCTGAACAATATTGAAATGGTGGTTATTTTCCCATTTAATAATATCCAAGTTCCTGCCTGAGGCTAAATGTAAGCCGAAAGAAGCAGCCAGTATTGTTGCACAGTGTTAAGTTTTTAAATTTAGAAATTACGTTTGCATGTCCTATAAAATACATAGAAAGAACAAATAAATAAATAAATAAATCATCCACAATCCTCTGGAACTACCGGGAGGGAGCAACAGGGGGCATTTTCTTTTCAGTACCTAATTTAATTTAAAATTCTCTCCTCTTGTTCTAATGGAAATCCTTCCATAAATATAAATGTGAAGGAAGTATCCTTCCTACTTGCAGTGTTATGAGGTCTACCTTTAAATGTCTTTCTTGTAGGTTGAGCATGGGAGCTTGGATGAAGAATTCAGCCCATGGCTAGGGTCAGTCTAGGCACTGGGGAACTTCAAAGTCTTCTGGGTGTAAAAAAAAAAAAAAGAAAAAGAAAAAAACACCCTATTTGCTCTAGAACTCCCTGCCACACATCTATGACAGCTCATCACCACCCAACCGGTCAGCAACATCTACCACTCAGGAGCAGCTACTGTGACTTAGAAGGGGACAGAATGTGGACAGGGGAGGGACTCACAAGAACACAAGGGTGAGCTGTCCCCAGGGAAAGAGGCCATGGGCAGGAGGGTGTATAACCCAGTCAAGCACTCCCTGGGCTTCAGGTACTTACATTAGTCATGGGAAGAAAATGCCCATCGATAAAATTTAACCTCTCAGTGCTTACATCTCCTGTTACTCATGGAAAGGCCGCTTCCACTTCCACTCAGGATTTCTCAAACTTGGGACACTGACTGACATTTTAAGGCAGATAGCAATTGCTATGGGACAGGGGAGACTATCTTGTACATTACAGGGTGTTTACTGGTGTTTATAGGGTGTTTACCTTTAACCAGTAGATGCCAATGGCACTTCCCCTATTTGCCACTACCAAAATATCCCTGGCATTTCCAAATGTCCCGGAAGAGGTAAAATCTCCGCTGGTGGACAACTAATGTTCTAAATCTGCTTTTCCAATTATCTCGCTTTTTAGTATTACTATCAGTTTTAATATAGTTAGAGATGAATTTCTATTTAGGAAAATTAGTTTTGCTAATTTGTAATGCTGTTGGATATTAGAGTTCTTATTAGTAATGCTTGAAATAATGAGGAAGAATTTTATGTGATGAATCTTTATATTTTAATCCTTAATCAGCCCTGTATTGTTAAATTATACAGTCTTATCAAAGCCCGATCACAGGATTTGTAAACAGTTGTCAAATACATTTTGAGGTTTAAGTATGAAAGACTCTAACTATAAGGAATCCAAAGTAGAAAACAGCACAGGTTTGTTAATAGCAGTGCCCAGGTAAAAAACTCAAAAGCTATGTGCTAGTCCAATCATTTTAGGCTTACTACAATGATATACCTTGATGGAATTTTAATGATTATTAAAATTAATTCCATCAGTTCACAAACAACATCACAATTTTATTAAAAAAATAAGAGATTTTTGTTACGGTATTCCATTATTAAGTAGCATAAATTAAACTTAAGTAGTTTTTTTTTTTCTCAATTCAATGTTTTTCCTACTTTACCCCCTTTGCTTCATCCAACTAATTAGATAATTGCCTAGTATGCCAACAGCTATTATGCATTAAGTCTTGGAAGGATAAACACTAATCATTCAATGCCCAGTGATTTAGTTTCGGAACACCTGTAACAATGAAATATAATGAAATGCTTTATCTTCAAATTTTTGTCCCTTGGATTTTTCTAGGGAACATATATGAATTTCATTCAAAAATTCAAAAAAAAATTCAACCTTCAGCATACATGAGTTAAGTTCATACGTACAGAAGTTCCTGAAGAAATAAGATTCTCTGCATCACCATGTACTACTTTCTTTTTAAAAAGTTTTGAATCTTGGAGCAGTTTAAGAGTGGAATATACTATTGCAGCACTAAAAGAAAAAAATATACACATTATTATTGTAAAAGAAAGAAACCACTGTTGGAGCATTTGTGTGATTTCCTAAATACCTTGCTCCAAAACAAAAATTCAGGTTGGGATTCTGTCACTAGTAACCAAAAACTTCTACAAATGCATGGATTGTCAACAATTTTACATTCATTGTCACAACTCATGTGCTTTTTTATTATAATATTTTATACTATGTTTACATTTTCCTTTGGTTATGTCTTTTGCTACATACAATTTTGCTTTTATTTACCACATGATTTGAAATAGATATATATCCTGGTTTAGATTCTAAGGGCTTTTTATTTTTAATGTCTGCAAAAGCACACTCCCCTGTTAACTGATTTTTTTAAAAAATTTACCTTTTTATCAAAGTATAAAGTGAAATAAAATGTAAGATAAAGAATTTAGTATTCTTTCATTACCCTTTCTCTTATGCAATATCCCTAGGTCATTTCAATTACTGCTGAAATGGTCAGGTTTTTCAGGAATCGGTTTGGAAACTCAGTTATGCAAACATCATTCAGATGGAGCACAAACCTATTGCAATGCCCCCCACCAGTCATTTTTACAAAACTGCCTTTTTCCAACATTCGTAGGAATTAAATTTATCTCTTTCTTTGCCTGAGTGCTTCCTCAAATCCTCATGTGGTGTTCGGGTATCCGCACAGGTTTTAGGACAGTGAACTCTCTATGGGGCAGCTCTTAATAGCACTGAAACGCCAAATCTTTTTTCCTTTTTCCCTTCTTCCTAGAAGCTCTGTTGCTCCGGTGCAGGAAGAAAGAAGGTACAGATTCTTACTCTACCTTCATCTCCAGGTGGTATTTGAAAAAGGAAAAAATTTCCCAAATTCTTGAAGAAGTTTAATTATTAATTTTAACTTTTAGTATTTTTAAGGATTTTATATTTTTATTTGTTCATGGATATAGATGGCTTTCAAAGAGAAGGTGGAAAGAAAGAACTTTATCAGAAATACTAACCTGAGAGTACCCTAAGATGAAAATCTGTATACCATTCATTTCTTTACCTTTAATTTATAAGGGGATCAAAATGTTTGTCACAATTTCCTCTTCTGGATGAAAGGCTTATTACATGTCACAATTTTCAGCAATTTTATCAATAACTATAACACAAAAATAATGTGAACTATTTTCATATTTATTTGTTTTCCTATGTACTGTAAAAAACTTTTTGCTATGCTTTTACAAATTAAAATGTTTACATATTAAATCAGTTGACATTTTTCTTTGTAGTCAATTCTAATTTTTGAAGGGCATATCCTTTTGGAGATAAGTTATTGACTTATAGTTTCTTCTTGCTAAAAAATTCTTTTTAATTCATCTGGCATAACCTGATTCTAATAGTTGACACTGAAGGTAGAGAGTTCAAATCCCACCTTTGTCATGTATTAGCAGTGCAACTTTGGGAAGTATGATCATCAATCTCTTTATCTATAAAATAGGAATGATAATAATGGTGCAGACTTCACAAACTCAAATTATTGTAGTAATTAAATCAATTATTTGTTTGTTGAAAAATACATATTGAGCACTTACTACGTGCCCAGGAGAAATCAGGAGACCATGGATACAGTAATACCTGATACAGAGGAAAACCCCTTACAGATCTGGCATTCCACTGAGAGTAGAAGTGTTACTTGGCAAAGATGACACGTAATGCATATATCATTATTATTAGTAAAGTGAACTGGCCAGAGTTGGAGGAGGAAAGTAAATTGGTATTTCAAGTTTTTAGTCAACACTCCAAACCACTGAAAAATTACTGGATTTTTAAACTCCTGTGATTTTGCAGAACCATTAAAATGGCTGCAATGTTTGCAGAATAGTTTCTGAGGTATGATTACCTAATCTTACTGCTTTTTATTTAAAATAAAATTAAGCAAGACAATAACAACAAACATAACTGAGACACTGTGTATGTACAAATACAAAATTTACACTACAAAATTTCTTCTTCCTTTAATCTCCAGCACTTGGGGGTTTCTAAGGCACACGTTTCCAAGGGCTCTTCAGAAGCTTGTGCTTCATGGGTACTAGAGCACTCTGGAAGAAAAAAAAAATGAGGCCCATGCCAGTATGCATAATCTGGAGTCAATCTTCTGATTTCAAGAGAAATGAAGTATGATGTTTGACACCTTGTCAACCCCAAAAATTTAGTGAATAAAATACAGGATATACCAGGATGTTGTAATCTACCCGGCACTGCTTAGATGCTGTCTTAGTCTGTTTTCTGTTAATATAACAAAATGCTTGAGACTAGGTAACTTGCCAAGCATGGCTCAGTGCTGGAGGCTGGAAATTTAGAACACGTTCTGGTGAGCAGCTAGTGAGGGCCTTCTAGCTACACTGTAACATGTGGGAAGATATCACAGGGAAGAGACTGCATGCTTACTGGGGTCTCTCCTCATTTAATAAAGCCAACTAGAGCATCCTCAGGGTCCCACCCACACGACCTCAGCTAATCCTAATTACCTCCCAAAGGCATTATCTTCAAACACTATTAAGATAATGCCTTTGGAGATTAAGTTTCCAACACATGGATTGTGGAGGACACACATTCAAACCATAGTGGTTGCACAACAGAAAATTTTTTCTTGCTCCACTAGAATACACAGGGTTACCTACTTCCGGTAGGTAAAGACCCAAAAGGAATGATTAAAGACCCAAAGGAAGGAAGTTTCATTCTGACAAACAATAAAAAGGCTTAAATATTTTCTATTTAGACAGTAAATTAAATATAAAGGAGAAGAGGAAGAAATGTCTTTTAAAAAAAAAAAAAGGATGAGATTCAGGGAGAGAAAGAGAAAGACAGCTCCAGAAGTAGAAATACAGTGTGAATAACTTTGATCCCATTTATTTCTTATTAACATTCATGACAAAAATGGTCAGTTTGTTCTTATAAAATCCATGAAGCTCACTCTACCTGTCACCCCAGAGAATGTGCCTTTCAATTTCCTTGACACACAATTTTATTAGGAGTATCAGGAAATGTCAAGCTAACCGTCATTTGGAAAAGGGACTGTCCAACACTCTCAGCAGTGCCCAACCAGAAGCTCGCAGAGGGTAAAGTTCACGGAAGAAAAACTCATTCATCCTGACAATAGTCTTCTCCCAAATGACAACACTGCTCCAAAAAGGCAATAACATCAAAGTTTTTGCAGGTTTTGTCCCAAGGGCCAGGTTCAGGTATTTAAAGTAGGAGCAATTCTGATACACTTGCACATTATTTGCATATGTCTATCTGGTCTTCAAATTAAAGTTCTATTATGACAATCCTTTCCATGGCCACTTTATAACTTTTAGGTTCTCACTTCTTTTTTACTCCCTAAAAAAAATCATTACATGTATGCTCTATTCCAAGAATGCAAGACACAGAGAGTGGAGAAACAATGAAGGTAAATGACAAAATACATTTTTGAAGACTACTGTTGCTTTCACAGCCACAGATCTGCAGAAAATGGTATCTTAGGACTTCCTGTTTTTCACACTTTGATGGGGAAAATGACTGTTATTTTACAATAATGTAACTATTTTGTCGTCAATAAACTACTATTGTATTCTTAAAGATAGCTACCAATGTGACAGTCTTCTAACTTGGGACATCTCAAGCTCCATTTTGCCATCACTTCCCACCCCTAAAAGTTATGTGGGATCCCCAAGAGCTTTATGCACATTTATCATATTGGAAATTAAACTGAGAAGCTTTAAATGTCTTCACATTTCAGCACATCTCAAAATAAAAATAATGAATCCATTACATGTCAATATAAATAATGTATTTAGACACAAAGCAACTGTACTTTCTTCAAGAAGCTAGAAGAATGACATTGTTTTCTTAATGTGGCTTAGTAAGAAACTGTTCCCTTTCATAGCTGCTTGAACACTTGTTGGGGACCACAAACTCACAATGGCTAGTTTTACATACTTCCCAAAGGGATGAACAGAGGATCAGAATGGTTAATATCACCCTTTCGGTACTTCCCATTGTCTCATAAGCCATGCTCTCCTACCCACTAAGACTAAGACCAAGACTAACGATGCTCCAAGGTAAGATCCTCACTAGTTTAATATCACCACCACCTGCTAAGTCACGCGATACTCCCTCTATTGTTTGCACCCAATAAAAAATGGCTCCCCCCAAGAGTTTTTGTTCTTGCCCATCCTGAGGCAATGACCTCCCAGCCCCTCCTTTATGAATTACTAAATTTGTTTATGCTTTTTCTTCATCCTTCGCCATATCTCTCACACAGGCAGTTGGGGATATTGGCCAGGTCTCCAATAAACATTCAGTCTGTTATGACATATTATTTTGGGTCAAGAATATGAAAAAAATTAGTACTCACACAGATAATTGTTGGAAATCAGAGAACTTTAATAATAACTTCAAATAACTCTATTTTTATTTTTTACTGAACTATTTAGCTTTCCTGTTGCTGGGACAAAACCCCAATGTCCAACATAAAGGAAGAAAAGTTGCATTCTCTCAGTTTCAGGGAATTCAGCGCACAAGTTGGCTGGCTCTGAGGCAGAAGGGCATGGCAGAGCAAATCTGCAGATCTGCTGGTAGGAAGCAGAGCAGGACAGTGCCAGAGGGGAAGGAGTCAGGGATCAGATATAATACTCAAGGTCACGCCTCCACAACCCACCCACACAGGTGATCCACCTCTCTCCTGGACAGATCCCAAGCCAGTCAAGTTGACTAATCAAGTTTAACTGTCACAATATTATACCAAAATGTGATAAAGTGACCATTTCATTAATGTTTGCTATGTAGAACTGAATCACATATTAATGAATTTTTCCCACCTCCCATTACATGCAAATCTTATTGACTGATATTTTCTAACACTTTACATTGTTAGCTTTAAGAAATTATCTCCCCAAAATAGTAAACTATTTCAAAATACAATCATAGAAATAGTTTTGTTAATATTCTCACTCATCCGAAAAAATAATAAACACCAGTAAACTGTTAAGCTCATGATAGCAAATACAAATTGTCCAAAATTCTAATTTTCCTACAAAAGGTCAAATTTTATCACTGGACACAAATATTATCAGTTCTTTGCCTAGAGGTGTCAAGCTCACTTTGCTTTTTTTTCAAGATGTCTGCCAAACACCCAAAGCTGAGCAACCACAGTCTGTCAGGTATTTTTTCAAATAAAGATGGTTTTCCACAAAAAGAGCATCACCAGCTTTGATATGCAGCAGAATCACCTAGGCATGCTTCCCATTTGGAATCCCCACCAAATATGACATACACATTCAAGGACAGGAGTCTATAAGTGCAGTAAATGGTTTCTCCTGCTTCATCAGAGACATTCGTAAACACAACTTTTTTTTTTTTTAATTCAAGTGTTCAGGCTTAAGACTATAATGACTACCATGATATTCTGCTGCCTTGGCCTTGACTCACCGAGAGGCTTCAGTTTTCCTACTGCTGCCTTTTCAGCATCAATGAAAACAATACGCTGAGAAAGGCATACAGTGTCTTTATTTTACCATAACAAATCCTTCTAGCCTCCCGGACCTCCCACCTGAATGGGTCCAAGACACACCTGGAGATCTACAGACCACACACTGGTAATTCACATTCCAGAAAGAGTTTGAGGATTTCAGTACTGCTTAGAAACCACAAAACCCATAAATTCCTTCAAACCTACACTGCCTGTAATGTAAAATCAGATTCAGAAGAGATAGTTAATCACAGATTATTCTCACACACACACGTACATACAACCCGAGACGGTGCAGGAAAACTTGCAGAGCGCATCATAAAACTACCCGGAAGAGCAGCGCAGGCTCAGAAAGGTTGGAAATGTCTTGACAGAACAAGGAGACGGATTTAGGGTGCCATGGCTGTTCCTGCGGACTGGCACTGGGATAAGTGTTCCTACACATGGGCGAGGCTCAAATTTTCCACCAGCACCAAGGTAGGGAATAAATAATCTTCCTTGTCTGCCTAGGCTATGGCAGGAGAAAGGGAGTGGAGCAGCCTAAAAGCTGTTCAACACTGAACAGACAGAATCACACTCTGTTACAACTGTGCAGTTTGAAAATGTAACTCCCCTTCCCTGCCCACCTCGGCTCCAGATGGTCCCCACGGCACTTAGCAATTCTGGCCACACTATGTCATTGACTTACTTAGGTATACAGTTTACATCAGCCTGCTTTTATCTATGAAAACAGAAACTTCATGAGGATAAGATGTCATCACCATTATTATATATTTTGTCTAGGTTCGTTTTATGAGCATTGGGGCACTAATATTTCCCAAGAACTTACTTAGAACAGTGCTTAGCATACAGTAAGTACTTAAAATTATTTTTTATCTAATAAATAAATTATAAGAAACTAAGGCATGATTTAATGAATCATGTTCAAACAGGTCAGAGGACCTCATGATAGAAGTGTTTATCACCAATGATGTAAGAAATTCTTCAAAGTATATGTCTATATTATTAATTATAAGAAATCATTGTAAATAAATTATTTTTAGTACTCTACTTAATTTTTATATGTCTGTGAACATATGGATGCCAGAACTAAATTCTGTTTAGCTTTGTATCCTCAACAGCCTGGATCAGAGCCTGGCAGTGAAATCGTTAATGAGAAATGAAAGAATTAATGAACAAGTCAAATGAAAGATCTGACACTAACAGATACGGCACATTTGAAAAATTTGTCACCTACAACAGTTTCTTAAATAATTCAACACAACATACAGTAGTTCAGAAGATGTTACTTTTCCAAAGTAGACCTTTTTAGTAATTTTATTTGGTGTTTAAGAAAAATATATGCCATAGTCTTTATTTCTAAAAAGCTATAAATAATTTAGGTTTAGTCTTTTAGAAGTTAAATTAATTAAAACCAAAGCACTAATTTGTTCATTCTATATGTGACATTAAACATCATAGTTAGTGTGCTCTAATAAAGCAATTTCATTGTGGAGAATTTCAATTTTAAGTGTAATAATTTAGGAAAACTCACCTAAATAATAAAAAGCTTTGGCATTTCTAAAACTTACCTTACATCTGAGGGTATTTAACAGATTAGGATCAGCAACTTCCGAGCAGCACCAAAGGAGGGCGCACCTGAGCAGTCCAGGTAGGAAAGGATCAATGCCAGGGTGCCCAGGAGACCGACCTGTACGCTGCCCGGTGGCACTGCAGCGCGACTGCCGCCAGCTGAAGCCTGGCCTCCACCACCGTCTCCAGCTCCCCGGCAGAGCACTGAGAGAGGTCCTTGAGGCCTGCACGCTGTTCCACCTCGGACACAAGGGAGTTCAGCTGGTCTTCTGCCTCCATCAGTAAAACCGACTACAGAAAGAACACCGTAATCTCCTGAGTTCTGAAACAATATCCCATTCTTATTCAATATTTTTTGTATACCAAAAAGTAACAGTGAATGGAAGGCCAAGCAGGAAATTTGTATCTCATCATCAGAGAAGAGAGCTCCATGCACAGGAAGAGGGCATAGAAAATGGGAAAGAACACAGTACCAGCAAGTACCATCGCGGACCACCGGCATCCTTTACTGCCCTGCTCATTACCAGCAATAGTTCTATTAAATTCTACAAATTTGCTACAAATATTGATTAATGACTCCTAAGCCACTGCTCCTAGGGAAAATGCAGAGACAGATTCCTGCAAACCTCTGGTCACCAAGTTTCCAAAAACTGATCAATACTTTGCCTTGCTTAATGTGTACTTATACTTAAGGAAACAATATATATTGTTGATATGTTAGCTCTGGATTTACAGGCAACAGTACTGCAATTTACTTAGGGCTGAAGAAACCTTATATAACACATGCATTTTTTTCTTTGTAGGGCGCATCAAAGCTTCCTTGAACTTAGAAATAGAGACAGCACTTAAACACTATCTATAGGGAGCATTTTTTAATTGATTAAGTTAGGCAGCATTTTAAATATCAAAATCATCAATAAAAATAGCACAAAAACGATGCAAAAAGTTGAGTAACCCTAATGCAAAAATCTGAAATCCAAAATGCTTCGAAATAAAACTTTTGAGCACTGACAAGACACCCAAAGGTTTCAAAATACTAGAGCATTTATTGAATACACACCAGTAAAGTCTATGGAAATATTACAAAACTAAAAAAAAATTTAAATCTCCAGCTCTTCTGTCCTGAAGCATTTTGGACAACATATGCTCAACCTGAGTGAAGCAGGCCAGAAAAGTGTAGGAAGCGAAAGAGTGAGAGAGTCATCTCATCCAACTCCTCTGGAAACATGCACTTAGGGCAAGTCAGATTCTTCTGTGCATCTGGAAGATGATCACAACAGCACCAAGAGTATTGATTTTGAAGTTATAAATAAAATTTAGCAGGCAGGGAAATTAACAAATACAGTCCATGAGTAATGAAGATGGATTATATTTCATGTTAAACTATGGTTATCTAATTGGCAATATGAAGATAATGAGATTTTACAGTAGACAATCAATAATAAGTAGCAATTGGATATGGCAGAAGATAAAAAATAAACCTAAACAATCTTTCAAGCAACAGGTCTCTAAAAATTTATTATACAGAGTAGCAAATATCACACAAATTCTAGGGCAATTTAATAAAACAGCTAACAATAGATATTTAATCAAAAAGGCATAGGTCCTACTCCCAGACCTGTATGCCACTGTTGAATTTCATATACTGTCTCAGCTAGTTTCCTCATGATCCAGCACTGCATAGTTAAAAATGATTAATAACTATACCAGAGAGTTCCAAAAATCAAATAACCATGCAAAATGCCTATCATGTAGCAAGCACTGGATAAATGGTAGCTGCTACTGTTGCCGTTGTCACCACTGTGATTAGGAAATGAGAAACAAGAGAATGGAAGACTCAAATCTCATCTGATAATAAATAATATATTCTGCAGCACCTTAATCAGCTTACTAAATTAAAGCCTGACACCTCTGGGTACCTGCTTTTCTCAGAAAGAATACATTCCATCTCTGGCCCCAACCCATTCATACTTAAGAAAAGCTATCTGGTCTCCCAGAACCCAGCACCACCCTGAAATTGTGCCTGCCCACAGCTTAAGAATTTGCATTTTGATCACTGATTCACTAATAACTGAACAAATTTTCAGACTTACCTTTATCATGCTAAAAGTAGATTCATCTTTAACTTTTATAAATTGACAAAGTGAGCCTCTATCATCCTTAAAGTAGAGCTCTACAAAGACACCAAGAATAGCTATTGTTAGCTTAAATATTGACTGTAGTTTTTGAAATCTGTCATTCATGAGAAACCACTGATCAACTTAATTAAAAACAACTACAATGATCAGTAGAAACATATTCCTATATCAAATATATTTGATATAAAGTCCTACATATTTTATCCTACATAAAATATATTTGAAAACTGAGGCTGATTCTTACAGCAAATCAGACACTTATAAAAGGAACTTTTAGATATTTAATGATATTATTCAAGTTACTAACTATGGATATAAAGTAATAGTTTCTCCTTTGGGGTCCCAGGACCACTTAAGACCCACAATGTATTCTAAGGATTCCAGATATTTCCTTCATTTCAACAAGACATCCTTGGAAGGCATCAGTTCTGTTATATGCATGAGTCCCTCAAGTTAAAAGCAGAGAGTGAAAACATTCAAAGCAGCATGATATACAATATTAAAGCATCTCTACATCTCTTTCAAAATCCTCCACAAGCTGAAGCCTGTACTTATTCTAGACCAAAAAGAAGTTTAAGCACAGTCTTTGCCTGCTTTAACCAACCTGTTGTTCTAGAAAAGAAGAAAAAGAATCATCTCACTAGAAACTACTGCAAAAATCCCCCACAAAGAAACTAATTTGGCAAAGGGAAAGAAAGATTCTAAAGTAACTTGGAATTTAACATACTGACTTCTTTTCCTCTGCTAGTCCCAATGTCACAGCTATTCTCCTTAACCAGGACACTCTGAATTTGAGGGTCAGCTGAATATAAAGGGAGACTTGGACTTTTTCTCAAAAACATATTGTATTGTTCAGAGAAATCAATTTCTGGAATGAGGACCTGTGTGAACTCTAAGAACCCACCACCCAGGGAAACTGGTGAAAATTATACAAGGACAAAGTATGTTTAAAATCTCTAGGAATCTAAGGGCATATGACAAATGATTAAAGCATATTAACTACTTCATATACAAAGAGGCTAGAAAAGTTCAACTCTAATAGTGCTCTCAAAAAAGGAGTTTATTATAAAAGTATTAGTGGAGGTCGATAGGTTCACTAGGCATGTAGGTTTAATTTTGTATTGGCTATTTTGCAGGAGAGGACTGAAGAAAGAGAAAGCTAGAAGGAGACAAAAATTAGCAACTTAATAAATCAAAGGGAAAAAATGAACAGAGTACCAATTCAGTGTGAGATACTATTAAGCATACCAAACATGCAAAATGGGAGCACAAGAAAGAATGGGGTGAAAGAAAAGAAGGGGAAATATTTAAAGATATAAGAGCTAAAAACTTCTCAAATTTATTGGAAAAATATTAATCTTGAATCAAGGAGGTTCAACACACTCCAACTAGAGTAAATACAAGGCCAGCTACCAACAGATCATTATAGAAATATGCTGAAGGTCAAGAAGACGAAGTTTTTTTGTTTGTTTGGTTTTGGTTTTTTGTTTGCTGGTTTGCTTTGCTTTGGCAGTAGTGGAGACTGAACCCAGGACTTCCATGGAGAAAGTCCCAAGCTTCATCCTCAGCCCTTGTTTTGAGACAGCGTATCACTAGGTTGCCAGGTAGGACTCAAACTTGCAATCCTGCTACTTCAGCCTCCCAAGTGTTGAGATTAGATAAGGAGAAAAATCTTAAAAGCAATAAGAATAAAACAGTGACTTGTCATTTTTGAGCAAACCCCAATAATATTCATTGTTGGATTTCTCATCATAAACAATGGAATCCAAAAGATAGTGGGATAGCACAAGAAATCCCTGAATGAGAAAACTGTCAAGAATACTACCCCACAAAACTGGCCTCAATTATGAGGGCAAGATAAAAGAAATTCCTTGAATAAAAAAGAAATGGAAGGATTTTTTGCTATCAGATCCCTATTAAAATATGAAAGGGATTTGCCCCTGGACAGTGGTGTCAAAGGAGTGTAAGTTCCTGCTTTTCCTTCTTCCATTGCCCCAGAACAGGATGGCATGGCTGGCAGGAGGAGTCTGAGTTTTTGCTCCTTTATTCCTCAAGTGTCCCCAGATGGTAAGAGGAATACAGCTTTACACTCCTCCCTTCCTCCATTATCCCAAAACAGAGCAACTGGCAAGAGTAGTACAGTGTGGCTGGTGAGAGGATTCTGAGTTCAACTTCTCCCTTCCTCCATTGACCCAGAACGAGGCAACTGGCAAGAATAGTGAGAGTTTGGGTCCTTCCTTTCTCCATCGACCTGGGATGATGCAGCTGGTGAAAGGAGTGATAACATTGTGATCACATGGAGTCATAACCATCACCATAGTCCAATACCAAAGGAGTGGGTCCTAAGTCAAATAGATAACAACTCCTCAGTCATAATAAATTGGGTAGGTTTTAGGGATAGACAAAGACCAAGAGTCACATACATATAGAAGACATCTGAAGGAACAGACACCTCCTAGGAAAGCCTCAACACAAGTGACAAGGCTAATGTAAGAAATCTACAAGCATCAATGCAGAAAACAAAATAAAACAGAAAATGACAAGATAGTGTTAGAGATACATCTCAGTGGCACAGCACCTGCCTGGCAAGCACGAGGTCACAAGTTCAATTCTCAGTATCAAAAAATTTTAAAAAATGAAAATAAGAAAAAGAGAAAGAAAAGAAAATCACAAGATGAAGAAACAAAATGCAATCCCAAATGCCCATCCTACCCAGGATAAGTCCAGAACACAGAGAGAAAAGCAGAAGCCAACAAATGCAACTTTCTGAAATGATAGCAGAAGTGAAAAAAACAAAGAGGCTACAGAAAAAAATAATCTCTAAGGTATAAAAATAAATGACTATCAAAATAAACAACATTAAAGCAGACACAGATAAACAAATAGTGAAGCTCAGGAAAATGATGAATGCCAGACCTAGACAAAAAAAAAAAAAAAGGAATCGATAAAAAAATTCAAACAAATGTAGGAGATTAGAAACTCCATTGATAGTATATACAGCAGACTGAACAAAGGTAAGGCAAAATATCAGATCTAGAGGACTGGAACGTGACTAGCAACCAGGAAAAGAAAAAAAATCTTAAAAATCACAAGAGACCATGAAAAATCAACCCAACAGCTGCAAGATGAAGCAAAGAACAACATAAGATTGATCAGAATCAGTGAGAAAGCTAGCAGCAGCACAAAAGTCATTAAAAACCTCTTCACAGAAATAATGGCAAAAAACTTCCCAAACATGGATAAAGAATTTGATATACAAATAAATGAAGCATATAAAACTCCACATAGCCATGACCAAAACAAAGCTATATGAAGGCATATAATAATCAAGATTCTAGAACTTTAGCCAACAACAAAATATTAAAAGCAGCTAGAGAAAAGAAATATATTATCCATAAAGGAAAGCCAGTCAGAATCACATCAAAATTCTCAACACAAATTCTCAAATCAAGGAGAACTTGGAGTGACGTATTTTAAGCTCTAAAGGAAAACAATCTTAAACTCAGACTGGTGTACCTTGCAAAGCTAGCTTTCAAAATTGATAGAGAAATAAGACACTTCCCTGACAAAGAGCAACTGAAGAAATTTATGACCACCAGACCAGCTCTACAGAATGCTCTGAAGGGCATATGAGAAAGAGATAATGAAGACTACAAACATGAATAGAAAGACATGAATAGAAAGAAGCCTCCAGTCAGGGCAAGTAAACAGAGAAGAAAGACACGGAACAAACAACAGGAAAACAACATTAAAAAGAAAAGCCAATACACATCAGCTTTAGCCATTAACATAAATGGTCTCAACTCACCGATCATAAGAAATAGACTGGCAGAATGTATCAAGAAGCAATATCTAACAATACACTGCATTCAAGAAACACATTTAATCCGAAGTCATATTCATAGACTAAAAGTCAAAGGGTGAAAAGCAATTCTCCATGCCACAGGAACCCAGAAAAAAAGCAGAGTAGCTATTTTATTTGCAAACTTTAAGCCAAAACTGATCAAAAGAGACAAAGAAGGTCACTACATACTTGTTAGGGGAAAACACCCAAAAGAAGAGATAACAATCATAAGTAGTTATGCAACAAATGCAGGTTCACCCAACTACATAAAACAAATATTAACAGACATGAAAAACCAAATAACACTAACACAGTTGTAGTAGGGGACCTTAATACCTCTCTCGCACAAATAGAACAACTAGATAAAAAAATCAACAAAGAAATATTAGCATTAAAGCAAGCCTGTGAACAAATGGACTTTGTAGATGTCTACAGAGTATTCTACCCTAAAACATCATAATATACATTCTTCTCACTGCACATGGGATGTTCTCCAAAACAGACCATCTATTAGCTAACAACACATGTTTAAGTAAATGTAGAGGAACTGAAATCATTCCATGCATATTATCTGACCATAGTGCAATGAAACTGGAAATAAACAACAAAGGAAATCACAAAAATTACATTAACATATGGAAATTAAACAACATGCTTTTGAACAACCAATGGGTCAGAGAAAATTAAAGACAAAATTAAACAGTATATACAATTAAACAATAATGCCAATACAACATCCCAAAACTTATGGGACACAATGAAAGCAGTCCTATAAGGGAAATTTATGGTGATGAACTCACACGTCAGGAAAACAGAATGAGTTCAAATAAACAACTTAATGTAGAACCTCAAATTTCTATAAAATAGCAGAACAAATCAAACCCAAAGCTCATAGAAGGGAGGAAATTATAAAGATAAGAGCAGAACTTAATGCAATAGACACTAAGAAAACACTACAAAAAAATCAATGGCTCAAAAGTTCGTTCTTAAAAAAAAGAAATAAAAATGATACACCATTACCCATCCTCATCAAAAAGAGGAAAGAAAAAACACAAATTCAAGCAATTAGGAAGGAAAAAGGGGAAATCACAACAGATCCCACAGAAATCCAGGAGATCATCAATACCTACTATGAGAAGCCATATTCTAATAAGATGGAAAACAAAAGAAATGGGCACTCCTAGACACAATCAAATTGCCAAAACTAAATAAAGAATATATAAAAATTCTAAATAACTTGATATCAACCAATGAAATTAAAAAATGTAATTAAAAATTTACCAACAAAGAAAAGCCCAGGCCCTGATGGATTCACTGTTGAATTCTATGAGAAATTTAGAGAACTAATGACACTAATGCCGAAAGTCTTTAAAGAAAATGAAAGGGAAGCAGTACTTCCAAAATCATTTCTAAAGACAAGTATTACCCAGATTCCAAAACCAGGGAAGAACCCAACCAAAAAAGAAAATTACAGGCCAATATCCCTAATGTACATTGATGCAAAAATCCTTAATAAGATACTGTAAACAAAATGCAGAAAATCATCAACAAGATTACACATCATGACTAAGTAAGATTCATTTCAGTGATGCAGGGATGGTTCAAATATGCAAGTAAATATAATGCACCATATTAATAGAACCAAAGGCAAAAATCACATGATCATCTCAATAGATGCAGAAAAAGCACATGACAAACTCCAACACTCAATCATGATAAAAATTCTACAGAAAATTGGAATAGTCTTTACCTCTCTCTTATAAAAGCCATCTATGATAAATCAACATCTAACACCATATTGAATGGCCAAAAACTGCAAGCTTTTATTCTAAAATCAGGAACAACACAAAGATGTTCACTATCACCACTCCTACTCAATATAGTTCTGGAAACATTAGCCAGGGCAATCACACAAGAGAGAGAAATAAAAGGAATAAAGGTAGGAAAGGAAGAATTTAAATTACCATTATTTTTAGATGCCATGATACTCTACATAGGAGACCCCAACAACTCCATCAAAAAACTTGTAGAGTTAATATCCAAATTCAGTTATGTAGTAGGATACAAAGCCAACACTCAAAAATCAATAGCATTCCTGTATACAAACAGCAAACTCATAGAGCGAAATTAGTGAAAGCACACTTTTTACAATAGCATCAAAAAATGAAATACTTAGGAATCGATCTAACAAAGGTTGTTAAAGACCAGTACAGTGAATATTACAGCACCCTAAAAGAGAAGATCAAAGAGGATATCAGAAAATAGAAAGACATTCCTTGCTCTTGAATAGGAAGAATCAACACAGTGAAAATGGCCAGACTCCTAAAACTATTATACAGATTTAATGTGATCCCAGTTAAAATACCACTAGCATACCTCACAGATCTAGTGAAAACATTTCTAAAATTCATCTGGAACCAGAAGAGACATAGAATAACAAAAGCAATTCTAGGCAACAAAGGCAAGTTGGGGGTATCACAATTCCAAACTTAAAATTATATTACAAAGCTACTGTGATAAAAATCAGTGTGGCATTGGTCAAAGAAAAACAGGCCTGAGGATCAGTGGAGCAGAATAGGAGATGCAGATTCAACGGCAAACACATTCAGTCTTCGACAAAGAGCCAAACATGACCACTGGAAGAAAGACAGCCTCTTTAATAAATGGTGCTGGAAACACTGGCTTTCCACAAGCCGAGGACTGAAACGTTTAGACCCATGTCTATCAGCATGCACTAAACTAAAGTCAAAATGGGTCAAAGGTCTAAATGTTAAAATAGAAACACTAAATTTATGGGAAGAGAAAATAGGTAGAAATCTTGAAGACACAGTCGTAGGCAAAAACTTCATGAACAAAACTCTGACTGCAAAGGAACTATTACAAAGAATCAACAAATGGAATCTCACCCTACTTATTAAAAAGCTTTTATATAATAAAAGAAATCACCAACAGAGTGAAATGACAACACAGAGTGATAAAAAATTATAACCAGCTGTCCCACAGACAAAGAACTTATATCTAAAACATATAAAGAACTGAAAAAGGGCTCAGTGCCACAGCACCTGCCTGGAAAGTACAAGATCCTGAATTTGATTCCTGGTACAAAAAAATAACAATAATTGAAAATAATCGGGTCACTCAAATTCAAAAACACAATACAAAAATGGTCATCTGAGATGAATACACACTTCTCAGATAAAGAAATATGAATGGCAAATAAATACATGAAAAAATGTTCCACATCACTGGTCACTTGAGAAATGCAAATTTAAAAGCACTGAGATTCTAGCTCACCCCAGAAAGAATGGCTATCACCAAAAATCAACCAATAACAAACGTGAGTGGGGCTGTGCTGAAAAAGGAACCCTTCTCCACTGTTAATGGAAGCGAAGACTGGTATAACCACTGTAGAAATCAGTGGGGAGATTCCTTAAAAACTAGAATTAGAGGTCCCATTCATCCCAGCTATCCCCCTTCTGTGTATCTTCCCAGAAGAATTAAAAACATCATACCACAGTGATACATGTGCACCCATGTTTATAGCAACACAATTTGTAATAGCCAGATCTTGGAAGCAATCCAAATGCCCATGAACTAAGGGATGGGTAAAAAGATGTGGTATTTTTATGCAATGGAGTACCACTCATCCATAAAGAAGGATAAACTGGAGACTTTCACAGGTAAATGGATGCATGCGAAGACCATACTCATTAGCGAAATAAATAAGATATGCATGTGTAAACGCTGTATTGACTCATTAGTGTGAGAAGCTGAAAGAAACAACATATGTATATATGAGTGTGTATGTATATGTATATAAAAATAGTTAAGATAGTCATACTACTGATGTCTCTGAGTTCACTGAAGAGAAAGATTTGTGCTGGTATTGCTCAGATAGTTGTGTTCTGGGTGAATGATTTGTAGATGACATTGTGCAGTGTATATACACCATTTTAGCCCCCTGATTGATATGTTTTGAAATTTAGTTTTAGTTCTTTTCTTCTTTTTTTTTCTTTTTCTCCTTGAAATAAAATGGATTTGAAAAAAAACTGAGGAATGGGTAAAAAGATGTGATTGTTATATACTAGAGTACTACTCAGTCATAAAGAAAAATAAACTGAAGACTTTTACAGGTGAATGGATGCAACTTGAGACCATACTCGTAAGTAAAATAAACCAGACCCATATGTGTAAACACTGTATTGTCTCATTTGTGTGAGAAACAGAACAAGCAAATAAGATTTTTAAAAAACATACAATAAACACTGTGAACTGGGAAGAAACTGTTCAAAAGAAAAGACAAACTAAGATGGGGGAAAGGGGAAAGCTAGAAATGGAAAAAGAAAAAAGTATAAGTATACACAGATAGTTAAGACTACAACTACTTCCTCTTAGTGCACTGAAAGGAAAGTTTTGTACTAACAATGCTCAAACAACGTATCACGCCTATATCTTGTACTCTGAATAACTACTACAAAGACAACAATATGCAATGTATTAATCATTGTAACTGCCCTACTAATCTGTTTTGAAAATCTGTTTCATTTGAAGTTATTTTTATCTTTCTTCTCTTCAAAACAGAAAAATACAAAAGGAAATTTTTCAAGTTAACAGAAAGTGAACCTATATAGTAATTAAAATCCCCACGAAAACACCAAGAATACCAATAAAAGTAATTCTGTTATGAAGAAAGATGGCATAAATGCATATTTGTTCTCCTTTCTTCTCTATACCAAATTTAAAAAGCAATTATGAAAAATAATAAATGTAAAATGCATTATTAGACATAGAACATAGAAAAATGTAATATGTTTAACAATTATTACACAAATAAAGTATGTAAAAGCTGTACTGGACTAAAGAAATGGTTCCAGAAAGTAATTCAGATACACAGGAATAAATGAAGAGGACCAGAAATGATAAAGGGAGTAGTATATAAGTATGTATTTGCTCTGCTTTTCTTTTAGCTTTTTTTAAAAGACATAAAATTAGAAAGTAATAATTTTTAAGATGTATTGTTGATATATACTGAAATGAACAAATGGAAAAGGTATTCCATGTAAACTATTTTTTCCAAGGACAGTATGAAATGAAATAAATACAAAAGAAATCATAGAAAATTTACTAGTATGGGGAAATTAACCTGCTCCTGTACAACCATGAAAACAGCGATATTATGACTAACATAAAAATACAAAGGATCAGAAGCAATTACTATGAATATATTCCAACAAGCTGAATAACCTAGGAGAAATGGGTAAATTCCTAGAAACATACCAAGACCGAATCATGAAGAAATAGAAACTCTGGACATACCAACCAATAAGGAGATTAAATCAGAAATCAAAAACTTCCCATTGGAACAGTCCAAGTCTTGATAGCTTCACTGCTGAAATCTACGAAAACAGAATTAATGCCAATCCTTCTCAAACTCTTCAAAACAACAAGAGAGAAAGAAACACTTGTGCTTTTGTATACAAAGTCATGTCACCACAAAACTAGGATCAGAGGCCAACATTCTAGATCAATATAGATGCAAAAAAAGTCTCAACAAAATATTAGCAAGCCAAATTCCACAGCACATTAAAATGTTCATACATCATGATCAAGGCGGGTGTATTTTTAAAGCAAGGATTTTTCAAAATACACAAATCAATGTAATACATTATATTAATGGAATGAAGATTAAAAATCATTATTTTAATTGATGTGGAAAAAGCACTAGATTAAATTCAACATCTTCCATGATAAAAACTCAACAAATAGACATAGGAAGAATGTCCCTCAACATGATAAAGGCCACATATGACAAGCCCAGAGCTAATATAAACACAATGTTTGCTATCACTAAAATGTGACAGGAAGTTTTTCAGCCTAACAGAAAGTTATCTATAGTGGTGAAAAGCTAAAAGCTTTTTCTCTCAGATCCATTACCACAGAAGGATGCCCACTTTCACTGTTTTTTATGCAACAGAATATTGGAAGTTCCAGAACAACTAGACAAGAAAATTTTAAAAAGTATCTAAACTTGAAAAGAAAGTGTGTCTGTTTGTAGATGACATAATCTCATACATAGAAATTCCTAAAGACTTCCCCCCCACAAAAAAAATCCTGTTAATCAACATACAAAAATCAGTAGCATGCATATACATTAACAAGAAACTATCTGAAAAACAAATCAGGAATAATCCCACTTACAATAACTTCAAAAAATACTTAGGAATAAATTTTACCAAAGAAATGAAATATCTGTACACTCAAAACTATAAAATATCCAAAAAAAATAAATATCAATGGAAAGATTTAAGAAGACACAAATAAAAGATCTCATGTTCATAGATTGGAAGAATTAATAATTTTAAAATATTCACACTACCTTAAGTGATTAATAGACTTATTGTAGCCTCCATTAATATTCCAATGACAACAGCCACAGAGATAGAAAAAAAAAAATCTAAAATCTATACAGAACCACAAAATTCCCCAAGTTGCCAAAGCAATCTTGAGCAAAAAAAGGACTAAGCTAGAATGATCACACCCTCTAATTTCATTATAAAGCTATAATAAAAATAATATAGTATTGGCATAAAAAGTGACACATAAGCCAATGTGAACATGCATTCCACATGAAATTAGTCATCCAGAGACTCCATTCCCACCACCTTTTTTACTGGGCCTTTGCACTCCAAAATCCTTTCTCTGTCCTACTCAGCCAAACTTGGGTCCCATATAACTAGAGACTGCCACTAACCACACCGAAAAAACCACTGAAATTACTCAAACCAGCCAGTGCTAAGCCTGCTTCCACTGCCTCACTTATGTTTTCTATGGAATCCACAATAAAGGGCCTTGCCCACATTTCCTGCCATCCCTGCTTCCTGGGGAACTAAAGCTCCTTCACTGTGCAGTGGTGGCCCCTCCTCTCAGAAATGGTACGAATGATCCTTCCAGTGGTAATTATCTATGGGCCTCCCCATACCTTAACAGTTAATAAGACCTATATTTTAAAACAGAAGACACTACGTGTCTGATATCAAAACGTGACAAAAATATTGCAAGAAAAAAATCACAGATCCATAACTCTTATAAATATGAATGCAATAATTATCAATGCTACCAAACAGAATCTAATAATATGTAAAAAGAGCTAAATACCACATAGCATTTATTCCAAGAATGCAAGATTGGTTAAACATACAAAATCAATTAATATAATACATTGTATCAATAGAATAAAAAAATGATATAATCACATGAAAATACAGAGATAAAGCAGTTCATAAACTTTTATGACCTTTTATGATAAATCATTCATCAAAGAATTAAAAACTATTTCAACCTAAAAAAGGATATTTATCTTAAAATTCCAAGCAGTTGATACCCTACTAAATGGTATAAAGATCTGTTTTAAGATAACATTAGTACATTTTAAAAATACATATATCCTGTTCCCTATAAATAACATTCAAGGGTATCTGTCACATGGAAATAGTGTGTCATCTGGCTATGTAGTATTTTAGTTCTGTTCTTTGGGAACAAGGTGCATGGGAATCAACAGGAGAACAGTTGAATCAACCATAGGACAGTCACACCGTAGAATACTACAGTGTTTACACAGTCAGTAGAGTGGACCACAGCAGAGCAATTATTTTGAAGTGGCTTCAATCAGATTTTTCTGCACAAAAAATGCAAGATGCATAAAAATGTGAGCAAACTATTCTGTAAATAAGTGGCAAATTCTACTATGTGTATGCACATAAATGTGTATGTGTATATGATTATGGTTACATACAGATGGAGATGTATACACTAAGATATAAGTATGTATGTGTTTCATTATAAGAGCTTGGAGGAAAATAAGAGATAATCTACGTACTAGACCATTCCCATGGATTAGTGGGGGTAGAGAGGGAAAAAGCCAGAGAAACAGAAATAGCAAACAATGAAACAAATGTTTACCTATCAAGTTTGCGACACTCAGTCTGCTCCTCTTAGCAGTAAATCCTGAGTAGAGTGTTTTCAACGAATTATCTGGGACACAATTTATTGTTGCAGCCACACTGATGAGAAAGTAGGCCTTCACCAAACAAAATTTATTTAAGAGATGCTGTTGGCCAGTGGTGACCAGAGTCTGAGGCAAGGTTTTTGTTGCTATTTCTTCAAGTGCCTAAAAATGAAAAAAGGGTGAAAAGGGCAAAATTAGTAAAAAAAAAATTTTCAGATATTATTACCTCATTCCCTCTTTAGTCTCCGTTTGATGCTGGATGCAGGGACACAGGGATAGACATGAGGTCTCATAAATGGCAGAGCTATCGAGAGAGACACACAACTGCACAGCCATCCACCTCTTCAGCAAGCTTTCCACCAATCCCTGGCCTGTGGCCAGCCCTGCCACTGAGTGAGAAGGACCCTGGGGCTGATACCTTCTCAAAACAGAGACTGCGAAGGCTCATCAGCCACACACAAAGGCAGCTCCATCAAAGTGTGAGGAAATTAGAGACAGGACAGGAATGGGAAGAGCAGATGCATGTGCCACCTCCCTACACAGTTCAACCAGCGTCTGCGGCTGACCACACCTCTCCTTGTGTGCACTCTCAAGTCCCTGGTGCTTCCGCCCTGAATCTCCACCACCTCGCCACAATCACAGCTGCAACTCTGAACTCCACCTGGAAGTCTTCTTTTGCTTTATGATACAGTGGGCTGGAGCAAAACCACACAACTTTGCGAGTAGTCCCCCTTTAACTAGAATCTCAGTGCTGCCTACTACTCATCCTGCATTTTGCCAGTGAACTCCCCTTTCCTTTCCTTTCCTAGACAATGATTTCAAAGCCTTCTCTTTCTCTCACTCTCTTCCCTCTCTCTAAATTCTAACCCTTTGCTCTCCCTCCCTCCCAGCTATGGCCTTTGTTTCCTCTACTTAATGAGAAACTTGAAGCAGCTGGCATCCCTGCCCCCACTGCCATCCAGCTCATCTCCCCCAGCAGCCACCCTCCCCATCTGCCTTCCTTACTGCTGCCCAAGGCTGGCACTGCCAAGGAGGCCACCCTACATAGACACTCTGTTCACACAGAGCCATGCTGTTGTCAGCTCTGTTAAAAAGAAAATTCCCTGTACACCAACTTCCCTCTTCAGCTATTACCCAAAACAGCAGTTCCCCTTTACAGCAACACTCCAAACAACTGTCAATATTCTAATTTCTATCCTTTCTTTTATTTTCCCCCTCAGTACTGGGGATTGAATCCAAAGCCAGGCACAAGCTAGGCAAGCTCTACCGTGAACCACACTCCCAGCCCCTTACTCCCAGCCCAGTAAACTCCACCCTCACATCCAAACCACTGGTCCCACTCGACCATCTGGTCCAGGTCACCAGTGTTCTACACTTGGCCAAATCCAATGTTCAATTTTCAGTCCTCATATAACATGCTACTTCTAATCAAGACACTTTTATATGCAAATTAAACTGTCACATATAATAATCTATACATGCTGATTTCAGAGATGTTAAATGTGAAAAAAATCATGTTTAAAATTCAGTGAGTTGTGATACTTGATTCATCAGCAACATTTAAGACAATTGATCTTTCCTACTGGTTACTACTTTTCCAGTGGTTGTTGCTGGTTCCTCCTCTTCCCCTGTACCTCTTAACACCAGAATGTTCCAGAACTCACTCCTTTTTTCTCCTCATCCCCTCACCTTAGGTGAGTTTAAGCAGGCTTTCACATCGGTCTTCATTTCTTCTAAAGAGTGATGAAATTATAAGTTATTCTCCCTCGCTCCAGCCTCTCTTCTGAACTAAGATTCATACAATCAACTTCTGACTCAATTCCTCCACCTTGGCATCTAGCACGCAGCTCAAACCTAACATGTACAATGCCTAAAACTACACTCCTTGGGTCCCCTGCCAATGCCCACACACAGAAACTCCTTGAGGACAGGCAATTTGTCCATTCTGTTGATTGACTGATGGGTATGACTGATAGCACCGGAATAGTACCTGACACACAATGGACTCAACAGAGTAAAGCAATCTCTTTAAAACGTTAAGTGCATCAGGCCACACTTCTGCTCAGAGCTCTTCAGTGGTTTCCCATTTCCCTCCAATAAAAGCCTAAGTTATAACGGAGCTACAAGGTCCTTCTCAGTGTGACCCCTCTGACTTTACTCCCCAGTGTTACCCCATCATTCACACAGTTCGAGGCACACTGGTCCAGATGTCCCTCACCAAGCCAGCTAATTCTACCTCAGGGCCCTTTCACTTGCTATTCACTCTTGCTAGATTCTTTCTGCAGATTTCACATGACTTGCATCTGACTTCAGGTACAGGCTAACTTCATCATCCCATCTAAAATGCTCTAAATCCCCTTTCAAACACTGCTGGGCTTATTTTCACCCATATGTATTCTAACATAAGTATCCTAATATAATACTCCTTTAAATGTGTCCTTACGTATCAAGTTTATTACTAGGCCTGCCCACTGAAATACCAGCCCCATGAGGACCTGAATTTTGTCTGTGCTGTTGATTCCCTGATGGCTCTGTTGTTATCATCAAAATGGTACCTTGTATACAACAAGCTTTTAATATTTCTAATACTTTAACTAATTTTAAAAATAGTTGCCAGGGCTACCTATTTTAGTTAAGAGGGAAATTACTTGTTTTATGTAAACAAAAGAACGCATTGCTTGGGAGAGTTTACAATAATGGTGGCAGTGGGAAGATTTGTTGCTATTGTTTATTCTCTTTTTTAAACCCCTCCTAAGGGGTTGAAATCAGCATGCGCAGAAGAGCCAGGCATGCTGCAGCCACTAGATCTGCCCCGCCGCCAAGCTATTGCCTGAGGAAGATGGTCAAACCTCCCATCTAGGGGAGAAACTCAGATGGGTTGGGTAGGAAGGAGGGAGGACTTTCTCTCCCTTCTGCAGCAAACAGTGATTTAATGAGCCTTGACAATTACACACAAACACTTGAGGATCAAAGGAAGATTAATTAGTAATGCTATTTAACACTCCTTTCTCTCCCTCTATGCAGAAAATACAAAGTGTAATCTGAAGAGTCTTAAGCGGGCCAACATTACTGTTTTAATTAATTAGCTAATAGAAATCAGGTTTCCATTATACTGTCAGTCTCTTTTTGTTTCAAGAGAAATGATCAGACAGACATTCTTTCTATATCAAAAACCTGTTCCTTAAGGAAGTGTTTTTAGGATGGCTTGGCATTTATGACTAGAAAGACATAAAATATTCTTCAACTCCCCAAGGTCTTAGAACATTAAAATAAAATATGAATATGTATTTAAGTCTTCCTAATATCAGTTCTTTCATTTCAGACAACTTGCTTATAAATTAAAGTACATTTTTAGACAAAAAAACATTGAGTGATATGAAGTATAATTAGAAGTGAACTTTATAAAATGAAAAGCAAGTAATGAAATGTAAATGAAAAGTAATAAGATTACATGTAATAAAAGGTGGGTATTTTGTTATCAAAATTATGGAAAACAAAAATAATGAAATTTTGATGACATGTCTCTCAAATTACACAATAAAAATAAATAGCTTGCTTAAAACAGAATTCTGTTTCCTATTACTTAAAAAACAAACATAGTGAACTCCTTCCCCATTTACATAACTATTTCAAGACATTTAAATAGTACTAGGACATCAAATGTTTAAATCCCAACCATTTAACTACTTTTTTTAATTTTACGGGAGAAATAAAATTTCATAACAAAATAATAGGAGAATAACAACAGTTACCACACTGCTTATTGTTATCTTCAAAGCAGTTACATAGAGTACAAGATATGGACATAAAAATTCTCCAAATGATATTAACATAAGTCTTTCAAAGAGAAACTAGTAGTATAACTATATAGTTTTTTTTTCCTTTTCCCTTCCTTCCTTTCCCCTTCCCCCAACCCAAATTCCTCTTTGCTTTTGAATTTCTTCCCATTTCACAATATCTAGGGTATATTGTGGTGCATATTTACTCTTTCATTTATTGTCAGGACCTAAATATATTTAGAATGGCAGTCACATACTCTTTTTATGAAAAATACTGGAGAAGTCAGAGGAGCTGTTTATGAAAAGGCCAAGTGAAATCATCCCTAACCATTGGTAGGTAATCTGGAAACCAGGAGATGAAGGGAAATGAATAAGAGCAGTATTGAGCACGTGGGCTATGGCAAAGTCTACCAAATGCTTTTCTTACAATCAGCAGCCAGCCATTACCTTCTAGGTAATAAAGGTAACTATTGAAGATGGTATCACTGAAGTGGCTAGATGAAGCACATCTGTAGCTGAAAAGCAGGAGTAGTAACTGCCATTTTTGCCCAACCTGAAAACTAGACCAGTTTGATCCAATGCTACTTCTGTCCTCAAAATTTTGGACTAAAACAAAACCCTGTTATCAGAAATAGAAACATCACCAGCAGGCTTTCAAAACCAAAGATTATATCTCCCACATAGCTTGAAATGACTCAAAAGTTATCCACAGTGAACATCCAGTTTTTATAAAATACTGCTACACTTACCTGCATATTTTCTCTACTGGTGAGAGGTTTTCCTGAGTCAAATAACTGAGATGGCTGTCAAAATACAAAATATTAGCAGTAGGAATGAGATGAAGTAGTCTTTTAAGTGAGGTTATTAATGTGCTCTAAAATTATTTTACATACCATTTACTGTAAAATTAATAGACATTCCAGTCAGAAAGGATTAGTATAAAGAAGAAACTAAAAATCATGCATAAGTCAACTTCTTTCATGTGGCCAGTGATAAAATCATCATGTCTTTTATTAGCACACGTTTGCAGTACATAATGTTCCTATAGTCCTCTCTGGAGCTGGCACATGGACACAACATACTTTAATTTCTTTTTTATCCCTTTTCCGTCCCTTCCACCTCCCTCCATCTCTTGATCCTTTCCCCATTTGAGAAAGATCTCCATACTTTTTATTATCTATGTTTTACTTTGCTCTACCATTTGTTTTGTACTTTTAAAACGTATACATCAATTTGATTCCATTTTCACTAACATGACCAAATGTTCTTCCTATACATTAATTATTTGCAAACCTCAGTCCAAGGGTAGTTATATTAGATCTAATGGATACAGCTTAATAGCTACCCCTTTCCCATCATTAGACATCCAAGAGGACAGCTTCCCAACATCAGCCTAACTGTCAGCCTCAGTTTAAAAGTCATCAGGACAACTGAATGCAGATGTCTTGTGCTCTGGGTAAATGATCCAGCGATGACAATGTGCAATGTATGTACCACTGTTGCCCCCTGATTAACATATCTTGAAATTTTGTTTAGTTTTTTTTCTTCTTTTTTTTCTTTTTCTCCCTGAAATATAGTGGATTTGGGGGGGAAAAAAAGCTATGGAGGACTGTTTTGTTTGTATTTCTGATTACTCCCTTTGGATAGGTTCCTGGACACAGTATTTCTAGGCCAAAAGATAAGAATATACAGTATTAAGAAAACTGAAAGAGGATGATTCAACTTACCTCCCACCCCCACTGTATAAAATGCCAGGATCAGTGCCCCCTTGACAGCACTGAGGACTAGCACCTTAAAAGACTTCAGTCCATTTGATGTAAAACCGTGTTACTGTTCAGATTTACGATTTTGTCATTCTTTCCCTTTTCCATTTGAGCTGTTAATGTGTTTGGTTCTAAATGTAACAGTGAATCAGGAAATATTTATTTGACACAGGAGATTGCTGGATTTGGGAGTAGACTATATCCCTCTTGTTATAAAAAGCTCTTTTTAAACATGTTCATTTGTGGAGACCAATACTGATATTAATCCCATTTCTCCTGGACACCAGAAAGTTCCCAGTAGCTCACAAGGACAGGCTGCTCCCAATGGAGAGCCTCAGCCCCCTGGACCTCTTTGCCGGAGGACGATCTATGGCCAAAAGATCCTTCAGGAGAGGCTGCAGTGTGGGGAGCAAACCTGGCTGGGGAGACACAAGAGAAACCTTCCGCTGGCTCTCTGAAGGACCTGCATGCCCAAGGCAGTGACCACATTAATGCTCTCTGGATTCATTTTTCTACCTTCCTTGTGTGACATTCCCATGGACTCTATACTTTCTGAAATCATCTCCCATGTTTACTATTTATTCTCAAATCCTCGTCTTGCTTTGGATGGATCCTCACACCAATTCATCGAACAGAGCTTTCTATTGAAATAAAGTATTGGCGAGTGCTTTTTAAGTTGTGTTTCTTGGGGCCGGAGATACAGCTCAGCAGCATGGTGCCTGCCTGGCAAGTGCAAGGTCATGAGTTTGATTCTTGGTACCAAAAGAATAAATTTATAAAAATAAAATAAGATGTTCTTTCTGGAAGATATTCTTTACTGCTTCTAATACATTGAAAACTAAGTAAATGAATCTGGGACAGGATAAATCTTTTGGTTGTAGAAACTGAAAGGGGGGTTTGAAAACAAGACTTTAGGTTTGGTAGTAAGAACAGAAGTATGAGAAGAATATAATATTAAAAAATGGGGCTGGAGATTTAGTTCAGTGGCACAGTGCCTGCCTGGCAAGTGTGAGGTCATAAGTTAGATCCCTAGTACAATAAAAATAATAAAATAAGATATAGAATTTTTAAAGGGATATGACAAAAGTCTAGTAGTAATTTGTGACACTTCCTCAGTTACCTCCTTTACAAGTGAAACTTAATTCATTAATCCCTTCCTTAAATAACTGGCCTGCAGCCTAGTAACACTGGCATCTATTTTAATTATAAACCTTGAAAGCATTTCCTCTTTTAATTACACTTTTAAAATTCCCAGTTGAAGCTGGAAAGCTGCAAATTAACTTTGAGAATACAAAATTTGAAGTCAGAATCCAGTGGGAGAGAATTCACCCATGCCTTCATCAAATGAAAGCTGGTATATAAAAATGAAGTTTGGAATTTACAGGTAAAAAATTAGTCCCAGACGTTTCAATTGTATGTTTTGGTAAAGGCAGGGGCCATCAAAAACTCTCTTGTTTTCTCTTCTACCCACTTGGTTTTCCTCCCTCCCTCATCTTCCTGGACTCTGAAGGGGGATGCCCTTAAGGTTTCTTTCTTTTCTCTGTCTGCCTTGGTTCCCAGCTGACTTCATCCAGTCCTATGCTTAAACCTACGCTCATGCTCCCGAATCACAACCTGCCAGCTCCGCATGACCATATACTGTCTGTGCCCATCTGTGGTACTCGTCCAGCTGGCTGTCCGCTACACGTCTCCCATCCTGTGCGGGGCAGCACTCTCCTTCTCAGCATCTGAAACCTCCTTCCCAGGGTGAATGCCCTGCAGTCACCCTTGACCTCCCTTCCCCTCCACATCCACACCACCTCGAGCACGTGGCATCATCTCTCTCTTCACAGGACACACGGACCGGGGCCACCGCTCCCTCCACCTCCTACCCACACACAAACACCCCAAATGCTGCCCTGACTCAACCATTATTTGTCATGTCTGAACAGTCTTTGAATTGGTCTATTTTGACCACTGCCACCTGTAGTTTAATCCCCAAACAGCAAACGAAGTGGTTGTTTTATATTTAGTCCCTATCATGTCATGTCTCTGCTCAAACCTCTATAAGATTTCCCTTCTGGTTCAGAGAAAACTCCAGTCCTCATCAAGCCACACGAGGTGCCATGGTCTGGTTCCTGAGTCCTGGGCCCCCCTCTCCTGCTCCCCTTCTCCGTGCCCCCTCCCTCAGCCTACGTGGTTCCCTCAACCTCGACGTGCAAGCTCCCTCCTCAGTGCTCTTTTCTTCACAGTTCCTCCTGCTGGGAGGCTGTTCTCCCAGATCTTTGGGTTCCCTTCTGTCAAGACTGGCTGATTTTATTCACCGTCCTGTATAAAACAGGAACTGACTGCCTCAGTCACGCTTGTCCTTGTTGACTTGGTTGGACTGCCCCTCACGACACGTCACCATCTGAAACCCACTTGTGTCCCGTGTGTTTCCTGCTTACCCCTCTCCCTGGGCTAGACGCTCCAGGAATGCACTAGCTCTGCCTTTTCAGTGCCTGCTCCCCATTCCCGGAATCCCGCCTGTGTTCTGCAAGCACTCAACAAGTATGAAAAACAAATTCAAGCGGAACATTAATAACAAAATGCAAACAATTTATAACAGCAAATGGCTACTGACAGAAATACAAACAAAATGCCAGTAACTTAATACCAGGTAAGGAGGCAAATTCGTTTATACCACACAAAATCAATGAAGTAACCAACTGGCTTCTCTCTAGATAGGTAGGTGAGTAGACAGATATATATACTCACAAACATATACATATATATATATATATATATTGTATACAATGCATAGATAGATGTGTTCTCTCTATATAGATGTAGGATCTCTATGTATGTATCTATGTGTATATCTATATATATATACGCAAATATTTTTATGGATCACTGAATATCCTCCTTAAAGTGTTCTGTAGATAACCTTACACTTAACCTGTTATAATAAGTTTTGGGTTTTTAATTTTTTGCAGTCTGGGATTGAACCCAAGTGCTATATCTCTACACAATACCTTTAGCCCCTATTGTTGTAAAGGTAATGCTGCCTCACTCATGTGGAATAGTGATAAGCAGGTATCTGAAAAGAATGCACTGAAGGGATGAATACAATATGTAAATATAATATAAACTTACATAAATGATTTATTTCCAAGACTTACAGCTCATTTCCCAAGTTCTTTTAGGCTCACCCATTTGAATCCATCCGCATGTATCATTATCTGTCAGCCTCACTCTTCACACAGGGATGCTGCCCTGACACTGGGACTTCTGTCTCCCCCCATTTCCTCTATTCCTGGCCCATGTGACTCAAGCATCTGCCTGAAGAAAGACCACCCAGTGTGGTTCCCAGCTCTCCATGAAAACCAAAGCAGAGGAAAATATTAACTCATCCTGATTTAATTCATGCTTTCCCTAGAAACTCCAGTATTCACTTCCAAGTGTGATTTGGTTATCCAGTTAACAAGCAGAAATTAAGCGAGCTAGGTAAAACTATCTCCTAAATTCAAAATAGACTAGGCAAAGAATGTTCTTTCTGCACAGAAATCAGGAGATTTTTGAGCATCACGTTATTAACCACTACTTTACACACTGTTAGTGTAAAATGTATAAACCAAAAAAACTCCAAATAAGATATAAGGAGAGATAGTTTTGACTAAGAACATTAACTAGAAGTTACATTAGACCCAAAAAATTAAAAAGTGGTGGCTGATACACTGTCTGATGAGACTGTCCATCACAACTATAACGCAAAATGGCCTGCAGCACCCCTCAACCAGAATTCCACTGCAAAACTTTAGAACCACAATCCCTCCCTAAGACCCCCTTCAGTTCCACACCAATTGAATCCCATAAAAGCCTGATCTTAGCCGTGACCAGGCTTAACAAGGAGGTGTGACACACCTGAATACACTTTTGTGGGAATGTGCCCTGTGTTTTAGGAACTGTAGCCCTCTCAGAGGTAAAGAAATATCTTTGAATCAAATTGGCCAGTTACCTTAGATTTTGGAAGGACTTTACAGCAGGAAGGATTTGAGCAAGGCAGTTTTTTTCCATAAGATATCTGGTTTAGCTCAAAAAAGGCTTCGGAAAAAAAGCCTAAATCGATTAGAACTTCAATCTATAAAGGAAGGAAGATATTTTAAGTTATAAAAATAAGTAGGGAAAAATCATAAACATCTAAGATCCAATATTTCTGTAGGGTGATTACAACATGCTACGAATTAACGCTTACTAATGAATGAGTGGGCGGCACTGCACACATTGGTGTGTATGCTAGCTCCCAAGTGCAATGCACTGAAAACTAACCGGCATTTGGTGCCTATTTCACCAAAGGAAAACAAACAAAGAGATAACAGTACTGGAAACATTTTTTAAATTATTGAATTTATCATTTTATTCCCATGGCAAACTATGGTTTAAATCCAAAGTAACAGTAACATTCCTCATGTTCTTTACTACTCTGAGAAACTCAAAAAAATCACTATATTAACTTCACAATATAGAGGCATAAAAAACTATAGTTTTCCCAACCATAATGAATAAAGACATGCACTTTCAATTTTAAAGACATATACTATATATGTGCTTATCAACATTAATGAACAACTACACATTTTATATGGCCTACCTTGAATACAATCCATCAGGAACACTGACCAGGAAATGACAGGAAAAATGTTTGCATTTGTTCATTCATTCTTTCTTTCATTCATCTAATGTGTTTACTGAGCACTGCTTAGCACTAAGCCCTCTCCAAGGTTCCATTCCATTGCTGTGTATATTTAGCTAAATGTAAGTGAAGCATGAAGATGTCTACAGCCTGAGACAGCAAGGGCATTGAGTGTGCTAAGGAAAAGCTATTTTGAAGACTGGAGCTTGGAAGTACTTTTGTAAGGAGAAGCTCCTCAAGAGAAGAGTTGCTAATGATGTCAGAGAGACAGATACGTGCATATCTGCTAAGCACACCCCCTCCAACCCCACCACCCTGCCCCAGTGCAGAGGTCATATGCCAGAACAGCTATGGTGTCTTAGAATGTTCCAGAAGCAGCCCATGTGGCTGGAGCTCAGGCTTCCAGAGGAGGACAGTTAGGAAGTGGATACAAATGGGAGTCATGGAAGGTCACATAGAATGTCTAGACTACAGTAGGGAATTTGCATTTTATTTCCTACATGACATGAAGTTACTGGAGGGTTTTCAAAAGGACCTTGACATGACTTATGTCTTGAAAACATCTAGTGATTTTATTAAAGACAACAAAGAAGGGCGACATAAATATTGACACAGGGAATCAAACACACAATTGGGTGAAATAGATACAGATGATAGATAGATACAGATATAGATTTAGATATATAGGTGTAGATACAACATTTCAAAAGAAAAATCAATATGTCCTCAGCATTTCAATCCATCTTACTCTCTGTTTCATTTCAGGACTTGCTTAGGACTCTCAAGAGTGTACAAAATAAAAAGAAGATAAATTGGAAGAAATTCATGTAAATAAAACATAGAAGAATACTCTGAATGGGAAAGAGAAGGTTGCTTATTATCTATTGAGTTGCACACTGAACTTCTTGTCAAAGACACGTTGGTCTCTACCCTCCCCATGGTCATACAGCATGATAGCACTTAGGAGACACAGGAACTCTTTCAGGTTCATAGATGACCACTTTTCTCATGGTTCCCTCCAAAAAACACTTGCCCAGATCTGTGTGTAGTTAGTCCTCTCTGGTCTTGACTCTCAGATTTCAGGACACAGACCACAAATGACTATCAAGGCTATATCTGATTTCAGGGTATCATGCCAGTCAAACCATTTAGAACAGTAATGGTGGTGATGATGGATGCAGAATTTTCAGAAGTGACCAACACTGTGAACACAAGTAAGTCAGATGGCAAAAAGAGCAGGCAGTAGATCAACTCTTCATCACATAAACATAGAACCATCAGTACTCTTCCTAGGAACATTTGATATGTTGAGAATGACAAGTCTTTGAAGAGGTTGGAAGTTGATCATAAAGAGGATTTAACAGCTTTCCATGAGAGACACTAGCGCACCATAGAAACTTAACAGCATGATCTACTGCTGTTTGATTTGTCAGAAACCATCACAGTTCATGATTTCCTGCCTCTGACTTTTCTCTTTTCCCACTCACTGACCCCACTTTATTTCAGAAAGGTCAGGCACACTCTGCTCATGGGGGCTGTCCTTTCTTTCTCTTTATGATCTGTCAGCTGCTCTTTAGACTGCAACCGTCAAAACACTAAGCTGGTTTTTCAATACTACAGCACCAGTAGGATCTCACCTTGACCTTACTCTGCTCCAAGCACTGTCAATAGACACCAGATCTAATCAGGTCATTCTTCTGATCAAAATCCTGTAATTAATTCCCCTCCTACCTAAGGCTCCAGAATAGAGGGCACTGGTTTTCACTGGCTTTTAAACCATATGAAGACATAAACAGCTGTCAAATGCTAACAAGTGTACCCCAAAAGTTCATGGGGTGTAACCCAAAAGTTCATGGGTTAAAAACCCCTGGGTTCACAGGTCGATGGTTTCTGGAGGTAGAGCCTTCTGAAAGTAATTAATACTAGAGGTAGTCATGAGGGTGGGACAGAGATCAGTGGGTTCAGAAGAAAAGGGACTTCAATCTGCACCTCCTGGTTTCTCAACACGCGATGCCCTCTGCCATGTGACAATGCAGCACAAAGGCCTTCACCAGACATGGCCCCCAGTCTTGGACTCCCAGCCTCAGGCACTATGAGAAATAAATTTATTTTCTTCATACATTACCCAATCTTGGGTACTCTGGTGAAATAAACTAAAGCAGACTGACACAAGCCAATAAAAACAGTCATGTAACCAAAAGTCTTATTCCAAACTGTCTCTCCGTGCCCCTCTGGACCTCCTCCCCGTATGTTACTAATGTCACAGCAGTTTCTCTGCACCTCTCAGTGACAGACAAGAAGATTCCTCTTAGCCAATGATGACTCCACAGTCTCTTCACACTCGTCACCACCCAACCTCTACACTCTATTTCTTCGCAGTGTGGAATCCAGTTGGGTCCTGGGATTCGTGGCCCTTCGGTATTCCTCCTGACCCAGGCCCTCTGTCCAGCAGAAATGAACCACCACCACTCCTGCGCCAGCGCTTTCTTGCTCTGTGTCTTCTCCACTGTTGTTCACCAACAACGCCCCCTCCCTCCTCTCCCCAGCTTGGGTAACTTGTACTCTTTTCAAGCCTATAATATGAGCAAAGCCACTGTCTCTCCTGCACACTCCCAGCGATTGGGCTCATCATGTTCATCTGCAAACCATCAAGCGGCAGATCCGCACCCTGCTGACTGGGGCACACGTCCAGTTTCTCCTCCCAGTTTTCATCTCCTTTTAAGCAAGTACCATGGTTTACATATCTGAATCTTGAGGTACTAACATGGTGCTTCAAAACAGAGGATCCATAGCAAATGCACTTTTAGAGTTAAATCTGTAAATATTTATCAAATTTTATATGCACGAGTTCCACTAAACACAGAAGATAATGTGGATAGTCAGCACCTAATAAATGCCTGCAGTTTTTAAAGTCAACACAACCATTAATCACTGAATATCAAGGATGTAAATTTAGTGCTCAAGACCGCAGACATAATTAAAAGATGAGTCAGACATAGGCCTTGGCTTCAAGAACTATGTGATCTCAAAAAGTGCTATTGAGAGACTGGAAAGAAAAAAAACAGAGTTACATACAGTTTTAAGTGCTGACATTCAAAAGTAAGACAATTCTTAAGAGTCAGTAACTCAGAGTGGGTAAAACAGAAATTTTCATGGTCAGTGATGAATTACTTATTTAGTCCTCTTAAGAAATTTTTTATTTAGAAATGGAATTCAATGGACTATTTACACAAGCCTGAAGGGCTTAGATGGAGACAGTAGTTCAGAGGCAACTCTCGTGTTCCCTCATCAGAAACATGAGGGGTGTAGGGGGAAGATAGATGGCATGCCCAAAAGGGGAGAAAGAGGTGTTCTGGAGCCCACTTGCTCCCCACTGCAAGAGCTCATGGGGCACCTCTGTCCCTATACATCTCCAGTGAGTAACCTAAGTACTCACACCCCACAGCTGGAGTACTCACACCCCACCCCGGTGAAAATGACAAAGCTCCAAATTAGCTTTTTTTTTTCCTAAAGATTCCACTGTGAAACATTTAGCAGTATATAGATCACACCATGGAATGGGAGGCAAACCATGATATGATGGTCCAGACATACTTTAAGGGTTTGTTCCACCTCAATTTAAACTCCCCTGTTTTCTCAATGTTTGGTATAGGGCACAACAGGAACCAAGGTCCTGGTTGAATACACTGTGTGCATTTATATGAGGGTAAAAATAGGAAAGAGGGCTGGACTCCATATTGGATTTGAGGAGACACAGAAGAGGGAGAGACTTTGATACAGAAGAGGGAGAGATTCTGCTGGACGCTGAGACAGTCCACGTACAAAACAAAATCAACAGAAGTAGAGACTTGCAGCACAAGTGACCAGCAAGGGAGGCAGTGAGAATGAGGTGCTCCAGGCTCCCCTCCACATGGAGTTCAGGCCAACAGCACGGAACTCTCAAGGCAGGGAACCCTGAGTGATGACTGCGTCACATAACTGTCTGGCCTTATTAATTCAATGGCCTAGCCACTGAAAATCTGTTGCACATCACGATATGTGAGGCGTGATCTAAAAAACATGGTGAATGTTTAAATTTTAAAAATTTATTACAGTAAAAGCCACACTGCCATTAGTCCCCTTCAACATATTTCCCCTTTGTTTCGAACACACTTATCCTGTCATTCTTGCCCTTTTCTGGAACAGTTCTGGAAGTACTTTTACTAGAGTGTTAGTTGTGCTATTAAGGCTGCCTCGATGTCCTCAATCAATTCAAAATGTTTACCTTTTATGGTCACTGTCACTTTGAGGAAGAACCAGTAGATGCATGATACCAGATCTGGTGAGTAAGGTGGGTGAGGACACATCCTAGTGTTTATATGAGCCCAGAACCTGTCCATTAGACGGCACTTGGCAGCAGCATTCACCAAATTTTGGATCATACCTCATAATGACCCTCATGAAAGAGGACTTCCTGAACTGCTTCAGAAAGTGGCAAGGCTGACGGGATAAGGATATCCAAAGGGAGGAGGAATATTGGGAGAGGATTAATGTCAACGTGTCTTTTATTATAATGTTTAATTTCAACATTCACTGTAGTTTTTGATCACCCCTTGAACATACAGATCATTAAGCATAACTTCACAGAAACTAGAACATGGGCTCAGTCGGTCTCCATAAAGAACAGTGCCTTCCAGCTGCCAGCCACTGGTGAACCTCGTTTGCAGGAGTAGTCGCTACCCACTCTCCAGTGGTCCCACTGAAACCCTAACTGGCTGTCTCTTCAACATTATTATGATGGGTAAGTCACTTATATGATGTATATCAATATAACATTGTATTAATATCACTTATTATTGTAAGTGCTAGAATCAAACGACATACAACAATATCCCTCAAGGTTAACATCAAGTATCTTAACATACCTTGAGGATTCTTGCTTCTAGATTTCTGACTAGATCTTGGCAAATGCCAAAAACAAAATATTGATACAATGCAAGGAGAGGCAGAACCTATGAGGAGAAAAACACCCTTTTAAAAAAAATACATTTTATCAAGTTAATAATCTAGCAATCAAATTTAGCTAAATATTAAATGTAGGTCATGTTATGGAAAGTACTGATTGAGTTTCCGTGTTGGCAGTCTAACCTGTTTGGTATAAATGAAATGATCTGTTTGGCATATGCTGCATAATTTTATCAGAGTAAGATGTTATCAGAGACTTACAGTGCCAACTAGATGCCATTTAGTAAACCAGACCTAGGTTTAACATCCCTTTAAGCATGGAAAAGTTAAAATCCAATTAATTATTTTCTTGAAAAAAGTTAACTGAAATGTATGAGGCCTGTGGAAAAAATGCTAGCAAATGAGCTATCAAATAAATGCAAAGTCTAAAACAAAAGAACTCACATTCATGTCCCCTAGCAAGCTCTTACTGACTCATCTCAGTGTCAGCTGCTTTTTAATTAGAATTTTTCTTTTGGCAAAAATCTATTTACAACATGCCTCTGATGTGCTATGCACTGTTAGATAAGAACAGAAAATATAACAAATCCCAACCATTATATAGCATATATCCTACTAATTAAATCTCAACCTTATTCTTCACATAATCTTTTCATTTTCCTAGAATTAAACCCAAAGCTCCATTTTTCATGAGGCCTTGTGGCTGTAACAATGAAGGCTTACAGACTATCAAGTGTTTCAGTTGACCTAGCCTCTACCTATTGAGAGCTAGGAAAATTTCACCTATTTTCATTATAAAGAAAGAGTTGAATCTAGAAAAACAAATGTGCCAGGAGAATAGACAACAATATATGGGGAAAATAAAAAGAAAAGAAAAAAAAGGCCCTGATCACAACTCAAACCTGAAGATCCATTCCCGCAGTTGCACGCTACCAAGGGAGACCGACTGAGAAGGCTTGAGATCCTCTTGTTTATCCAAGTTTCCCACGGTTCTAGGGCCCACAGCAAATTCTGTGTTTGACAGAAGCCTCCTTAGCCACTGGGCTTCTCCTAGGTTAATGTAACACAAACTGGAAACTTCACCCTTCTGAAGTTTGCTCTAATGATAGGTAGCTGGTAATAGTGCAACTTTTTTAAAGGATTGAACAGTCTTAAATGTCTTCAAACATTATACATTTTTCTACAATTATGCACTGCAAACATAAAACAAAAAACCTTTTTTCTACAATTAACTCAGCACAAAACCTTAGGAGTTTGTGATTACCTTTGAGATTTAGTTTATTTTCTTTAGTGAGAGATAAAAACACACCACTTTATTGCTGCCAATTGCTCAATTATCAGAAAAAAATGTTTTCAATTTTTTATGCTTTAGAGAGGGAAAGAAGTCTCATTTCTTTTTCAATGCAGTTACATATATTATATATGAATACGAGTAGGCCAGCTAAAGGTTACCTAGGGGGTACAACCATTTTCTCAATCCTGAAATGAATCCTTTAATAGGGGGAGAAACACATTTTATTATGTTTTTAATAAACAATTTTCTTATCAAATCTGACTAATGTTAAAAGCACTTATCAACCCTTTCATTTTAACACATAGTTTTATAATTTAACAACTCATCTTGGTGCTGTAAATATTTCTAATATAGAGAATTGGATTTTAAAAAAGAAACAAATATGCCAGAAAATATATATGAAAATAATTCAGAAAACAAGATGGAAAAAAAGACTGTAATTATGTGTGGTGCCCTTTCCTGTCCATGCCGCATCCTAGTCCATCCACGTCTTGTGACAATCACTTCTCCAGGAAAAGGACACCGCATGTGGGAATTGGGCGCGGGGATCTTGGAATGTTTTGTACTGATAATTGTAATTTGTGTAGTTCACATGTGTATGTTTTTATGTGATGCTCAATATGGAGTCGAGGGTGGAGACTCCAGGGGGGTTGCTGGAGGCCCTCTAGATAACCCCTTTGTAAGGACTGGTTGTGAAATTTTACCTTCTGTGAGTAGTGTGAGAGAGTTTAAGCGGGAGCTTTGGGTGGGAGAGCTCATGGAGGAGGATTTGCAGGGTTCCTGTGTGACAACTGCCCTGAGACACTGGACAGGCACCCAAAGATGGGCAACTAGGACACATATGTTACACCACCGGCCGCCTAAGACAGGCACAGGACCAGTTGCTGTCCTGCAGGCCCATGACGGGTAAGGCCTGGTTGGGTTCATATGAAGAGTCCTTGACCTAAGACAGGCGCTGTCCTACAGGTAGCCAGAGACAGGCAACTAGGACACATATGTTACGCCACCGGCCGCCTAAGACAGGCACAGGACCAATTGCTGTCCTGCAGGCCCATGACGGGTAAGGCCGGGTTGGGTTCATATGAAGAGTCCTTGACCTAAGACAGGCGCTGTCCTCACAGGAACTGCCATACTCCCATAAGTGATAAGGGAAAAAATGCAGGGAGCGGCATGATAGTTTCACACATCTCTTCCTCCTGCAGGCATCCAGGTGCATCGGCTTACATTTCCCAAGCTAACTAAGTAACAAGATTGAGATGTTAATTGATACCTAGCCCTGAGCCTGGGGTGCTTCCTGCTTGGGGTTGAGGTTAATCGAAACCTATTGTTTAGGATTGTCCCTGCCTGGCCCTAAGCCTGGGGCGCTTCCTGCTTGGGG
>PVLA01002343.1:0-41619 GCA_004027455.1 Hydrochoerus hydrochaeris | reverse complement strand
TTATGAAAGTTATGAAGGAAAAGTAAAGAAGCAGAAAAAAATGAAAGAATTATATCAAGAAGCAAACAGGAGGAAAAGATTAAAAAATAGAAGCTAAGAGAAGGAAAACAGTAAAATAAGATACATGAGAAAAATATAAAATGACCAATAGAGCATACTAATTTATTTTTAAAATGCAACTAAATTCAAATATATGAGATAGGCTGGGATTCCTTTCCCTTAAGGAAAGGAGAGCTGCGTTTTGGGTTTATGGATTTCCTAGGATGAGAAGATACATCTACCTTTTTTCTTACAATTAGAACCTGAAACTTATCTCAGCATGGGAATAGTCTCATTGTTTGGGTTTTGATAAGAACAGAACAAGTTAATGCTGCAACCTGTGAGCACACTAGTTTCTGTTTGATGTCAATCCTGCATCCCAGTCAATTTCACCAAATGTCCTAGGAATAGGTGAAGACTAAAAACAAGAACAAAATCAATTATACACTGCCTTTGTACCCAGATTGAAACAAAACCATGATACCAAAGCAAGATTATTAATGAATGTGTTTTATTTTGAACTACAGAAAAGAATATAGAGATTTAAAACTTTAAGCTAACTGACCAAAATACCTTTAAAAAAAATTTGGAAAGTACAAAGCAAGAAGGGAAAATAGCACAGTGAATTAGGAGATGTTAGTTTCACAAATCACTTACTGTTAGATTGTGCTTAACAAAGTGCAGCTCACGGATAATGTAGTATAAGCTGCCAACCACAGAGCAGATGTCAGCCCTATAGATGTCTGAGAAAAGCTCAATGCCTGGGAGGAGCTGCGTGACTTCATAATGTGCATAGCAACTTTCAGCTTTGGGATGTGGAAGCGTAGTTCGAAGCAAACCCTGGAAATAAAACAGTGAAATGAATCAATTATATCCAATGATGAAACAAAAATAAGTATATGTATTATTTCCTAAATTGCTGAGTATGTGTCTAGCATATTGCACTCCACAATAAACAACACTTACTATTAAGTGGTGGGGTTATTATCATTATAGGTTCCAAATGCATTTATCACTCAGGATGGGCTTTTAAAATTCTATGGTAGTGGTACATTTACTATTTTCAAAGAAATTATTACATTACTGTGTTGTACATTGCTGCTAGATTCTCCTTCCCTCTTTCTCCCTTTTCTTTCTTTCTCTCTCTCTCTTTCTTTCTTCTTTTTCCCTTCCTTCTTCCTTTCTTCCTTCTTTCTCCCTGCCTGCCTGCCTGCCTCCCTTCCTCCCTTCCTCCCTTACTTCCTCCCCTCCACTTTTTGAGACAGGGTCTTACTATGTATAGTCCAGGCTGGCTTTGAACTGAGTATGTACCTCCAGCTGGCCTCAAACTCACAGCAATACTCCTTGATCTACCTCTCAAGGGCTGGGGTTACAGTGTGTGCCCTGCCCCTGACTGTGATTCTCCATAAACACTCCCTCACTTACTGAATGCTCACCATCATTGGAAGGAAGGGTTAGTATCTCACAAGTTGCATAAGTGAGGCTTAAGCAATGAATTTATCTGTGGCCACACAGTCAAGAGTGGCAGGAAATAAAGATTCCATAACTCAAAAACCTGTTATGTCCCTATGCCAGGGTATAAGTAGGGAAAATGCTAACTTGAAGCCTAAATTAGGCAGAGATAACTCTAAAATTTTAACTGTCTCAAATAGACCTATTTAATTTGACCTATGTTTCTTGTATAGTTTATAGGACCAACTGGGTAGTAGGGAAACAAGATGAATACATTTAGAAGTGCTTGTTATCTTAAATAATTACCATTTCTTAAAGATGAATGCATTGTAAAATAATTTTAATGTGAACATCAGAAAAGAATTTCAATCGAATTGCTTGTTAAGGATATAAGGTATCATATTCTAAAATACTGTGACTGTACTAAAAATTTTAATTTCACAAATTGGCCTTAAAAAACATAAAAACAATCAACAGGAAACTCTACCACCTAATTTCACTTTTAGGTATAGCACTACTAATGTAGCATTACATAATATTCACATTAAACAGAAGTTCAACTTTTTTAAAAAAAATCATGTCTTCTAGATGATAAGCAGCATTTTCTTCAAGAGCAAGAAGTTTCAGAAGGTAAAGGATGCACCACAAGGAGAGAGTCAGATCATCACTGCCTTTGCACTCTTGCCACTTTTCCGCTTTCCTTTGAAGCTCAAGGAAGAGGTATTTGGAATATAAGAAAATTCAAGGTCTGGCCTTACACTCAGAGCAGGCTTCACATAGAATTTATCTACCCAGATTTCAGAAGCCATCAGCCTCCTCTGATACACAGAACAAGGGTATCTGCCCATCAGTCAAAGTAAACAGAACCTTTAGCAGACTGCAAAGGCCCCTGGCTACATCCCCGAATCTCAGAACGCCTTACATTTCAGATAAAAGCTTCTTTCTTCTACAGAGCAGTCAAATCAAATCCTGAGAAACACAAACATGCTTCTGTAGTCTTCAACTTACTCTTGCCTTCATTATATATTTTACATCATGTAACCAAGCAAAACTTTATTAAAAGATGGAGTAACCTGAGACGACCATTTGGAGACAGGCAAACTGGCTTCACACTGGTCTTACTGAGGACAGATGACTCAGTTTCCCTATCTGTTATAGTCCTTCTAGTAAAGGAGAAAGCTAACTCATGAGTAGTAAAGGAGAAGGTGACACCAGGAAGCCAGATGGGCTTGTGACATTTAATCAGGTTTACTCTATTTGCCAGCCTGTGAGTTTTATGAATGTGACAAACTACTTACCGCACATGAATGAATGCTTGTGGTTTTTTTTAGAAAATCACACACACAAAGCATTACCTGGAAGAGCAATGCAGACAGAATGCAACAGTTGATTCTCTTTTTAACGTTCACTGTTTTAATAAACCTAAGTATAAGAAAAAAAGATTAGTGGACAATTTTCCAAGGTACTTTTATATAAATGTGTCATTAAACATATGTAAGATACAGAATATATATATATATATATATATATATATATATATATGATAAAAACACAAAGAAGACATTAAAAAATCACCTATAATCCTACCAATTAAATATGACTTCTGGTAACATGTTGGTCCATTTCCTTCTACATTTTTTTTCTCTATGTAATTATACACAGAAAAACATATTAAAGTTATACAAAATCATACAGTATCAAGACTAAACTCAGAAAGTGAGATGGTGTATGGTTTCTCTTATAGAGAAATGTAAATATAAATAAAATATAAATGACTATAATAAAGGCGAGATAACAAGAAACAAGACAAATTTTTGGAAGGAGGATAAGGAAGATGGAATAAAGGGGCTGAAAGAGATCATGATATGTTTTAAATGCTTAACTGACTGCTAAAACTCAGTGTCACTGTTCTGTACTGCAGACAGACAAAAAAAGGAGGTGGAGAAGGAGGAGGAAGATCAAGCTCTGATACACTCAATGTTATGAATGACCCTAAAAGCTTTGGGCTGCATGAAAGAGGCCAGACCCATCAAAGTGCATATGGCAGACTCCATCCATAGGAAACACCAGACGGTAAAACTACGGTGATAGAAATCAGAATGCAGCTATCTCTGGGTGTGGAAGGGGAGGTTGGCTAAAAAGGCACAAGAAGGAATTTTCTAAGTTAGCAGAAATGTTCCAAGTCCTAACAGTCATGGTAGTCACACAGATGTATAAAATTGTTGAAAATTAAACTGTGCAATAAAAAATGTGTATATTTTACTGTGTGAAAATTATATCTCAGTGAAAATACAATGTTGGGTGCAAGGACTAAGATTATACAAGGAATACTATTTTTATAAGCAAATTTTCCACTTGCAGACATAATAAATACTATACTTTGAAGTGCTTTAATATTTTGTTATACAGCTATATCATAAAAATATCAATCTCTATTTTTATTTTTTCTAATGCTGAATCAAACATTGCTGAACTTCATTTTTTAGTCCTTATACTATTAATTCTATTGGAATAGAAAAGAAATTTCAGTAAAAAGAGGTTTGTAAATGATTCCCCCCAAAGATGTGACAATGTACTTTCTCACCAGTTGCTCACAGCATTAAATCTTGCCATCAAAGTTTAAGATAATGTTTATCTATTTACTATCCACTGTCTCCTTTTATTTCCATTTAAAGAGTTTGAATTTTCTTCATAGGATCTTGAAACTTGCATTTGCATTATGAGTCACATTACCTTCTGAATCCCACTTAGACAAAACCATTGAGCTTCACTATATTAATAACACCGACCACTGGCATTTGGTTCCTCTGTGTGCGTATTTCAGTGCAGTACTTGGCAGTGAGAAGAGTTTCCTCAACTCCAAGAGTACCCCGAACAGCTCAAACCCTGCAGACCCCACTGCTCTATGCAAGCCAGACTTCCGGCTGCGTAACCAGGAAATGTCTTTCTTTTGGTTGAAATCACAAGACAGGAACTTCAGAGCTTAGAGCTGAGGAGCCCTCTGACAAGAATGCTGTAACAGTTCCTTTCCAAGTTGTGAACTTTCCTCCCTCAATTTCTCGTCCCAATTGCCAAGCTCTACCATGCGTGCAAGTGGCTAAGATCAATGTCTTTCCCGGGGAGTACAGAAAATCAAACTTGAAAGATATTTAAAAGATCTTTTGCATTTAACACTGTTTCATAAAGTGGAAATTTCTTATTTTTCCTGCCCAAAAGATATTTTCTGAAAAATATGAAAAACTAAGTAGAAGTTGCTGTTGTTGCTTCATTGATTCTCAACTTAAAGTTCGAGGGTGGATCAAAATATACAATGTGTGTTGAAATTTTTTAAAAATTTACTGTAGTAAAAGGTGGTATACATTTGTATGAGTTGTGACTGGTGAACACTGCTACCAAATGCCATCTGATGTAAAGGGAGGCTCATAAAAACATTATAGTGTGTCCTAGTCCACTTTATTCACTGGATCTGGCACTGAGTGACTTCTTGTTCTCCCCCAAAGTCAAATGGCCATGAAAAGGAAACATTTTGAACTGATTCAGGAAACCAAGGCAGTCACAACAGCACAATGGCAAACACTCAGGAGAGGAGACTTCCAGAAATGCTTCAGAAAGTAGCCAGAATGACGGGATGAGTGTGTGGGACTGGACAGAGGGTGGGAGTTTGAAGGGGATTAATAGCAATGTGCTGTGTGCTGCAACAAATTTAAAAATTTAAAAGAGCACCACAGTTTTCTGTGCCTCGTGTAATGCAAGCTTTCACCCTTAGCACCCTTAGGTGAGCTAAGTATGTAACTACACAGGGAAAGGATACCTGTACTACACCTCTATACTTTTTAAATTTCTTACATTAACCAAATATTTGCAGTATTTGTGAGTACCAACTGTGTAGATGGTGTGGTAGCATATGAATGTGACCTCGGCACTCGGGAGGGCTCAGCCTGGGCTACAAAGTGAGTTCGAGGCCAGCCTCAACTGCACAGTGAAACCCTGTGTCCGAAAGACAAAAAACAAAAAAATCTAACTGTGCCAAGCATCGTAGTAGGCACCCGCCTAAATTACCTATAGGCTATACCACATTCTAATCCCTAGAAACTGAGTATGTGTGATCTTATATAATAGGAAAGGTTTTGCAGATGTAATTAAGTTAAAGACCTTGACATGAGGAGATTGTCCTGTATTATGGAGGTGGATCACAATCCAAGAAGATGTGAAGATGGAAAAAAGGGTCAAAGAGAACAAGAAAGGAGGGTAGTAGGCTGCTGGTCTTGAAGACAGAAGATGCGGACATGCACCACAGAATTAAGGAGGACTCGGAAAGGTGGAAAAGGCCAGGAAACAAACGCTCCCCTCTGGAGCCTTCCAGAGGAGGCACAGTCCTGCCAACACCTGACTCTGAAGTTCTGAACTTCCTGGCTGTAAGATGATGCATTTGTGTTGGGGTTTTGCATGTAGCCCATTGACACAATGTTTGTTTAGCATATGGGAGATCCTGGGTTTTACCTTCAGCACCACAAAAAAAAATTGTTTTAAGTACTAATTTAGTGGAAACATGAATGGCAAAACATGGGAAACTAATGCCACCATGTCATCATCTAACTTGTATCCCCTCCAAATTTGCACATTGAGGTCCTTAACCTTTGGTAACCTCACATGGGGACTATACCAAAGACAGGGTCTTTAAAGAGGCATGTAAATTAAATGACTGGTTTTCCTTGTAAGAAAAGGAAATTAGGACAGACTGGTACAGAGTTAGCATCAGGTGAGGACACAGAGAAAAGATACAAACCAAGGAGAAGCCTCAGAGGAAACCAAGCAGCTGACACCTTGATTTGGCCATTCAGCCTCTAGAACTGTGAAATACTCCATGCTCCCTGTCTGGGGTGCTTTGTTAAGACAAGCCAAGAAAACCAATGGCATGTCATGTAATGCTCAGCACCACAGCGTATGGATGAGAACACTGAGGATACGGGGCTACTAGGACAGTCCTGAGTTCCTGCAAGATGCCAGGGTCCAAGCTGTTCTTGCCCTTATACCAACTGTTCCTTCAACTTGTAGCTACTGAATGCCACGTCCATGCCAGGCACTGAGGATACACTGTAAATAAAGTAAGGAATGTACAGTGTTCATATGTTAGGGGCAGGGGATGTCATGTGAAGAGAAGACAGCTACAAACATGTCATAAGCATCTCAGTGAAGTAAAAGGCATCTCCCTGTGTGATATGCATGCACTGCCCAAGAATCCAGTGTGCCTGTGGCATGGCCCTCAACATGGCAACAGTGGGCACCCCACAAAAGCACCCCAGCAGCTAGGGACCAGGCCATTCTCTCTTCATACTCACTGTGCAATCTTCGCTGATATGACCGCACCTTGCAAACACCCCCAAATGCCAACTTTTGACAGAAATTCCTCACTGTAGTCTTTGAAGCCCATGGGTGAGCAATGGTTGGTGGCAGTGGGGAGGGAGGCACCCAATTCTCTCCAGGTATGTAGCACATCTGGTTTTCTGAATATATCATCAAGAGCTTGACACCAACATTTCAAAGCAGCCCTAAGACAGAAACAGAGCATCTAGCAGAACGTTTCCTGAGACATGCCATGCCAGTTGGGCTTTTTGGCTACACAACCCTGAATGTCTGCACTTGTTAGAAAACATAAACAAAATATTCTGTGATATTAAAAATGCATTTTATGCATTTAGGTAAAAGGAAAAAACTGAAATGCTACAATCTTATCCCATCTCTGCTAAAAACAAACTCCAGGTGTTCCCATTTGCTACAAGGAGGTAGCAAAAGGAGGTTTTCTTCCAAAAGGTAAAACAAGTACACCAAGGATACATTCAATAAACATACAGGAGAATAATTCTATATCAGCCATAGCCCATAATGGTGTCTTTCAGCAGCATTTGGTACATAAAATGAAACAATATAGTACTGTTATAGAACTAAAAATCATGGAAGACAATGTTTTTTCCTAAGTATTACACATTTTTTTCAAAGAGAAAAACATATTTAAACAAAAAGAAAGACTGCCCTTCTTCTACTGACTTCTAAAAAATCTACCTTTTCTTTCCTGCAAAGATGAGGAGATTTCCAAGTGTGTGCAACGCCTGAACTTTAAGACTTCTTTGATTGCTGGCTTGGAGAACATCTGTATTTTTAATCAAGTAAAAGAACAAATGTCAGTTCCAGGAAGAATATTTCCTTTATATTTGCAAGAATATTTTAAAGTGCATTATTCCTTAACTATGTAGATTGCAATATGAAAAGTTCAAGTTAATAGTGCTTGCAAATGTCAGATAATATATATACCCAAGGCAGAGCAAACGATGTTCTATTTGAACACAGAGGATTGGGAGATTGGGTCTAACACTCAGGAGACAAGCGGGCTCCATGCTGAGCGTGGAGAGAAGCCAGGCGGGTTGAGATGGGGAAAGGCTGTGTATATGCACAAGGGCAGGGTAGGTGTGACTGGAGGATCGCTTTCCTGAGAGGGTGCGCTGGGGACCAGAGAGGGAAGCAGTGCCTCAGTTCTGAAGATCCCTGAATTTCAAGTGGGGAAACGTGGAGGTTACTCTGGAGCAAATGGTAAGACCCAAAGAGTTTGTGTTTAGCCACGATGGGACAAGATCGTAACAGTTGAGGATTTTCCTTTTACCTAAATGCAGAAAATGCATTTTAATATCACAGAATATTTTGTTTATGTTTTCTAACAAGTGCACACATTCAGGGCTGTGTAGCCAAAAAACTCAACTGCATGGCTGTGTTTTCTAATGCTGGCAGCACTGTCTCCAAGAAGGCACTTCAGAAGCATCTGTTGGTGTTGTGTAGTAGAAGCCCACAGTGCTTGAATGATCTCGAATGTATAAAAACCTCCCCCATAGTGAATAAAAAGGTGAGAACCCATCTACAATTCTCTACAAGCCAACTTCATTTTACACACAAAAAGAGATGTTTGTGCATGATTTCTAAATGTAATCACAGTAGGACTTTGATTTGTTCAAAACTTCACAAAGATTTACTCACCCCTACAGAAAAATCACATTACCAGACTTAATGATGCTGATATTGTTTAAGTCACCAACACAGAACTCCTGCCTCAGCTCCCATCTGGAGCTGTCATATTCATGGTGATTACAGGAAGCAGCATTTGACTGCTCCATATCTTCTAATGCCTGAGTACTTACATGCTAATGCACAGATTCTTTTATTGTAAAGTGACATTGTTTTATTTATCTTCTATTTTATATTTAGACCTACTGATTTTTTAAAAAATGTATGTAGGAAGAATATATTAAATATTAAATACAACTTTTATTTCAGGTAATAAAGGGAGAATTATAAAATGTTTCTTGCAAAAAGGAGGAAATTGGGTCTACAACATGGATTGGGAATATATTATTAAATTTGTAGAAAAGATAAATCAAGGAGAAAGACACGGACAATGGAATCCATCTGACCAGAGTAAAGCACAAGTCAGTGTTTCCACCCCCACAAAGGGATTCACAATTAAAGGGGGATTCAGAATTAAAGAGAGATAGGCAGAAGGATGACCTAGAATTTCACAGTGGTGACAGCCAGCTAGGAAAGCAGGTAGTAAGAGGGGACTGGAACTAGTCGAACACTACTTCCAAAGGTCTGATGAACAGATTCCATGTCCAAGCTCTTTCATCAACTTGTGACATTTGAGGGCCAGATGGGATTTCAACACTACTACAGAGGGCTGATTGAACCTGAGTACACAGTGCGTTAGCCTTACCAATTGTTTGCTGATAAGAAGAAATTACCAATCCAAGCTGTGAACAGGCAAGTTTGCTTTTCTCCACTGAACTAAAAACTCTGAAGTGCTCCTGAGAAAGGTCAGGGGGTGTTGACATGTGTATCTCTTCTATCCCCAGACAAAACTCCACTTTCCCAGAAGAGAATTTTGTATTGTTCACTCCTCCTTTTTCTCCTAAATTTGTGGAAACAAAATTAAAAACTTAAAATGGAGAAAGCAGGGAAGTTGTTGGAAAAGGAAAAGGCAAAGGAAATGGAAGGGAGAAAGAAGGAAAGATTTTGCATAGAACTGGGATTTATTTGCAGTTTTCTGGGGCCCTGCCTGCTTAAACTTGGGGTCCAGGATCATTTCTGAAGACCCCAGGGATGCATGGATGGGCTCTAAATTCATGTTGTTTTGTTAAGAGCTCTTCAAAGCGGAAGTCAGCCAGAAAGCTAATGCAAAGGTAATATTTTGCTTCTCCTGGGAACTGGCTGAATTTACACAGAGTTTGCCTTTTTTAAAAACAGCTTCCAGCAGTAAGATGTTAGTTTGCCTCTGAGGCAGAAACCTCAGGGATAGAAGCAACACATACATAGCCTGGGTCTGAGACAGAAAAAAGTAGGAAAGAGCCTATGTTGTTATAGGCTCAGAGAACACACAGGAAAAAGAAAAGGAAAAAAAAGTGCTAGGGAAGTAGTCAAAACAGAGAAAGAAGCTAATAAAAATTCTAAAGTCTACAGCCAGAGGAGTGGGGATAAACTACTGAGAATAATTTGGTACCAGGCAAGATTCACAGTCAGTAAAAATCATTCTTAGGAATTGTATTTGCTTCATTATTTATACCTTTACCAATCACTAATATATTTAATAACGGCAATGATGTAGAGTGCTAATTTAATATAATGTGACTCTGCAGATAATACAACCAAAAACTGTATACTTATAGAGTCTTTTGTCCAGGATAAAATGGGAGATCAACAACAATGGCAAATAAACAAAACAGTCAGTGGGTTTTAAAAAATGGTCTAATTTCTAAAAGGCTAGTTTAGCAGAACAGCGTCTTAAATAGAAGTCAATCTATTTAAGTTACTTTAAAATAGGATTATTTTAAATATATTGTTTATTCTTACATTATGACAAATTTTCATAGTAAGGTACATAAAAATGCTACTGAGTTCAAAATTGCTAAATAACCTAAGTGTATATAATTCAGGATTTTTTTCTTGCCTAAATTTGAGAATATACTTCTTTGAGGTTACTATTTAACTATTCAAAAGTCCTCCCCTGACTGAATTCACAAATTAATAGCTATTGAGAAAAGAGAAAATAAACAGCTGTAATATAACCAACCATACTGAACATCTGGTATTAAGCTAAAGGAAGGCTCTAAAATCATAATCTATGGTATTAGCAAGAAAATAGATTGATGTTCTTTTAAAATGCAGCCATTTCGTTGAGACTGAAAAAAATGGTATTTGGCAAAAGTCTAGTTAACAAAGTATAACTCAATCCATCCACTAAAGAAAGCAACATAAAAACAACCCCACACCTGCAAAAAAAAAAAAAACTGTAAGAATGTCAATGTATGACTTAAAAAAAATAATGAATATTATCATCTTAGTTACTTTTCTTGTTGCTGAGACAAAATACTCAACACCTAAAGTTAAATGGGAAAAGGTTTTCGTTTGGCTCAAAGTTTGTAGAGGTTTTAGTCTATAGTTGACTGGCTCCAAGGCAGGGTGGTGTGGCAGAGGAGAAACATTCGTGGTGTACAGAAGGTAGCAAAGCAACAAGGGTCCTTAACAGCATCTTCCTGCTCTCTTATTTTACCCAGACTACTTAGGGTGGGTAGCACTCACACCCTTACCCCCTAGTGCCCTTACAGCCTAGCACGGTACCATGAATCAATTCCACTGTCACACACTCTAGATCCAGCCACCTCTGAAAGAGCCCCCCTTCTGACCACAAGAGGCTTTGGGGGAACATCTAAACACAAGACATAACAATTATTGTCACATCTGCTGTCCTTAAGGGAGTTTGCTAGTTTGGCAGAAAGCATAAAAGGAGGGGAGAAGATGCCTGAGTTAGAATAAAACATCCAAGAGAGGTGATGAGATCCACCAGAAGGAGAAAGAGAGCAAGAGGTAGTGAGGGGTGAACAGGCCACTGGAGAAAAGGAAATACAAGGCAGAGTGTTGTCTATCTGCAGGACAGGGACCTCAAAAGACAAAGCTCGAGGGAAGAGGATGAGCATTTACCTTGTGCCTGTGCAAGCAGCAATGAAAGTAACTTTTTGCTGTGTCGGAATGATCTGTTATGGTATTTGGATTTTTCCAGGGTCTCTCTAAAGCATCTCAAACTGTCTGTCACATCCACAGGTACGCAGACAAGCTGCTTGGCTCGGCTATATTCTGGAAGGAAAGGGACAGGGAACATGAAGGATGAGTTGGTACTCTGAGCCCACTAGTCACAAACCTGGTTCTCACTCAGAGAATTTCTTGGTGCCAACGTAAAACTGCTAAATTCAAAGCCTCCAGACCTGCAGCAGGCGTTTCAACATTTCAATCATTTTTTGCCCCTTTTCGGTATATTTGAAAGTTCTTTCAAGAAAAAACTTAGGTAAGTTTTGATTCTTATGAAATGCAAATAACTTTAGATCTTGCCAATTTTCCTTATAAAGCCTCTTGCTTCTCCTTTTGCTGATCATAAAAAATGAAATAATCTCCTCTTCAGCAGCCTCTTCAAAGCAAAGGTGCCTTGGGAAAGAGACGAAAGGAGGAAACAAAGGCTCCTGCAGACTGGCAACGCTCTCTGAAGGGTAGGAAAAGACAGGCTCCTCAGACAGGAAGGAACAGGGGGAAAACAGAAGGGGGCGGAGAGTGGGTCTGCACTAACAGCAGTCCTGAGGGAGGAGATGGTGGGAAACTGGTTGTGGGGCCTCTGGAGACTGACAGTTCTGGGAATTAGGCTGCAGATGTGCTGTACACACACCATGAAGTGGACCAGTAGAGCCAGGAATAGCACAGAGGTTTATTTTTTCTATAAGGTAGATGTGCAGAATGCGACCCATCAGTGCTAAGAGCTTTGAGAGCATAGCAACTTACTACACAACGACGCTGTAAGACACTGAGAGACATGACCTCTGTTCCGAGCGTTCACAGTGGAGCTGAAGAGACGGGCGCTCTGATATAGGACTACTAAAGTCACACGTGCAGGGAGCATAGGTGACACGGCCCAGTGAGGGAAAGATGGAAGTGGGAACTCGGATAGGCAGGAAAGAGGGAAGAAGAAAAACTCTGTGAGGGAGGAGATATACCAGCTGGGCCTTAGAGAACAGGATAAGAGAACTGGTGAGGAAGAAAGAGACAAGGAGTTTTAAGTAGCTAGAAAAGAACAGGAACAGTTAAAGTTTACTGAGGACTTGTCAGACACTATTCTAATTCATTCGCTGTGACTCATTCTATCCTAAAAACAACCATAAGAGACACAGGTCTGTACCATTATTACCCTCATTTATTGAAGGAAAATAAGGAAGGGTCTGGCTGCTTCCCCAAGGGCACAGGACTAGTTTGTGCCATTTCAGGTACAAAAGCAGAAGGAAGAACAGGAGGGTGACAAGGCCAATCTTGTGGACAGAACTGTCTGCTATGGTCCAAGAGTGCTCCTTCCTGAAACAGAATCATCCTTTTGAGTGGAAAACCAAGGAGGGGTTTGAGCAGGACACTGACAGAAAGGGATGAGTATTTTAGGACATGTTAGCTGGCAGTCATATGCGCATCTGACTGTCCCACAAGAAGGCTGGTGGCTCAGAGACCGCCAAGCTGCCACACAGACACTGTGTGATTTGACTTGCCTGTGGTTGGTAGCGATGGACTCCACGGAGATGTGGAGAACATTCCAATGTGAGAAGCAACAGGAATGGCTGGTTGACTATGCATTAAAGAAAATAGGGAGTCACCTCCCCCCTTCCCCATCCTTTTCAGGACCAACAACTTCCCATCTCATTTGAAAAGAAAAAAAAAAGACAGGCGTGGAAACAATCCACGCAGATCATCTCCCTCAGCCACCCAGCCTGGCCTGTGCCCATCTGCGCCTCCAGGCGTTTCTCCAGCATTCGCATCTCCCTCTCTGCTCTGCTGAATCATCCCCAGTAGTGCATTTTCCTGAGATTTCTTCTATCATTAATAATAAAAGAAGAAGAACATCTCTCTTTCTCTCTTGACTCCAATTTCCTCTCAGGCCACCATCCCATTTCTTTGCTCCTCTTTATACCAAAACTCCTCGAAAAAGTTGGCTTTCCCCATTGTTTTCCATCCTCTCTTGAGCCCACTTAAATGAGGCTTCTTCTCACCTGGTTTAAAAAATTCTTCTCCAAGTCCTTAAAGCAAACCCATAGGGTCCTCCATGAACTGGCTCCCTGTGACCGCTCACTCCACTCCTCACTGGTCTCTTCCTCACTCACTCCCACAACAGGCATGGTCCTGCTCCACAGTCTTGGCAGCCATGGTTCACTGTGTTCTAGAACATTCTTCCTCCAGATACCCTATGTCTTCCACTCAAATTCTTGAGGTTACTGCTTAACTGTTATCTTCTGAGTGAAGCCCTCCTTATCACCTTACTTAAAACTATAGCTTGCCCTCCTCAAAACTTCTCTTCTCTGTGAAGCAATCTTTTTACACTGTGGTTTTATGTGTTTACTGACTGGCTCCCATGATGGCAGGGATTCTGTCCATGATGTCACCTGATATATCCCTAGTATCCACAACAAAACCTGCTACATGGTGTGTAGCAAGGTAACAAACACTCGGCAAGTGTTTGTTAAATAAATCGATGGCTGGGAGAAGCTTCATTAAGAATCTCTCCTATGGGTCCATCTCACTTGCTACTGTGATAGTGCTCCCCTCCTCTAAACTCTGCCCAGGGCCACACTATCCTAAGCAAGTCACAGCCCTCACTCTTCACACCATCCCCTCATGCACAATGCCTGGAAGACTGCAGAGTTCTCACATTTTTCTATTTTTCTTGCAAGAATTCATGAACTTGGGTTTTTAGTCTTCCTCTTCTTAGACAGTGAGGTCAGGAACAGAAGATAAACGAGTACCTTAGTTTAGGTTGCTATAAGCAATCACTAAAGGCTGGATGGCTTGTAAACCAATTTATTTCTCATGGATCTGGTGGCTGGAAGTCTTAGCTCACGATGCCAACATGGTCAGGCTCTAGAGAAGGTGCTCTCCTTCCCTGGCAGATTATTGCCCTGTCAGCTGTCTTTCTCACATGGCTGAAATGAGCTTCAGAAGCTCTCTTTTTAAAAGGGCACTTGCTGGGTTAAATTGAAGGATGATCCAGACCAAGTCAGGGAAAATTGAAGCAACAAGCGAAGTTTATCTAAGCCAGCATGCAGGTGGGTCAAGAGTGGCAAGACCATTGGCCCCAGCACTGGGCAGGACAAGGTTTTATAGGGGAATTTGCATAAGGATGTGGGTATGGCAGGGAGGAGTGGGACATTTTTAGTCTGGGTCTGGGTGGGTAGGGAATCTTGGGGAGGTCTGTATCTTGCAGGTGCAGCTGCATAGAGCAGTTGCTCATTCATCTCTTTTTGCAAGCTCTGGCTCCCATTATCTGTGTTTTTGCAGCTGCAGACAGCAGTCATACTCGGCCTCTTTTTCTTTTCTGACCAGGCAGGGCTGACAATGCTAAACCACATTCATGAGGGTTCCATGCTTATGACCCAAATTCTCTTCAAAGACCCCATGTCCTGACACCGAACACTGAAGGTGAAAATGTCAACATAAGAATTTTGTGAAGCCACAGACATTTGGCCCAGAGCAACATGCAAAGGGAAGAGAGGAAGCTAAAATTCCCACATAATAATAATCTCCAGGCCTAGTTTTAAATAGCTATTAAAATTGTGATGGTAATACTTACTTTGGGGGCTGTTATCTGAACATGTGTGAAGCATCTAGCATATGTCTGCCGTAGAGTAAATGATACATGCAGGCTCTTATCACAAGTGCTAGTCACATATTTTTAAAACCCAGGTATGTGCCATGTTTATTTTGGTCAAGACAGACTATGTATGGTGGTGGACCTGCTGATCACAGTCATCTTAGTTTCTGTAAATACACTCTGATGTCCCCAAAATGACAAAAGTACCTAAGTATGCATCCTATTGCTAAGCAATAGGCATACACAAGAGTTGACCACTCACATGGAGGAAACAAAAATGAACAAACCAGACTTGCTTTCACAATGTTCACAGTATAGAACAGAAACGCAAAAAATGAGCTGGGCATGGTAATGCATGCCTGGAATCCTAGCACTATGAGAGACTGAGGCAGAAGGATCTCAAGTCACACCCCAGCCTGCACAATTTAGAAAGATCTTGTCTCAAAATAAAAAATAAAACAAGATCTGGGGATTGCAACTCAGGACAAAGGCTTCAACCCCAAATATCATCTAGAGGGAGAAGGGGAGGAGGAGGAGAGAGGGAAGGCAGAGGGAAAGGGAAAGAGGGACAGAGAGAGGGAGAAGGTGAGGGAAAGACAGAGAGAGAGGGGAGAAAAACACAACAAATGATATTTATAATGAAAATACAATAAAAATCATCATCAAATATCTGCTGATGAACAACTCCACTTTGTGTTTTTCCTAAACTTTATTTCTTTTTTTTCCCTTTATTCAATTCCTAGCACAACTTTTCCCCTGTAGTCTAATTAGGGTTCTGCCCATGGTTTGTGGCTGTCTACATCAGATAAATGATGCAAAGCAACAAGCAAGTATCATTAGCTTCAGCGCCCTGATTCTTCTCCCGAGGGGCTCCTCTGAAAATTTCCATAGATGATAATCAAGAAGCTCTTCCAAAGGCACTAACGATACCTCAACGGTCTGAAACAGGTAAGGGCAGTTGTTATATGTTTTATTGAACCAAATGTAGAAATGAAAACTGAAAAGGCAATGACTCCTGAGAGTTAGGTCCACCAAGGAAGGAACTCACAGAGTGATTTGAAATGTGGTGCTGCTTGCTACACAATTGTTCAGATCAATCCAAATGCCCAGAGACACTAATGAAACACACCTGAGAATTGAATAGCCCTGCCAGAGAATTTAAATATCAGAAACGTCAACACTCAAAGAAGAGATCCCAGATAGAATGGAAAAAACAGTTCTAATAAAAGACATAGCCAGGGTTACCTCCCCTACAGGGCTAAATAAGCAAGCAAGTTACTCATCTATACAAGAATAACCTATAAAATGAGATATTCTCACTTTTCCAAATCCTCCCGAGACTATACCAAATTACATATGCATTATTAAATAGTCAAAGTGAGGATAGGATGCTGTTAAATAATGAGAATGCCGAATGTTCCTAGGCACTGGAGCATTACAATATCTGTTGTGAAGAATTAAACGTATCAAGCATTACCACCAGATGCCCTTATGCCAGAAGAAAATCTATGAGGTTCTACAGCAGCAATCTCGTCCAGAAGCCATCATGAGCATATTCAGTCTTACAAAGGAATTTCAAACACATCATGGTGACATACATAAGACCCAACACACTTATAAACATGCTAATGACTTGAGTTCAATACACTGGAAAAATTCACCATCTTCAAAATTTGCCAAATAAACCCAAAAGCACAGGTCAAAAGATGTTTCTAGTTGCAGAGGTCCTAGGGTCTAATAAAGAGCTACAAATTAGAAGCCAAGATTTTAACAGTTCAATTTAAAATCTATAATTAGAGGCAGAGACACCTAAAAATTACCATACCATCACAATGTGTCAGAATAAGTGTCTGTCTCCTATGACTACTGAAATATAGCCAATTCTTTCTTGAGGGCTGCAAATTTAAAGAAGAGTCTAACTTGGAAGGCAGCTATGGAGAACAGGCCGGGAAGCCCAGTGGGACATTCATGTGAGGAGAAATTAGACAGACCACGGGCTGAATCACAGTCTCATTACTTGCAAATAATGTTTAATTTTCCCATCTGCAATGTGAATATATAATAGTACCACCTGAAACTAAAAATCAGAGAGTCTAAATATAGTTTCAGCACAACATTACTGATGTCATTACAGTCTTTTCCAAATTCTTCCCTTCAATATTACTGCTCTCGTCATAGCTCAAATTGGCCATCCTTCCGCCAACAGTTGAGAATCAACCCAAAGGCTCCCTCCACACTGACCGCACCTCCCTTCCCTCTCTGCCTGCCTTCCCACCCTGCCCTTCCAGGTGCAGCTTTTCCAAGAGACACCCAAAGTGTTTTCCTGACAGATGGTGCAGTCATCAGTCCACACCTCCCAGCACCCAGGGTTAGAGCTCTGCTAGGTACACGTCTCTTCTCCTCTTGATGTTAGTCATCCTTTTGATAACAACTATTTTTAACACACTTCCTCACATTTGTAGCAATGATTTTTAAGTCATGGATCCTAAAACAACAACAACAAAAAAAAAAAAACCCTGAGGTTTCACAGGCAAGATCAAAATAAAAAGGAGAACACACCCCAAAAGAATCACATTCTTTGATCCGAAGTAGTTGCCGTCTGACTGCTGACAGGTGGTTCTGCTGTTGTTTACTGAAGAAGAGGGGCTCTTTGGGTTCCACACTGACTGCACGCAACTGAAGCTGTTCTCCAGCCCTCCTTCCTCTCCGTTTTCCTCAGGGCCCTTTCCTCTCTTTCTCACTCCTCTGGAAATTCCCTACCCTAGCGTCCTTTGCTGTGTTTCCAACTCCCTGCTTCCTTAAGAAATCCTCCTGCACCCAGTGAGAACTCCTTCATCTTCTATCCTGTCCAACCACCAGCTTCCAGCCCCAGGTCCGGCCTTCCTTCCTTCCTCCCTCCTTCCCTCCTTCCTTCCTTCCCTCCTTCCTTCCTTTAAGCATTAGCAGGAGGGTTCTACCCTTCTGTATGAAGCTAATCCCCCTGTGCCTCAGCCTCTGTCTTTTTTCTCCTCAAGGTCCTTATTCTATCAAAAATCCCTCTCTCCTATCTCTAAGCTCTCCCTCTCCACTTCCTCTTCCCATTTAATATACAATTATCCTCCTTTTTTTCATTAAAAGGACACCCAATAGAGCAAAGGACCTTCCAGGACTCCTGAGCTCCCCATTTCCCTCTAGCTTCTGCAGCTCGCCCTCTTTCTTGTCACTACCAAGCTTCCTGCAGGGCAATTCTTTACCAAGTGACTCTGCAGGCCCAGATCACATCCTACACTCTTCTGGTTATTTCCAAGGTCACAAAGTCATTCAATCAGCAAATACACACTAAGTTCCTGCTATGCACCAGACACTGAGGATTGTATTAATGAACAAAGCAATGGTCCTTTGCACTCATCAGGCTTACACTGTACAGAGGGAACAAATTAGTAATCAATAAATATTTTTAAAAAGTGTAACTTATGCAGATGTTGAGAAGTGCTTCAGAGTAAAACAATGCTGGGCAGAGACAAAGAGAAAATTGGGAGGAAGCAGTTTTTACATAATGGTCAGGATCAGACCATTGACAGGTGCTTAACGTGTTAAAGGAGGTGAGGGGTTTGTAGTCAGATCTGGAAAAGCAACTCAGGAAGGAGAAATAGTGAGAGCTATGCTCAGCTCTGTCACAGCATAGAGCAGTGACAGTGCCCACCCATTTGCCAAATGCCTGTCATCACCATGCGACTCACTCACTGACGACTGACTGCTACTCTTCCTAAAAGCTCTCCTCGCCTTGGCCTTGCACGTCCCACTCTTATCTACCATGGGTCGCTCCTCACAGGCTGTGTCCCCACCTCTTTCACATTCTGCTCTTCCTCTGTTTGCTCCCATGACAGTTGTTAGGGGTGGTGCCTCTTCACACCCAGTACAGAGTCATAGGAGCACACTTTCCTGCCTCTTTGAAGCTAGGTGTGGCCATGCAACTTTGGGTAGTGAAATACCAGCAGATGTGACGTACATCACTTTCTAGTAGCAGCTTCATGAGCCAGTGCACGATTTCCCACCTCTTTATCTCACTGGAAAAACAGAAACAATAAACCTATCTCATTAGGTAGTTATGACCTAACATTCACAGAGCATGTGTGAGAGTGCTGGTGTGCAGTTCTTTCACTGCAGCTGTCATAGTAATTAAATAAGAGAACCCATGCATTGCCCTCATCAGAACACAAACACAGGGCTGGGCCCAGAACCCTTCTGGAGGAGCCTCCCAGGACAGCACCCCCTGAGGCAGCACTGGAGTTCTGCTCCTGCTTGGAAACAGTCTCAGAGACTGTGTCCAAGTGGACATTCCATCCATATGAGCAGTAAGCCAGGGGCTCAGAGTCACTGAACACGGTGACATGAGCAAGAAAGTCTTTCCTGTGTGTGATTAAGACCTGGAGCTTATTTGTTACTGTTCTACAGCCCTAGCCCATTGTGACTGGCACAATTTCCAAAGTGTTGGAGCTATTCAGGAGGTTACCCTGAGGTGACTGCAGCCAAATCCCTGACTGCAACCACCACCAACATACTGATGACCAAGGTACAGCTCTCCAGGCAAGCTCTCTCCTGAGGGCTCCTGCATATACCCTAGCATGTGCAGGTAGTTCTGCTCGGTTATCGCCCGGGCAAACTCTGTCACTCCAAAGCAAGCTTTTCTTCCAACCCATCCCTCCCTTGAATTTCCCTGTCTGTGACAGCATCATGATCCATCTAAGGAACCGAGACTCTGAACTCCCTTCCCCACCTATCCCTAACACCCAACCAGTCCAGAGCACATCCCGGGCCCTCCTCTGCCTTTCCTTAGCACCTGTCCCCTCCTCTGTTCTCAGCACCCAGACCAAGCCTTGGTCATCTCTACTTTCACAAATCAGTTAAATACGGTCACTCTCCTGCTTCCCTGCAGGCTCCTGTCAAGGTCCTTTCAAGAACATAACTCTTGCACCCATGTTTATAGCAGCACAACTTGTAATAGCTACACCTTGGAAACAACCCAAATGCCCATCAACTGCAGAATGGATAAAAATGATGTGGTATTACAATGGAGTATTATTTGGCTATAAAGAAGGATAAACTTGAGGCTTTTATAGGTAAATGGATGCACCTTGAGACCATACTCGTAAGTGAAATAAATCAGATTCACACATGTAAACACTGTATTGTCTCCCTAGAGTAAAATGCTGAAAGAGTAAATTAGATCCAAAATGTTAAATACATATGGTCAAAGTGAAAGATGAAGAAAGTGCTCAAAAGGAAAGAACAACTGCAATAGAGGAAGAAGAGAATATATATATACACACACACACACACACACACAAGATAGATAGATAGATAAATAGATAAGATAGATAGATACACACGATAGATAACTATACTACTAACCTCGGTTAGTAGTATAGTTACTCTGTTAGTTCATCAAAAAGAACAGTTTGTGTTTTCACTGTCCAATTGTTTGATAATTTTTTTAACCTTGTATCTTATAATTTGAACAATTATACAATTATATAATATATTGTGTATTGAAGATAACAATACACAATATATTAACCAGTGTTAATTTCCTATTATTTTGTTTTGAAATTATGAATCATTTTCATTTTATTCATTTTTTAAAAATTGTATTAATTCATCAAAAAAAAGAACATAACTACATCATTTGTCATCTTACTTCCTTCTTTAAGTCCTTTTCACTAGCAGCCCTCAGCTCTCCAGATAAAAGCTGAACCTCTTTTCTTCTGACTTCTAAGACACCATATCACCTAACACCAGCCTGCATTTCCAAACTCAGCTTTTTGCCTTTTTGCTCTTTGAAAAGCAGGTGCTAGATGTTAATGATTACTGCTTATAGAAACAGTAATAATCTCTGAATATTTACTGAGCTCTTTCATTGAACTGTGCACTTAAAACAACAGTAGCTATTCAGTCAGTGTTTGCTGGACCAGTGATAGGCTGGTTGACGGCCTCAACAGTGAATGAGTGAATGAAATGCCCGATTAGATACCTACGCACACACTCACATAAAATCAACAGGCAAGTGGGAGACTTCTGACACTTCAAGGAGAAGACTTACACTTTGTTCCTAAGCCAGAAAAGTGTAATACAGGGAGGGCATCGTTTATGGTTTCATTTTATTCTATTGCCTCATTTCTTCAAGTCGCACTGACAACAGCATTCTGAAAGGATTTATCCACTAAAAAGCAAACAGGTCACGACATTCCCCAATCATCCCCTGCATACTAGTTAAAGGAGCGCCATGTTAGCCGAGAGAAGCCTGCAGAATGATCTACAGCACACTAGTTACGGAAATGGTACTTTATGGGAGTGAAGACCAAATGAAGGAAACAGCAAGAAGTTCAAATAGCCAGGAGTTTCCAAGTGAGATGAAATAGGCACAAAGCAGACTTCTATCTTTACTTTTTCCCACCAATGCACCTGTTTCTTTTCTTCCATTTTCCTTCTTTAGTTTATAGATTAAGCTTTTGAAAATACATTTTAATCCTCCATAACAGACACGCATAGCAATGGAAGGTAGTAAACACCAAAAGGATTATTTTCGAATAAACCCGCAAAAGAGCTCTGACAAATATTTTAATTCTGGGAGATTTGGCATGCAGAACATGGCAAAGCTTCATTTAAAGAAAATTCAGGTTCAGTCTAAAATTGATTCAGACCTGAATAGATGAGCATTTTTAGTAAATCTGTAGGGTCTCGTGCATCCATTACTACACTGGGTGGAGAATCAATCTTCAGCTGCTTCCCCATGAAGTTTCGGCAGGTGATCTTAAGAAAAAGATGAAAACAAGTTATTATTTAGTCAGTTATTTAGAGTTAAAAAGTTTGTCTCACTTAAAATATTTATCTCAATTTTGTTATTTGTCAAGATGAGGAGATACAAAACAATGTTACAAATAAAAGCTGAAAGAAAGCATTTGATCATGAAAACTTTGGGGGAAACGTGGCCATGTAATTTTTCATATTCCTTGTGTTTAGCACAGCTGGAAGAACATTAGGCAACTTATGCAGAGCAATTAGAATATGGTTCCCCGTATTCCATAAATTTGTGCATCTAAATATACCTTCCGTTATGTCAGCTAAAACATATTTAAAGTATCACCTGCTCCTGCAATGGCAGGTTTTTCCAGCCTACTCATAATTAAGGCAATTTTAACTTCCCAGACAAAGTTTCACAAAACTAATTTTCTCTGAAGAAGGTATTTTCTAATAGATATCGGAGCCTTCAAGTTGTAAAATACTTGAAAACAGAAAACTTTTAGACAAAAGCAGAATCTTTTAAAGAGTTCGAGACTCTCTTCTCTCCATTTCTCCAATCCTATTCTTTGATCAAACATTCAAAACACAGCCCTTCTTCTCAAGCATATTCTTCTTTATCTTCCTTTCTTTATTTTCTATAATGAGATATAAACAGACTAATAAAATCTAAATTCCTGCCTACAGTCTAATAAGGCTCTAGCTGACTTAGTCCTCCCTACCTCTCCAACTTACTAAACAAATCTTTATTGAGCACCTATTATGTGCCAAATACTGAAAGGATAATACATCAGAGAAAAAAATAGCAAACATTTCCACTTTTTATGGAATTTATTCTAATAGAAGGAAAAAAATAAAATAATGAAGTATGTTCACAATATACTAGACAATTATAATTTCTATAGCAGCAAACAGAACAAAGGCACATGTAACTTTAAACGGGGTGGTGAGGAAAGGCCTGAGCATGAAGGCAACACGTGGTAAAAATGATAATGAAATGTGAAAAAGACAGAGGAAAACCAGGGTGCACGGGGGGATGAGGGGTCCTCCCCACAGGAGCAAGAGCAGAAGCAGAGACCTTGAGTCAGCTATACCTTAAACAACAGGGACGTTAAGCCATGCAGTTAACACTTGAGGGTCACGGGACGTGAGTCCCTGGAGACCACGGGGAGTACACATTTAGGTGACTTATGCGAGCGGGGTGTGTGCAATCAAGGCCATGACAAGGAAGTTCACAGTCCTGTGAGTCGGGGATGGGGGAGAGATCATGGGGATTTAAACAGAGCCGTGACTGATCTAGCCTGGGCTTTTAAAGAATCATCCTGTCTGCTGCAGGACTTATTAAACAAATCTTTATTGAGCACCTATTATGTGGTCCATAAAGACTGACTCCAGCCTAGCTAGGGCTGCAGGGTAATTAACCCAGGAACATAAAACAGTGGTTGCCTCAGAGAGATGGTAGTAGCGAGAAATGCTCAGGTTCTGACTACACTCTGAGGGCAGAAGATCTGGAAACTAATCTGCAGTATGGCAAGAAACAAGAGAGGAGTCAGCGAGGCCTTCCAGGTGTCCGACCTCAGCAGCTGGAAGAAGGAGGCCTCAGCCATGGAGGAGGAGAGATTCTTCAAGACAGGCTTCTCTAAGAACAGGCTTCTTAAGAGATGTACTAAATTTGCAGGGTATTCACATCAAAGAGACGGTGCTGACTAGGTAGCACAGTGGTTTTCCACAGGTCAATTTAGTTAGAGCTAAGCTAAGACAAGAAAGGGCGGGAAGCATCCATCTGGCAGCAGATCCACAATGAATCCCAGTTCTTCCAGCAAATGCTCAGCTAGGCACTGCTGTGAAAGGGTTTTGTGGGTGCTAATTAAAGTTCTTAGTGAACTAACTGAGTGTAAGCTGGGGAGATCACCCTCAGTGGGCCTGACCTAACCACACCAGCAGTCTCCAGGGCCCCAAGCACCAAGCAGTGATCAGACCAACAGCTGCTCTCTCTTCGTGGTCTGGCTGTGGATAACAGCTTCTGTCCATGCCTGTGGAGCTCCTTCTGACAGCCTCTCCTTGGACTTTCTTAGCCTGCATTCACAACCACCTAAGTTGATTCTTTGCAATAAACCCAGAGGCTGAGACAGATGGAGACAGAGCACTGTCTTGCTAACTCTGCTTCTCCAGTTGAAGCCTGGCTGACAGAGGGACATATGTGATATTCCAACACAACACTTAGGAGTGAAGTCCATAGTGGAGATGGAATTGACAGGTATCATAAAGATGCACTTAGAGCCATAGGCTGAATTTACATCCTGAGGGAGAGCGCATGAGTAAAAAGACAGGAAGTCCAAGAACAGGGTCTTGGGGTACAATAACACCAAGACCCTGGGGAGAAGAGGAAGTCGCAGCAACAAAGGCCAGAAGGCACGGCGCTGCCTTGGACAGGCCCTGTCTCCACCCACCCCAGCCATGTAGACCTTCTTGCTGTCCCATCTCAGGACGTTTGCCCTTGCTCTCCCCTGGGGCTGGGGAGCATTTTCCCCAGCCCACTGTATGGCATTGCCCTCCCTAAGAGGGCTTGCTAAACTTTCCACCTCCTGCCCCAGTCCATCTATAGCCTACTGATCTATTTCATTCTCTTTAGAGAAATTAGGGTGACCACAAGGCTTTCTGACTACCTGCTTACATGTTTCCTATCTAACTCCATCTCTAACCCCTGAAATAAACTCCACGAAGCAGGAACTCAGCTGTATTCTCACCACATGGGACATACAGTAGGCAAGGCCCCCACCGGACCAGAAGAGGCAGTAAATGGATGGAGATGGCACCGCCAGCCCACATGTGACAGGGAACACTGGACAGGACAAAGACTGTGTGGCGATATGCACTGGCTCTGATCAGGTGGCCATTACATTTTTGTTAAAACACTGGGAATATTAACTTGTCTCTCTTCACTATCTGACTAAGCTAAGCACTGTTGCCTTTGTGGGCCTATGTTGCCATATAAAATATTAAACACTGTATTTTATGATTGTTTCAGTGTGAGTATAAACCTACTAATTGCAAAAATTAAAGTATTTTCTTTAACCTACATGCTACTTTCTTGTTATTTGAAAAGCAACCAAACCATTCATAGCAGGCCCCTAAAAGTGTTATGGGCTCTAGACACTGTCCCAATTATGCCTAATGGTAAGTCGGCCCTGACCTGACTATAAGCTGCTGATGGACAAAGACTTAATTACTGTTCACCCTGTGCCTGGAAAACACTGGTAAGCAGCGAGCTCTCAGTAATGTCAGATGATTTGAACGATAAATGCCTAAGTGAAAATAATACTTTTCCGATGCCTAGATCATTTTTTTTTTATATGCACACTGATAAGAAGTGCACAGCTGCTGAGTAAAAGAGCTGAACTTACCTTCTCTCCGTGTTCAGCCTCATACCTTGCACAAGCTTGCTGGGTAACATCTGGGCCCTTGGACTTCTCTATTCTCAGAAGAAGCTGACGCTGGGCATACACCAGGAGTGGTGTCACCTGTTCTGTGTATCTCTCACTAGCAGGAGTAAAGAATGCAGGCAAAAGCAAACATTAGCTAAAAGACTTTCTGTGCAGTGAAGCCTCTCACCTGTAATGACAGCGATACTCACTGTGAAACCATATTGAACTGAATGGCAAGTGACACTAGAGTTTCCCATTTTTCTACTTGATATAAAACTTCCAGTGATTTTAGCACAAAGTCATGGATCCATTTCAAATCAACCACATTAACATCATCCAAAGGATCCTCAAAAGTAAGGCTAGAACCGCCGTTATCATATTTGATATTCCCGTAACAGCTGGGAACACTGAATTCTCCTTTGTCTTCAACAGACTGCAAATGGCACATTAAAAAACAATTTGTGTAATTTCTGACTTTACTGCCTATTTTTCCTGAAAAATGAATATTATAACATGAAAAAGAATGGAACAAAAAAGAAAATGCTAAGCATGTTTTTATTCTGCAAATCAAAGCTTGATAATTTGGGTGGTTTTATCCAGCAGAATTTTCTGTGGCAATAAACATGTGCAGGATTTGTGCTGTCCGATAATAGTTCAATATAGTCACTAGACACAAAAGGCCACAAAATAGTTAGAATGGTATTAGTGCAACTGAATTTTTAATTTTCTTTTAAGTATTTCAAGCTTAAGTTTCAATAATCATACACAGCTAATGCCTATGTATTAGAAAGCACAGGCTGGAGTCTGCCCTTCATATATAGTCGCTACCCATTTATGTAATGGTATTAAAGCAATATGCCAGAGTTTTTAGGAAAAACAAGTTCTATTGTATATAAATAATGAAATTCCCTAACAACTTGATTACATTGACTAATGTACATAATTTATATCCGCTTCCTTGATATAAGTCAAACCCGTGGAAGAAGTCTTTTAAACCCTCTTTTCACCTGAGTTACTGAAACGAATAGCCATTGTTTTCACTATAATATTGCATTCATTTCCCCTGCATCCCTGATGTATTTATCTATTCTAAAAACTTTTGAGACAAAGCAAAGCTTGTTAGATCCATCTAAGTGAGGGTCAGTCGATAGTCAAAAACAGTTGAGCGATTTAAGCCCAGCTTTTATCCTATCCTGGCGATACCATTAAGGGGCAGACAAAGGATCAACAAAAGTAAATGCTAAAATCATAATCCTTGAAGTTAAAAGGCCTGTGAGGTACAACTGCATAACTGAGGCTAGGCTGTACCGGGCTGACCAATAGCTGTCGCACCTGTTCCCTAGCAGAGTGCCCTGCCCACAGCATATGCTTTACAAAAGTTAGCTGACCTTTTACTGATACTACGAGCTCAATCCCTAATCCACGGGCTCCACAGAAGACCTCAGCAGCACAGTCTGCATAGGGGGCTCCCTCCACGTCTTTGACCTAAGGCCTCCAAGTGGAGGTGCCCTGTCCTTCCCTCACTCCTCTTAGTGAGTGCACAGAGGTCACATCTATCTCAACTGACCCTTCTGGGTGACTGCTCTGCCTACCCACAGGATGCCACAGGGACACTGTATCCTCAAAGAAAAGGGGTTTCTGCTGTTAGTCATGCCCGAGCTGTGTAGTAAGTCCTTTTCCGGGATGAGGGATAGGGGAGTCCTCTGTGGTTACTGTTTCTTGCAATACAGAGTTCATCAACAGCAAAGCTGACATTTTACCCCCAACTGTCTTACTCAGCACCCAGCTCTCAACTGATCCCAATTTGAGAGAGAAAAAAAGAGTATCACTACTGACTTCCTAATTTTAGCAACATTACCTGAAAACACTGAGGAAAAAAAATTGGAGTTTCAAAATAGCACGTGGAAATTGAGATTTCTCGCATGGTCATGGACAGATTCTAACATTTTGAAGATTTAGTATGGGCCATGTGTAATTCTTTAAAACTTTGTATTATCTTTAATGTCTAACAGCTTTCAAAAGGAAGGAAAGGAATATAATGAGCCCCAGTGCTCCATCACTGGCTTCAATAATGACCAACTCATGGGACACACACTTACTCTATTACTTTGAATTAGAGCCCAGACATTATATTAAATCAATCTAAAAATATTACAACATATTTCTCCAAAAAGATATGAATTAGCTTTACAAAAATATAACCATAATATTATAATCCTACTGAAAAAGAGGTTAACAAAAATCCTATTAAATCTTTATTGAACAGCCACTGAATAGTGATCTCATTTCTCTTATTATCTTAGTAATTTATTTTTTTAAGTGTTTTAGGTCAAAATAGGATCATAAGGCCCAAACATTGCATTTCCTGTGTTCTTAAGTCTTTTAAATCTATATGTTTTGTCTCTTTCTTTTGTTAAGTAATGTGTTGTAGTTTTTAATGTGAAAATCCTGTGCAAGGTTCACTAGATATATTTCTAGATATATGATACTTTGGATGGTATTTTAAATATAATTATGTTTAAGTTTTCACTTTCTAATTGTTTTCTGCCAGTATATGGAAATCTAAGTTTTGAATATCGATCTTATACCGTACTTTATTAGTTCTAATTAGTACTTTATTGTTTACTAGAGTCCTGAGGGAAGAATGAGGATTCACGCTGTAAAACAATCATGTTCACAAATAAAAAGTTTTATTCACTCCTTTCTAATCTGTGTCCTTTTATTTCTTCAGTTGGTCTCACCATACTGGCAGGTACCCTAACACAATGTTGGACAAAAGCAGAATGAGCAAGCAGATATCCTCATTCTGTTCCAATGTTAGGGGAAGAATCTAATATCTGCTCTTAATAAATGCACTGTTACCTGTAGGTACTCTTCATCGGGTTGAAAAAATCAATTTCTTTTGAATTTAATTTTTAACTGACACACTACATATTAATGGGGTACCCTATCATGTCTCATACACTTATACATTTCATAATGTTTAAATCACATTAAATATTTTATCTCCTCAAACATTCATAGTGAAAAATTTCAAACTCACTTCTTGGAGCCCTTTGATATGTGTAGTACACTACTGTTACCTATAATGCACATACTGTGCAATGGTTCAGAGCTTCCTGCTTCTGTGTACCATATACATGGATCAGCATTTCCCCATCTCTTCCAAGAAACATGTCACCTATTCCTAGCTTGCTGAGTTTCTAACAATGGACACTGAATTTTTAGAATGCTTTTATTGTACTTGTCTCACTGGGCTTATGATATTCTTCCTTTATCTTGTGTTTTGTTTTGTTTTGGTTTGGTTTGGTTTGGTTTGGTTTGGTTTTTTTGGTCTTTTTGAGACAGGGTCTCACTATGCAGTTCAGGCTGGCCTTGAGCCTACTTTGTAGCCCAGGCTGGTCTCGAACTCACAATAATCCTCCTGCCTCAGCCTCCCGAGTGCTGGGATTACAGGTGTGAGCCACCACACCTGGCCTTTATCTTGTTAATACAGTGAATTACACTGATTGGTTTTTAAATCTCAAACTCACATTTCCTAAATAAACCTTAATTGATTACCAGTTACATGTTGTTATATTTTTGTAAATTAGATCATTATCTGCATATTTTAGGGATTGATTTGTTAACATTTCATAAAGAAGTGTTCTGTGTATGTTCATGAGCGATATTGACTGACACTTTTCTTGTCGGTGTCTCTGCTATATAAAGTAAAACTGGCCTCATTTCTGAAAAAAATTGATGTAAGACATTTTATTTCTTTGATGTACATTTTAAACCCAGGAAATACTCTGGGTTTGAAATTTTCTTTATGTGAAGGTTCCTATGAGTTCACTTTCTTTATACAGTGAGTCATATTTTCTAGTTCTTGCATCAGATTTGTTAAACTGTACTTTCCAATAAGTGTATCCATTTCTTCTAAGTTTTCAAAGTTGTTAGTCAAAATTGATCACCGTATTCTCCTATTTTTCTTTTACTATCTATAGACTCTGTAGCCATATTTCCTTTTCATTACTAATATCAGGAATTTGTTTTGTTTTGTTGTTTTATTTTTTGGGAAGTGTGCATTTTGTTCTTGGTTTTTTTGGGGGGGTTCTGAGGAGGGGTTGTTTTTTGTTTCCTTTTTGAAACACGGTCTCACTACGTAGGGCAGGCTGGCCTCAAACTTGCAGCGATCCCCCCCTGGCCTCGGTCTCCCAAATGCTGGGATTACAGGCCTGAGCCACCAAACCCAGCAATATCCGGAATTTGCACTTTTTTATTTTTGTTTTTCATCATTATGCTTAGCAGTTTTAATAATCCTTTCTAAACGTGTTTTGTTTTGTTTTGTTTTGTTTTGTTGGTACCGGGGATTGAACGCATGACCTTGCACTTGCCAGGCAGGTGCTGTGCTGCCGGGCTATATCCCCAGCCCTCTAACTTTGATTTTTAAGCTGATTAATTTTTTTCCTTTGAGTTTCTGTTTATTTGCTTTACATCTAACTGGTTTCTGTTAGCCATTCTGTTAATTTTTTTTCTTATACCCTTTCTTCTTTGCACTGATATCGAAGTTAATTTCCTCTTTTTCTAGCTCTTTAGGTAGACACTGTCTTCTTTTCTAGTAAGCATTTAAAGCTGTACCTTTTCTCCTCTGCACAGCCCTATTAGAATCCCACAAACACTGACATTTTACCATCAGCTTTACATATTTTCTAACTTCCTTTGTGTCTTGTTCTTTAACTTACAAGTTATTTAAGATCACACTGTCTGATTTCCTGGTATCTGGAGACCGTCTTCCATGCACTGTGGTAATGTGTGTATTTAGCCCTGTAGTCACTAAGAGCACATTCTTCCACATTTTATTAAACCTCAGGTTTCCGCCTGGCCCAGGACCCGCTCTGCCCGGCCCACACATGGACACTCGTGCTCCGTGCCCATCCTCCAAGTGTGCCGCACTCCAGACCTGATACTGCCCAGGGTCACTGTCAGATGCCATGGGTGCACAGGCTACCCAGCCACAGGTCTCAGGGTCATCTGTTCCTCCAAATGATCAGCTATGAGTTCAGGGGAACCATAACAGAGCCAGAGCGGGTAACTCCCCAGAAGGACCTTAGAACTCACTGGAAGCCTTTTGTGCAGTGATCACAGCTTTATGACAAATGATACAACTTGGGAACAGCCACAGGCAGAGACCCCCTGGTTAAGACCTCAGAGACCCCTGCCCTCTCCTGGGGGTCTCAGGACACAGCACCCTGCTGATGAGTCAGTGTGCCCAACAGAAGGCTACTCAAGCTTGCCTGGCAAGAGTATATTTTAAATTTCTCTTTTGAGGGGAGCGACCAGGGAGCTGAATGTAAATGGAGGCCCTGGAGAATAGAGAGGGACAAACACTCAGTTACCTTTCCCGCATGCCTTGCCCTGTGCAGCTGTTCATCTGAATGGCCATTGTGTTTGGCTGGGGATCACTTCCCCGTCCCAGCACTGTAAAACCAAACCTGTGGACACAATCCTTATGGAGGCTACAGTTCACAAAGTACAGGTTGATGAAATTAAGAAAAAATTTTAGAGGCAAGTTAGTATAGCCGAACATATTTGGTGTGAACTGTTTTCCACACTGGCTGAACTAATTTGCAGTGCCAGCAGCAGTGTCTAAGAGCTGCCCTTCCTGGGTACCTGCCAGCACTTGTTACCTTTTGTTTTTCTGTTCTCTATTCTAACTGAAGTGTTGTCTCAATATAATTTTGATTTGCATTTAGTGACATATTTATAACTGATGGTGATATTGAGCTTTTTTGAATATCTTTTGGCCATTTATGTTTTCTTTTGAATGTTTCTTTAGGTCTACTGCCCCTTTTTAAACAAATACGCTTTCTGGATTGTTCATTCAGTTATTAATTTACTCTTTCTGTGTCTTGTGCTACTGTCCTATATTTTAATGCAGAAATGTTATAAATTTCATTGTTGAGTGTGTCATATGTTTACTAATTTTTGGTGTTACGGATATTTTATATCTGTATTGTTTCTGTTTCATTTCTGTGCTTTAAACAAGAGTAGCATATTTTAAATGTCTGCAAATTCTAGCAGAGCTGGAGTAAAAGGACAAGAATGAAATAAAGACTAACTAGTAATCTGTCCTGACCTGCCAAAGAATGTTTCTTTATCTGTCAAGATGATTGTTATGTAGATTAAATGCACAAGGAATACTTTACTTAGGAGTTGGACTCAGAACATTTTATTTTCCTTTCTCTTTAACAAATGCAATGATCAAACTAAAATAATGTTGATATCTTAATATTTTAGTATTTATGCAAGTTATGTATTGTGAACAAAATAATAATGGCAAAGATAGATAGACAGATAGATAGACAGACAGACAGATAATCCAAAATGAGAACTCAAGAAAATTAGTAATTTCTGCTTATTCCACATACATGGAAGATATTTTTAACGGAATACAAAAAAAAAGTAATTACCAATATATCCTTACCTGAATAGAATTGGTATTTTGTAGTTGTACTAACATGTCAATAAGTAATTCTGCTCCCAAATAGAATGGTAACACAGAGATACAGAGGAAACCATCATGGCTCACAGGAAATGCCTTAGACAAATCCACTGCCTGATTAAGAAGTATCTGCAGCTCCTGAGTAAAGTTCCAGAAGGCCCGACAGCAGTTCTGAAGCAGAGTCCAGTAGCCCCCTCGATGGGCAAGAACCTGTGACACAACACACAAAAGGCCCCCAAGTTCCAAAAGTTACAGATCTCAGAAAAACTTTAGCTTTCTGCAAATCTTACCTTCTACTTCATGCCAGATGGTAGATTTTTATGTGGTAAGATATTAACTTGCATTATCCCATTTGATTCTAACAGTAATTCCCGGGATGCAGCTGTGCATTAATATTCTACCTGGAGAGGAAGCAGAGGCATGTGCTGACTTGCCTGTGACCATTATCTACTGAGTGGCAAAGTAGAACTTGAGCACCAAGATTGGAGCAGGGACCTGAATGCTGCACTGAACAAGTCATGAGACAAGTGCGATGGAGGTTTTAGAAGGAGAGGAGCATTTGAGGCTGAGAGACCAGCAAGCACGAAGGAGAGAAGGCTGAGGGCTGAGGGGCCAAGAAGTTCCATACTTTTAAGAAAACAGAGGCTGGGATGTGCTGAGAAGAGCAGGAATATGAAGAGTTCGGGTCCACAAGTGAGCAGGGCTCAGCAATTCCAGGGCCCTGAGAGAGAACTGGTGGGAAGAGCATAGAATTCCATATTCACCATCAAAGGGTGATGCTCTAGGTTTGCATCATGTTTTGTCAAATCACTTTGCCCATTCCATGGAGGATATGGAAGCTCAGGCATTCTTTTCTTGTCTAGAAAGGATAGTGTTCTCCTCACCTCTTGAGAAGTGTGAAATATACCCCTTCCAGATTTCATTACAACTACTGATTCCAATTCCACGTTTAATGATCCATCACATAAGATTTACAAAGACGAGAGAAAGGTATTGGCAAAGACATAAGTGGTCAATAGAAGTGCGTGCCTCGGACAAGGGCAGAGCTTTCTGTAGCCTGGAATGATCTCAGCCTGTACTAGGACAGAGAAAAGGTGATGACACCCGGGGGACATCAAGACCCCAGAGAAGGCCCTCTGGCCTCACAAGAGAATCTCGCATACTATCTGTGGAACAAAAGCAGCAGAGGTGTGTGTATAGTCACAGGAGCTTCATGGAGAGGACAAAGGGCACCCAGGCTCTGCGTGGACGGATGGTAGATAACCAAAGGAGCACAACTTCAGTACCATAGCAGTAAGCAAACATCCAAAGTGGCTGAGACTAAATGTAACAAGATGAGATCAACAAAATGAAGTCAAAGTAAAATTAAGTATCTGTAAAACACAACATATCTCACAGGCCTGGTTTATGGGCTGACACATGAGCAAATGAAAGTTCTACATTACCATTGCTCTCCTGCAGTATAAAAAGATTTTCATAAAATGCTCCAGTCCCAAATTTGGTGTTTGGTCCTTTGGAGAATCAGAGTCATTAACTTTTGGTGCCTTGGACATATTTTCTTCACTACTTTTGGAATTAGCAAACTCAGTAAATTCTGCAGCATCTGCAGTTAAAATAACAATAAGAAAAGGACACAGTGTGATTGAAAACACAGTTAAGTCCCTGAAAATACAATAGGTAAAAAGCATCAAATAAGTAAACTAGGTTACAAATGTGACATAAACTTGAAGAACAGAAGGACCAGAAACACAATGAACCAGGGGGAATTTTCTAGAAAAATGAGGCTATTAGACCTCAGAGGATGGAAAACCATTGAAAACCATTGAAACCCATTGAAAACCGTGGATAGCACCTCAGACAAAGGGGAAGGCAAAAGGAACAATGCAGAAGGAGGCATGCACGTGCCTGGGGAGCAGCAATGGCAGGGTCCCACTGCTCCTCATTCCCCTCAAGCAGACCATTCCTGGGACTCAGCCACAGCCGGCAAAAGGCATCCTGAGTCAGGCGGGAAGCAACCACTTGCTGCCCTGGGTGTGGCATCCAAGCAGGAGCGTTTCCCTCCATCCACCTTCCCTGACTCTGCACTAAACACCATCTGGATGGCAAAGGGCCTGTGGCCAATTCATGGTGGGTCATGAGCCTGGAGCCCCTTTAAGAAAAAAAAAACTCAGGAAGATATGTACTATAATCTATATAATAAATTAGACTCCATATCTATGGAATGTACTTTTGAATACTTCAATGTGCATAGTATGCCATGTAGGAACCAGTTAAAACTATTCTATACCCTAGGAGAAATCAGAAATCATGCTGAGAATTGAACAGGAACTGAAATATTACACCTGAGAGCAAGTCTTGAACAACCATGAAACTACTGGAGGCTACTAATGTTTAACAGAAGAGTACTGCATTTGCTGAACAGCCAAACTGATTTAGACTGAAACAGAAAATAGATACTTCCAAATATATACTACCCTAACATACAGACTCTTAATATCAAATGTAAACATTTCCTATAAAACATCAGAACTCAAAAACTCAACTAAATTACTGATTTTAGGGAGACAATATGTGGTGTGTGTGTGTGTCTTTCTTTCTTGTCACTAGGACAAAATACCCATCACCCATAACTTAAAGGATAAAAGGTTTATTTCCCTTGAATTTTCAGTCCATAGTTGGCCAGCTCTCAAGCAGGAAAGGCATGGTAGAAGGCTCTGGGGAAAGAAAGCTGCTCACCTCATGGAAGATAGGAAGCAGAGAGAGAAAGAATGCTTTGGAAGAGAGAAGACTCTTACAGGTCACTTCTCCAGTGACCCAGATCTTTCAACCAGCCTCATCTCCTACCAGTGCATTGAGTTCTGAACACCTCCGTGGATTAACCTATTGACGAGTACAGCCCCTTCACAATCCAATCACATCCCCAAGTCCTCACCTCTGAGCACATGAGCTTTTGGAGGGACATTCTAGATCTCAACTATAACAACATCTGTGCATGTGTTAGTGAGTAAAACTCTAGAGGCAATTTGATAGTGAATCAACACACTTATTTTACCTGATGGTAAGTTGGCTTTTCTTTTCTTAGCTGTAAGGAGGAAATCAAGCATTGCTTTATAATTTTCTACAGTCATTTTTCCTGTTGGTAATACTGTTCCTGAATTATAGAGTGAGAATAAATTAGGATCACATGATCGGAAACTGCAAAGGCAAAAAAATCACATTAAAAACACAACATAAGCACAATTGAATTAAATCTGTCGAATACAATCTATTTTTTATTTTTAAAACATTTGTGACTGAATGCTTTCAAATTTTAGGTCATAAAATATTTTGGCACTTAATCAAATGAAAACACTTTCCCATTAGCTTTTTAAATTATACAGTGTAACCTGGCTCTTAGGAATTCTAACATCAGTATCTATTTCCCTGAAAGTGCCCTTGAAAATGGGAATGAGAGATCTATATTCACTCTTTGAGCTCTGAGGCAATCATCTGTGTGAATTTACAATCACCTGAATTAGACACAACTCAATAAAGATGCTGACTGTGTAGAGCAATGGGTCCACAATTATCACTCCTTTTTTAAGTCTAAGCAGGAAACAATTCGCCACCAGAAGTTAATTCATTAATAAATTAATTACTGAATATACATTAGGAGTTTTAGAGAAATTAAATTTAGCAACAAGTGTCATGTACTGACACAAATTTGACATTGTGCTGTCAAGGGATTGTGCATAATTGGTCGCGCATAATGGGGCGCTCAAGAGAGACTGCTGTGTCCAGAAAACACCAAGGAAGCTTCATGTCACAGCACCATGAATGGTCACTTTGCAGAGCTAACTACTTATTCAGTGTAGATATGGTCCAGCACACACAGGAAAGAGAACTATCTGGAAGTGTTTCTGTGAACACTTCTGGACTGCCCGACTGCCCGTGATTTTAGCCAGTTCTGAAACAATTTAAGGAAGAGCTCCCCCAAAGTGAGCCACAGCCATTCTCGGCAACAACAAGGTCCCGATGAGAACAGCCAAGTTCATATCAGAGAAGAAGCTCCACAAGCTTCTCCAGGAAAACCAACAGCTCCAAACAACACTTGGGAGAACCCACAATGCTCCTTGTCTCTTCCAGGTCTCCTTTTATGCTGACAACAGTCCTCAGGGGGGGGGCATCCATGCTCAGCACCACGCTGATACAGTTCAGCTGGTGTTAAGTTGACCACCAGTTACCAATCCACCACACCTCCCTTCCGACCCTCTTCCTCTCCTCACTTACAAAGCTTTGTTTCCATTTACCCGTTTAATTCATAGCATCGTCTCCAGTCTTTCATCCTTTCAACCTGTTTGATATGCTGTTCCTAGAGAAATTTTGTATCATAGTCCTGCTCAAAAATGCTCAGTAATCTCCTTTTGTATATAAAATAAAGCTCAGTTTTAATAGAAGTTGAATGTCCTCAATGGTGTAGTACTGAGTTATTTTTCTAATTATATCACATCACTCCCTATCACATGCCCTAGACTATCTGGGGTTTTCATCCTATGTTTCCTAGCTGGGCTCTGAATTGTACTCTTCTAAGTAGGCAATGTCTACTCTCCTATCTGCACTTTTTTTTTCTTTTTGAGATAGGGTCTCACGATGCAGTTCAGGCTGGACTTCAGCTCACTTTGTAAACATGGCCTGTCTAGAACTTGCAACAATCTTCCTGCCTCAGCCTCTAAAGTGCCGGGATTACAGGCATGTACTACCACGCCTGGCCTATCTGCACATTTCTAAACCCTGCCCATCTAGCAAGACCCAGGCTGCTAGTCCCTTCCCATGAAACCTTCCTGTTAGAGCCAGTCAGAGGAAAGCCTCTCTTTAGTAACAAAGACAACTTTGAGTGTACTTGACCTTCTACCATTAATTATAGTTATTCATGATCATTTGTGATGCACCCTACCAGTGTGTGTGTGTGTGTGTGTGTGTGTGTGTGTGACAGAAAGAGACAGAGAGATAAAGAGACAGAAAATCATCTTTGCGTATCCATCGTACCTAACTCAGTGCTCTGTACCTAACAGGTATTTGTATCTAATAGGTACCCTGTATCTAATAAGTATTTCTTTTTAAATGAATGATTCTAAGTTGCCTTTTTAATTATTACATAGTATTCCATATCATGTACTGATCTATCTTTATCTCCCATAGTACTTAGCCAAAGATATTCAATGAGAACTCAAAAATGTCTGTTGAATTAGCAATGGAAAACTTTCGTTATATGAGAAAATATGATCTCTGTTTACAGAGGCTTCAAATATACCTCCAAGTAAAACAGAAATTTGCCTAATTCCTACTAATATCTACAGTTATTACAGAATTACCCTTGCACGAAAAGCCACACTAACAAACGTGTATCCAACACTTGTTCAGAAAAGGTTCCAAACCAAAAACTTAAGAAATGTACTGATGACCAATATAAAAATGTAGACACTGTGTAAAACCTCATTAAATTGTCAGGAACATTGGGCCTCAAACATACAAATATACAATGCGTATTCATGAGATTTAACAAATATGATTTATCAGGGATATACTATACCTGACCACCACACGCGAAATGCCAGATTTCATCTTCATACGATCCCTGGACCTTTGCAAAAACAGGTAAAAATGTGTGACTGCCAGAAACAAGTTCATCTGAGCTCTCCAGGGCATCTCCTCAAGGAATATTTGGTGAAACCTCTTTCTTCTAACATAACTTAATATTAGAGGGTTCAAGTGCTCATTCAGGCATTCATATGCTGTTCTTCTAACATCGGATCTCTTATGTCTGGCAAGAAAGAAAGTTTTGAAATTTCACAGAAACTTCTAGACACTGAATAAAAAAGAACGATTCCAATTTGTACAAAATAAATCAAGAAGTCACTTGACAGTCCTCACGCAAATGCTTCTGGCTTGTTCATCATCTCCTCAGTGCTGAAAGTGTGAAATAGGGTAGAAAAGAAGACACAATAGTAAGCACCAGGGACAAAGACACAGCACATTGCCTTTGACTCTGATGTTTCAGCTCAGCCCAGAGTTCTTCTTTTCCATAAGCACAGGGCCACTGGGACTACACAAATGCTTTACGACGCCAAGTGCACATTCATCAACCAGCTTCAATATTAAATGAGAAAATCATTTCTCTGTACTGGTCCTTAAGGAAAAAAACCAATGGAGCAAAATTTCGCCTAACACTATTAGACTCTAGAGGAAATAAAACATCAGTCAAATATAGATGACATGATTGCAATATACTCAAGGAAAAAAACTAGATTTTACCTAATAGTTCAGTTTTTAAGTATAATGTACATATGACTTTTTATAAACTCACTCCTATTGAAACTCAAATAGTCCCAACTATTTTTGTAGTTATTTAGTCATATATGGGAAACAACATCATTTCCTCAAAATCCTTCACCAATCTGTTTTGTACAGTGGATGATGTTCTGTCCCACTGACTGGTCAACCCCATTCTACCTCATCCATGTTAGAGAATGGAGAGGGAAAAAACAAGAGCCCAGCAGGAAAATCAGCACCCAGCTCACTTATACAGGAAGAAAGGGAGGAAGCCAGGGAGGGAAGGAAAGAGGATATTTTTACAACAGAGGAGCAAAGGTGAGGGAGAAAGCAGGAAGCTTCCTCTTTTGATATGTACTTTTTATGTTTTCATTCAGTTCAAAATATTTTAGATTTTGTGGATGACTTCCTTTTATTTAGATGCTTCTGAGGCTTTGGTTGTTTCATTTTTTTAACAACATGTTAATTTGTTTCCTAATAGATATGAATATTTTAATAAGTAGCAGTAAAAATAGCCTGAAAGTGCTACTTTTTAGTAAGCAGCATATATATAGTTTTGCTAAGTGACAAAAACCATATATATGTATGAGATGGTGAAAACAGAATAAACTACTTAATAAATGATGTTATCTGAAGAGGAATATAATTCAAATAAGAGGGATATAATTTAAGTGTATTATAATTTAAGTAAGCAAAAAAGAGAAATAATCAAAGAGATAAAGGAGAATGCAAACAAAAAGAAAAAAGTAGTCCTATTACTCTCCATGTGGTAGCAATTAAGATCAGAATCAATAAGCAGGTAAAGAAAGACATTATGTAATAAAGAAAAAAACTATATATATATATAAAACGTACAAGAATCATAAATCTGTATTGATAGTGGGCTTACTCCTTGCATGCATTTTAGAATACTTTTTAGACACCTGTAGATTTCTGTACAGTTACAGGTAACTGACCTGCTATACTCAGTAGATCTTTTTTTGATGCAGCTTTTTTCTGTTTTTAAGGCAGGGTTTCACTAACCTGCCCGTGCTGGGCTTGAACTTGCCATCCTCCTACTGCAGCCCCCCAGTGTGCTGCTGGCATTACAGGCAGGCACCACCATGCTTGGCACTCTTTATCTACTTCTGAGTTAATATCACACCACCATGCTTACTTTAGCTTTAAACTAAATCTTGCTGTTTGATAGAAAAAGTCTCTCTAGCATTTTTTTTCTTCATGAAAGTCTGGGATAATTTTCTACAGAATAATGTAGCACAATTCATCTAGTGATACAAAATATTCTATGGTGATTTTGTTAAAGATAGAACTGAATATATATATATATATATATATATATATATATATATATATATTATATATATATATATATATTAGTTTAGGAAGTTTTGTTCTTTACAACATTTAATCTAACAATAGATAAACAACATTCTTAGTTCTTACAATATCTTGTAACATAGTTCTATGATTTTCTCCCTAAAAGTGTTATGCATCCTTTGTTAATTATAATAAAGACTATATTTTGAAATTGGTGTACATTGGTGTAACTGGTTTATTAGGAAACAATTTGATATAACCTCAAAAACAATGAAATAGTAGCCATTCATAAAAATAGAAACTAAACATTTTGCCATAATAAGTTTTACAATAGAGAACGTTTAGACATAGTGTAATAGCACATGGTATGGAGGCTTCTCAACAAAAAAAAAATACAATGACTATGTAATCCAGTGATCTCATTACATATGTAGCCAAAGAATATATCCAAATAAAATTAAATCATTACATCAAAGAGATCCTGAACAGTCATGTCTACTGCAGTGCTATTCATCTTAGTTACAATATGGAATCAATGGACATGCCCATTGGTGGATGAATGGATAAAGAAAACACAGTATATACACATAATAGAATATTATTCAACCATAAAATAAACATTCAATCTTGTCATTAGGGATAACATTGTTGGCACTGAAGGAAATTGTGTTAAATGAAATAAGACAGACGTAGGAAGACAAAACCTGACTGTTCTTACTCATTTGTGAAAGCTAAAAAAAGAAACCTCAGAGGAGAGTACAATGGTCTCACTAGAGACCAGCATGAGTACGAGGGAGGGGCAGTAAAAGAGAGTTGGGAATGGGTACCAAAATGCCATTAGGTGGGAGAAATTTATTTAATTGTTCTATAGCACAGTAAGATAGCAACAGCCTACAAATGATTTATGTTTCCAAGAAACTAAAGGCTCTCAACACTTAGAAATGATAAACATTTGAGATGGTAGAAATGCTATTTACACTGATTTGATCATTACACATCATACACATGTATTGAATTCACATGCTGTATCCCATTAACACATATACATATTATGTATCAATTAAAAATTGTTTAAGAGCATTAAATCCTATGATAAGTAAAAATAATTTACAACTCAGTCATCAATTACACTGGAGCCAATGACTCTATCGCATATCATTTGTATGTCTGCTGTGGGACTGTGCTGTTTCCTTCAAGTACAAACACAGAGGACAGTGGTTTTATCTGTCTGGTTCACCAGGAAACCCTTAGTACCCAAAATACATAACAACCCTTAAGTACACCTTTATTGAATTAATTAATTAATTAGTTAATACCTTTCAAATTCTGTCAATTCAAGAAAGGATGGATTCTTGATATAAAAATCTTTTAAAGTTGCCTTTTTTTTGTTTTTTCTTCTTGATACTGTTTCTTTACTCTTAAGAGTGGAAATAAAACGTTAAAAATTAAATTTAAACTCTGAACACAAAATTATAACTTACTCATATTCTAATGCTTATTTCTTGATGCTGAAACAAAGTGGTTTCTTTTTTTTTAATTTTATTTAAAGAGGGGGAAGCAAAACAGAAAAAAGGGTAGAAACAATACAGAATTTCAAAAAAAAATAAACAGTAAGAAATCACTATTTGATACATTACATATTATCTTCTTGGATATAGTTGTTCAAGTTACAAAATTAAAGCATACAAAGTGGACATTCAAACAGTGAGGTTTCAATAGTTCTGTTCACTGATCCAACAAAAACTTAGTAACATGGTTATCAATCCTACACACTTAAGTATACATACAGTTATCTCTTTTAGAGCACTTTCTTTTCCTCCTCTTGCTTTATTTTTTTTAAATTGTTTTGTTTAAAGAAAAAATTTTGAAACGGAAAGAGGGTAGAAACAATACAAAATCTCAAAAACAAAACAAAATAGTAACCAGTAAAAATCACTAGTTGATAATTATATACTTTCCTCTTAGATGCAGTTGTTCAAGTTACAAAACTAAAGTCCACAAAGTGGACATCCAAACAGTGAGACTGCAGTCAATTTTGCTCATCCATCCAACTAAAACTTTAGCAACATGGTTATTAATTCCACACACTCAAACATACATGCAGTTATATC
>PVLA01002342.1:114579-276520 GCA_004027455.1 Hydrochoerus hydrochaeris | reverse complement strand
GTTTCTATATTTTCATTGAATTGTAGGTATTGTTTTATTTCTTCTTTAATTTCATCTGTAGCCCACTGGTTGTTCAAAAGGCTGTTATTTAATTTCCATGTATTTATGTAGGTTTTACAATTTCTTTTGCCATTAATTTCCAATTTCAGTGCACTATGGTCAGATACTATGCATGGTATGATTTCAATACCTTTGCATTCACTTAAGAATGTTTTATGGGATAATATATGGTCTATTTTGGAGAATGTCCCATGTGCAGCTGATAAGAATATGTATTCTGATGTGGTTGGGTGGAACACTCTGTAAACATCTACTAAGTCCAGTTGCTCACAGCTATGATTCAGTTCTGTTATTTCTTTGCTGACTTTCTGCCTAGTTGATCTATCTCTTTGTGACAATGGGCTGTTAAGATCTCCTGTTATAACTGTATTCTTGTGTATTTGGTTTTTCATGTCCATTAGTATCTGTTTTATATAGTTGGGTGCTCCTGTATTTAGTGCATATATATTTATAATTGTTAGTACTTCCTCTTGAATTTTACCACTAATAAGTATGTAGTGACCTTCTCTATCTCTTTTAATCATTTTAGGTTTGAAGTTCACATTGTCTGCAAATAGAATAGCTACCCCTGCTTTTTTCTGGGTTCCTGTTGCATGGAATACTGTTTTCCATCCTTTGACTTTTAACCTATGAGTTTCCTTTTGGGTCAGATGTGTTTCTTGTATACAGCATATTGTGGGGTCCTGTTCTTGATCCATTCTGTCAATCTATTTCTTTTTATAGGTGAATTGAGGCCATTTATATTTATGGATAGCACTGATATGTACTGGCTCGACTTTGCCATGTTATGTTCCAGTTGCTTCTTTTTGCTTTTCCTCTTATTTAATTGCTTATCCTACCTGGTCATTTCTTTCTGTTGTTGCTTTGGGGATTGTGGTCATTTTTACCTCTGTCTAGTATGTCCTTCAGTACTCTTTCTAGGGTTGGTTTGGTGGACATGAATTTCTTCAGTTGTTCTTTGTCATGGAAGTATCTTGTCTCTCCATTAAATTTGAATGAAAGTTTTGCTGGGTACATCAGTCTGGGTTGAAGATTGTTTTCTTTCAGGGCTTGAAATACCTCACTCCAAGCTCTTCTTGACTTGAGAGTTTGTGCTGAAAAGTCTGCCATGATTCTAATGGGCTTTCCCTGATAGGTGAGTTGTGTCTTTTCTCTGACAGCTTTTAATATTCTGTTTTTATGCTGTATGTCTGAGATCTTAATTATTATGTGTCTGGGTGTAGATTTATGTTGATCGTGACTGTTTGGTGTTCTATATGCCTCACTTATCTGCATATCAGATTCTTTCCCCATGTTTGGGAAATTTTCTGCTATTATTTCTGTAAATACTTTATGTATGTCATTTGCCTGCACTCCTGTATCTTTGCTAATGCCCATTATTCTTATATCATTGCTCTTGGCATCATCATGAAGCTTCTGGATTGTCATTTCATGCTGCTTTGTTATTTTTAAAAGTTCTGTCCTTTCCTGATCACTAACTGTGATCCTGTCCTCAAGGTCCGAAATCCTATCCTCAGCTTCCTTTAGGCAGTTTTGCACAGTTTCAATAGAATTTTTTGTTTCTTGGATTTCTCTTTGAGTTTGTTTCATGAATTCTGCTTGTTTTCTATATTGTTCATTCAAAGTTTCAATCAGTTTCCCATGCTCATGTACTTTTTTCTCTAGTTCTTCTTTAGCTGCATTCAACAACTCCTTTACATGGGAGACTACTTCTAATTTGATTTCCTCTATAGCCTGATGCAGTTGTTTTTTTATTTCACTGGCTATCTTTTCAGAGATTCCCGGTGTGTTACTTTTGGGGTCCTCTATTTCAATATCTCCTATACTTGCTTCTGGTGAACTATATGCTTGGGAGTGCATTTTGCTTTTTTGTTTTGTCATTTTCACTCTGCCTGGTGTTTTCTATGTGTAGGAGGGGATCACACACACTCTTTTCAGACACACCAAAGTCTTACAGTTAGTTGGAGGGGATTTTTACTACTGGCCCTACTGATCCACTGTACACCTCTATTTTAGGGGTATACTCACCACATTGATACAGTCAATCCGTTATAGTCCAAAGGTCACCACCTGGGAGCAAAGTTCCAAATTTTCTTACACTAACTGAATACCACGGAGATCATCTGATATTCCAGGTGGGAGGGTGGGCCTAGCTGAAGCAGTCCAGGGCAGTTTTCAGTCTTGGGTGGGCCTCTTCCACGTTCCCGGTGGCAGGGCAGGTTCCTACCCCTGAGGCAGGCTTGTCCTGAGTTTCAGGTGGCAGGGTGGACCCATGGTGGAGCTTCCTGGCAGCTTACCCCTGTTTCAGGCTTCTGCTAAATTCCCGGAGGCAGGGCAGGCCCACAATGGAGGTTCTGGGCAGCCTACCCCTGATGCAGGCTTTGGCTAATTTCCCAGAGGCAGGACAGGCCCACGGTGGAGGTTCTGAGCAGCCTACCCCTGATCCACAGTGATTCTTTACAGCAAAATCAGTTATAAACCCAAGAAAGTGAGCTTCAACAGATGCTCCTGCTTACTGTCTTGTCAGGGGAGAAAAGCATCAAACAGGAAGGTGGTGATCGAACTTGGTATCCTTGTGCCTCCCAGACATGCCCTGGGCCTGTGGCTGCCTGATATGCTTGGATACAGGAACCACAAGCACATGTCCTTCCAGGGGGAAGTTTCAAGGTCTCAACCCCTGGACAGTAGCCGTGGCCAACAAAGCTGCCCCACCACTGTGCCTGGAGAGAGGACATGGGGACACTTTCCAGAATACTGTGGTGACATAGACCTTTGTGTGTTCAATTCCCTTGATTTGGGGAATCTCATCCACCTTGGTCTCACAGCCCAAGCTTGCAGACCATATCCCATAACAGGAGGAGCAAGGGGGTGAACGCTGTGAGGCATCTGGAGGAAAGTCACTGGAAAACAAGCTCTAAATCTGTACGTGTGAAAAGGTACCTGGGTACAGAGAGAAAGGTGGAGGGTGAGGAGAGTGTGAGGGAAAAAATAACAAACATGTCAGGTTGAAGCAGTGGTTTAGTCATGATCCACTGGAAAGCAATTAATGTCTTGTAATTGGCAGGGGCTTGCTGTTGCCTGGATTCCCAGCTAAGTATTGCACAGTGCAATCCTGGCTGCTAAATCGCTAGCACACTGTAGTGTAAAAGCTACCTGCCTCCTCAGGATGGTCCCGTGCACTTTCTTGTTTGCGCAAATGGACAGTGAAGATAGATGCAGTCTTCTAGGGAGAAAACATTGGTGTCAGGTTTTAATAAAATGAAAGTGACAAGCTCTAAAAAAAAAAAAAAAAGTCATATACCGGTGGAACAGCAGAGGGATGGTTTTTCTCAGCAATTCCCAGTACAGACGGATGGATTTTGTGCTTCATGTCAGAAGCACCCTCCTGCAGCTCTGAGCTTGGATGTGAGGCCTCACTTCTCACAGCCACTGAAACTCCTTGGATCAGGGTAGGGCACTGGTCACTGAAGCCTGTGTCCTGTGAGAGGACTCTGAAAATGCCAGCCTAGGTAGCTATTTTCTATATAATGAGTTGTTTTTATAAATTTGTGTATAAAAGTGTTGTTCTGAAGAGGGAAAATTAAAATTTTAAATAAAAGCCTGTCCACCATGCCCGCCAAGACCAAGCAGACGTGTCTGACGGGCCTGATAACAGAACCCTTCTTTTATGTCAGCCCCCATCTTTGCTGTCCTTGTGTAACTGATGGCCTTACAATGTAACTTAAAATTTTTACCAGGACATTTCTTCCTTTGTATAACCCATGCTTTGAATAACTGATCACCTTACGATGTAATATAAAAATTATATGTCCTGTTCACCCCTCTCTTAGCAACTGGATGGTTTCAAGGTCAGACTGAGTTGATAGCAACTGAGGCACATAAAGCAACTAATGGCTTATATTGTTGGGTTGATTATGCTGCCCTGGGGCCAGAGGTCTGAGCATCTCTTGGGAGGATGACAATATGCAATATAGCAAATAAAGGGATTTCCTTCTGTCTTGTCTCTGAAGGCCAGTATTGTTTTCATTGTTTTGCTTTGTTCTGATTGTTTTGCTCTATTCAATATGCTGTTTTGATTGGTTTCATAGTATTTTGTTTTTGGTTTGATTTTGTTATACCTGATTGAATGGACAACTATTGTGAAGATAACAAGATATACTGTGGTACCTATTATTGTTATTCCTGTATCCTACTCTGAAGTTCTTGACTGGCTTGTTGTCTTGTTTTGTTGTATTTTACTCTCTTTAAAATAAAAAAAAATAAAAAGCCTTTCAGGAGAGATTCTAGTTAGAAGCTCACTGGTGTAATAAACTGCCTCCTTAACCTTCTCGATGCTGTTTCTTCCTGTGTTTGGTCTATTTTCTGTAACAGTTCAAATTCCCAATTTTCCCTAGGGATCAGACAAATCTCCAGGGCTGGGTGGAAGTGGGGGCTAAATTCACCAAACTTTGCTGGAGACGCCCTTCCTCTGGAACATGGTGCCATGGAGGCAGAAGTCTGTACCTAAAGATGCTTCACCATGGCCTTTCCAGCTGTTCCAGAGTTTCTAAGTGGGGAATCTGCCACCATAAATTTATTACTGGGTAAGGGAAACGATAAACACAAAGACAGTTTTCAAAGCCCAGTATTGAGAAAACGTCCAGAAAGTAGCAATCTGTCTCTCTAGTTTGGCTTCGCCTGGCCATAGAAAGTATCAGCTTTTGTTGAGAAAATCTGACAAACCACCTGCCAGACCCTTGCCACTAGCTGTGATCACTTGCAGCACACCAGGGACTTTCAAATTCTGAGTCCTGTTTCTGTTGTTGCCAAAACATTGGACAGAGGTTGTCCTAACCAGTAGCACTCACCTGGAGGTCACTCTGCAGAGGCCCTGTTGCTTCTACAGCAAAGACCTAGGCTGGGCGGTGCTGGCTGATGGTCAGGGAGGAGTCAGGGGCCCTCTGAGGGGACAGCTTTTGGTGTCTGGAGAAGTAATGATGACACTTCTGGAGCTGGGCTGTCTGAGGTCACTGCCCTGCCCCGCCCCGGTCTTGTCTTTCCTCCTCTGTTGACAAGGAGCATCCAGAGATCTGTGTTTTCCACAGTCCAGGAAGGTCACTTCTCTGGCTCTGTCCCTGTCTGTAACCTGTGAGCCCAGGAGAAGTTGTGCCTCCATCTCCTACACCCTGTGAGCGGTACTGTAGTGCTGTGTCTGGGTCCTTCCCTATCTACCTTGTGTTCTCCTCAACACTGATGCCCCCACCCCAAGCAAAGACTCACCTCCCCAGATATGCAGAAGCCCCGGTGCTACCCAGGACTCCTCAGTCTGGGGCAAACCACTGCAACACAGTCTGCTGCTGGTGTGTATGTCTGGCCTTTGACAGACACTCATGCAGACCGCTCTGATTTTCCAGTTCTTTATCACATTGCGTTTTCAGCTTCTGATTTTTTTCCAACTGCCTTGGAAACCTCTGACACTGGTCCCTTCTACTCCACATTGTTATAGCTGAGCTGTGTTCTCCTCTGGACACCATGGCCAGGGCCGTCATCCTCATCACTGAGGGCCCTCCTCATCGGCTGGCTTTCCCATGGTGTGTGTGTGGGGGGTACAGGTCTGATGGTGACCTCCTCACTACATAGTGTATGAATGAATAAGAGACACAGGAATGATAGACTTTGATTCCTAGAACACGAGTTACAGCTGGACCAGACGATGGTGGGGAGATAATTGCAGTCAACAGAGATAAATTAGCACCACAAGCCTGATGCACAGGGCTTTGCTTGACATGATAGCTTCAGTGCAGAGCTTAATTTTTATTTAATTGAGTTATGTTCTAAATATACACTAAGGAAGAGCTGTACAGTATTTAAAAGGAAATTGCTGTTCCTTAATGCAAGAGATATTGTTGCTCAGTTTAGGTTTAAACCTGAACCAGACTTCCATATGCAGTTTACATATAGCTGGGTTTGCTGGGTTTGGAAGGTAACTTGCACCTTTGGCAGAATTGGCTTTGTTTCCATAGTTTGGTCCAGAAACTGAGCCAAATGAATCCTCAGTCCTGGTATCATTTTTCATCCCTTCTTTTTGATGAAAGTACTTTGGCCCCAGGACTTACTCCCATCATTTGTGGACCAGGCACCAGGAGTGAAATAAACAGGCGGGCACAGGACATGTAGGTACATCTGACTGTACACTGTGTGCACACTCACAGATGATGCCCTTGCGGGTATACGTGTGCAGACACATGCACACAGATGGCGCTTTCACTCTGGCACACACACAGACACACAGACACAGGCAGCTGACACACACTCACCTACACACCTGTACTTAGGTGTATGCAATGCCTCACACACACTCATGTGTGCTAGCTAGCCATCCTCACACGGATATGTGCATACCCATGCACTCTCAGACTGTGCCATTGTGCCAGCACAACCTCAGCATCTGGCAATCACTAATCTGGTCTCCAATTCTATAATTTTTCTAGTTCCAGAATATGATATAAATGGAATTGTAATATATGCAAGCATTCAAGATTGGCTTTTCTCATTAAGCATAATTCCCTGAAAGTACACCACCCCTAGGTTGTCACATCTGTTTACTGTTCACTAATTTTTATTGCTGAGCAGCTCTTCAGGTGTTTTTGCTTGTATTTAGATGTCTCCCAGAGCCTCATAGATGAGGCCTTTCGAAGCGATTGAAACTCGGTGTGTAATGCTGGCATGAAGGGTATGATGCTGGGATTGATTCATGGCCTGATGCTAAGATTAGCGTATGAATGCTATCCACTCTGAGGGTGGGTAGCCCAGGCGAAATATAAGAGATTGAAAAAGGGCTACTGTTGTTGCTGCTTACTGCTCGCTGCCTTCTGCCTACCTGCTCTGCGGAGCCTCCTCTGCCAGGCGCCCCCTGCCTTGAAGGCAGACAACTATGGTCTGAAACCCCTACAAACCATGAGCTACAGTAAACCTTTTAACTTTGGGTGTCAGATTTTTTTTTTTAATTTTAAAGTCAGAAAAACAATGAAAACAATGCTACAGAATTTCCAAACAAGATAATAGGAAATTAACAAGTGTTAATATATTTCATATTATCTTCAAAGTAGTTGTTCAGATTACAGGACACAGGTATGCAAAGCTGATCAAGCAATATAAGCATAAACCATTCTTTTCGATGATCTAATAGAAATTTAGTAATATCTTAACTATCTTGTATACATATATATTTTTTCTTTCTTTTCCCTTCCTTCTTTTCTCCTTTCTGCCATCCCAGTTGTTCTTTCCTTTTGAGTAGTTTCTTTCCCTTTCACAATATCTATTGTACATTTTGGATTTTATTTACTCTTTCAGTTTATTACACTAGGGAAACAGTATGATATTTACACATGCAAGTCTGATTTATTTCACTTATGGTCTCTGCATGCATTTATCTATAAAGCCTTGAGTTTATCCTTCTTCATAGCTGAGTAGTACTCCGTTGTATAAAATACCACATCTTTTTTATCCATTCTTCAGTTGATAGGTATTTGGGTTGTTCCCAAGATTTATCTATTTCAAATTATGCTGCTGCAAACATAGGTGTAGGTATATCACTGTGACATGATGTTTTTAATTCTTCTGGGAAAATTGGGTGTCAGATATTTTGTCTCAGCAAAAAGAAATTAAGACTCAGGGTGTGAATGTATCTCAGCCCGTTTATCTCTTATCTGTTAAAGAATATCTAGGATATTTGTGGATTTGAGCTTTCATGGATAAAACTATATATTAATTAAACTATATTAACTGTAACTTATGAATTAACATAAGCTATAAATGCTTGTGCATAAACATTTCTATTTCCAGAGAGAGTGCAGTGTTTTGCATTCCCACCAGAAGCGTTCATCTTCACCACCATCAGCTGCTGTCACTATTCATGGTTTACCCATTCTGACAGGTGTGTAGTGATGATTTTAATTTGCATTTATCTAACAGCTAATCTTTTCATGTACCTACTTGCCATTTGTATATCTTTGTGAAATGTCTCTTCAAGACTTTTGCTTATTTTATAATTTTTAAATGTTATGCTTTGGATTCTCTACATATTTTTAAGATATGTAGTTTGTAAATATTTACTCATAAATATTTCCTGTTTCATTCTTTTGGCAGGTTCTTTCATAAAGCAAATATTCTTAATTTTGATGGGACCCCTGGGGGCACTAAGGAGGCACTCTCACTCCTCAGAGTGGGAGATGGAGGGGAAGAGACAGGAACAGAGAGAGAGAGAGAGAGAGAGTCAGTCAGAGAGAGAGAGACAGAGTGAGAGATTAGGAGTTGGTAATAAACTATATCCTCCCAATACACGTCCCTGGTTCCCTAGTTACTTACTCCTTCTATCTGGGCTTCTCTGCCTAGCATTTCACTCCCTCCTAATCCCACCATCAGCCAGGGTCAAGTTTTCAACATGTGAACTTTTGGAAAATATTTATGATCCAAACCATAACATCCTGCCCCTGGATCAAGGGGACAAGAAAAGCCTGCTGCATTTCCTCATCTTTTTCTTTACTGCATCCTTCTTTCCTAATGTTCCAAGCTTCATTTTACCATTTTCTTTCTGTTTAAGGAGCTTTCTTTGGTTATTTGTTTAGAGTCAGTCTGTGGATAACAGATTTGCTTAATTTCTGTTCATTCCGAAAATGTTCTGGTTTCCCCTTTGCTCTAGAAGAACCTTTTCTCTGTGTGAAGGACTCTTTCCTCTTGGGTCCTGAAAGCGGCAGCCCTTGATCGGGCCTCCACAGCGCTCTCACTGTTTCTTTGGCAGGAAGAAACGTTTTCTTCTCATTGTTCTTAGGGCTTTTCTTTGTCTTCAATTTTCGGTGATTTGTCTATGATGCTTCTTGTTGTGGATTTCTTTGTATTTATTCTGTTTGGGGTTTTCCTCAGGTCTTGAATATTTAAGTGTATATTTTTGCCAAATTTGGGGGGTCTGAGTACTTTTTCAGTCCCGCTTTCTCTCTCTGGAACCCCAAGGAGTCTAACCGCACATTTTGTGATAGTCTCCAGATGTCTCGAGGCTCTGTTGACTTCTTTTCCTATTTTTGTGTGTTGTTCAGATCAGTGGTTTCTTTTGTTCTGTTTTCCAGTTGCACTGAGTCTTTCATCTGTCTTCTCCCTTCTGCCCTTGAGCCTGTCTACGATCTATTTCCATGATTGTATTTTTCATTATTAAAAGTTCTGTTTTGCTTCCTTTATATCTGTTATTTTTTGGCTGAGATTTATTTTACTGTTTGTTCAAGGCATTTTTACAATGACCGCTTTAACGTCTTTTGCAGTTATTTCACACATCTCTATCATCTCTGAGATCATTGATCGTCATTTCAGTTAGTTCAAGTTCTTCTTGGTCTTTGACATGGTGAGTGATCTTCAGCTGAGGTCTGAACACTTTGGATATGATATTATGGGGTTTTAAAAAATCTTATTTAAAGGTTCCATTCTACTTGGCTTTCTGTGACACCACCGTGGCTAGGGAAGGAGAGCACCATTATATTATTGCCAAGTTGGGGCAGAAGGCCAGCTTCTCTGCTGGCTTCAGCTGGCGCCTGAGAAGGGACTCCTCCTCACCACTGGATGGGGTAGAAGCTCTGGCTCACCAGGCTGCCCTGGTACCTCTCTGAGGAGCAGGAGTGCCTCCTTAGCACTTCCCACGTGACACCTACCAATAGAAATGTAAGTTTCTGCCCTCACCATCACTGACCTCTCCTCAGGGGCTTCTCTGTCACCAGCCCAGTGTGGAAGGAAGGGTGGTCACTACTTCTGGTGATGGAGGATGCCCCATTGGCCTTTGCTAGCCTGGGTGGTGGTGGGGTCACCGTTGTTGAGTATGAGTGTAGCATGTGTGTATTTGTGTGTGGCGTTTGGCTACAGGAGAGCATCTTCTGTTCAGAAGTGTCGTACTAGTCCGCCCTTTCCTGGTTCTCTGGCTGGGGAAGCTCTTGTATGCACACACTGGCATTTCTGGGTTGCTGGCTACTTTAGAGCTAAGCCTGAAATACATGCAGCAGAGAGGAAAATCTATTAAATTTACTCTACCTCTTTCCTATTACTTTAGTTCTGATTTCCATAGCTGTGTGCCTGCTTCTTTCTGCCTTCTCGTATTTGCCTTATGTACAAAGTGCAGGATTTTGTAATGGGAAGAATAGGAGCAGAAATCTCTTTGATTCCCATTTTTATTTTTTATTTTTATTATTTTATTTATTTATTTTGGGTGCCAGGGATTGAACTCATGACCTCGTGCTTGCTAGACAGGCACTTAGGCCACTGAGCTAAACCCCCGGCTCCCTGATTCCCATTTTTAATAACTGCTGTAGCTGTGCTGATGACCCTTCTAAATGGTGTCTCAGTCTTTACAATCTCCCCATTTTTCAAGGTCATTCCAGATGGTTCTTGCTTTTACAGATGAAGACTTCTGTGTATGAATTTAGGGTCTTACCTAGAGACAGGTTTACAGAGAAGGAGAACCTTTCAGGCAGAAAGGGGGTCCTTATATGATGGGACACTTGTCACTCATCCTGAGGGGAGCCTAACAAGGGTGTTGAAGGGCCCTGGGTAGAGACATAGGGCATCCTTGTTGTGGTCTGGATGGAATCCCGAGCAATCCTGAGGTGGGTCTTGAGAGGCTCATGGGAGGGGCCTAAGAGACTGGGGCATATCAGGGGCAAATCAGTATTGTCTGGGGCCAGGAGGACCAGCCAAGTTTCTTTGGAGTAAGCCACTATTGAACATCATGCTCAGACAGGGAGTACTCAAGAAAGCCAGGTCATCGCTGATTCCCTTACCATGCCTAGGTGTGCCCCTGAATCAGCAGCAAAGGCTGGGATACCTCCCAAGGAGACCAGGAAAGTGGTGGCCTCTGAACAAGGGCAACCCAAGTGGAGGAGCAGGCCCACACAGATTGAGAAGTCCAAAGGGCAGAGGTGACCCACAGGGACAGAGCAGTCTGGGCCCCTGAGCCTTCTTGTGCATCTTCATTACATGTAGTCTCAAGTTTCAGTCCAACTCATGCCTCTCTTCTGTTCCTCCCCTTGCCTTGGATTTTCTCCACCTCCTGTTTCTCCTTGCCTCGCCTTCCCGTCATGCAGTCCTCTGTCTGGAAAGCCACCATCAGCTGGCTTCTCAAGGCGTTTGCCTCTGAAACATGCCCTGTGTGTTCTGGCCGGCACTTTGTGTAGATTCTGTTGGGACTGGAATAAGCTGTGTTTTGTGTGAGTGTGAGAAGCCTCACACTGACTTTTTCATTGCTCTCTTCCCCTAATGTGCTCCGTATTTCTGGAGAGACTTCTTGAGAGTACAGTTCTCTAAAAGATCACAGAAATTGCCGACGTGTTCAGTACAGGGCACAATGTAGCTTTTCCAGGAACATTTTCAAGTAGGCCCTGTTCAGAGTTGGGCAAATGGCTGCACTGTGCAGCAGGCATGGTCAGTGCAGTCCGCTGCTTTGTACTTACTTCTTAGGCATAAGCTTTAAGATGCCTTTGATTTCCAAAATAACTGGCATCTTTGTAAGTAGAAAGTCAAGCTATTGCAATCTAATCATATTTTTAGGCATTTGATTTTCCTTTTTGATAATGAAACCTGCTTTCTTCATAAAGATATGGTGAATTTTCATTCTGTGAGAAACCACTAAACTTTGAAGCTAGATTCCTTCAGTAGAGAAAATCTTAATCCATTTAATAAAATTCACCTCCTTCCAAACCAGGAGGTATTTCTACCTGAAACCAGCTGAGCATACAGTGCTATTTGTTGCCTTAAACAGCCAGGAATGGGAGCTCTGTTCTTATTCTCTGTCTGCTTGTTTTGTGCATTAAGAGGGTGGGATATCTCCAAGGGTTACTGAATGACTCTCCATTTCCCCCTTTATTTTTGTCTGGTTTTGCTTCATATATTGGTTTATTATTGCATGTCTAACTGCTTATAATTGTTCTAACTGCTTGCTGTATTGAGTCCTTTATTAAAATAAAATGTCCTTTTGCCTTCTGTGAACTTTCTTTTATCTAAAATGAGTTTCTCATAGACAGCATATAGTGACATCATAGGTTCTTATCCATCTTACCAATCTTTTCCTTTTGATAGGACAATGCAATTCATTTGCATGCAAAGTAACTACTGATAAGTAGACTGTTGGTTTGGGTATTTTGCTCTTTATTTTCTGTACACCTTATAGCTTTTATTTTTTAGTCCTGCCATTCATGCATAGCAGTCTTTTGTGTTTAGTTCTTTTTTATTTTTTTATAGCAAAATGTTTAAACCATTTTCTCACTTTTGTGTTATATCATATCTATTTTCTTTATGGTTGCCATGGAGATTACATTTAACATCCTAGAGTTATAATACTCTAACTTAGATTAATACTGGCTCATCTTCAATAACATACAGAAACTGATGCTTTCTGCTCTGTGTCACTCCTTCTAGTTGTTGATGTCACAGACTTACATTTGCATACATTGTGTTCCCAAGAAGGTGTGTACATATGGGTGTGTGTGTGTGTGTGTGTGCATGTGCGTGTGTAATATTTTTTTTTAGGGTCTCGGGATTGAACTGAGGGCCTTTGCACTGAGCTACATCCCCAACTCTTTTTATCTTTCTGTTTTGAGACAAGGTCTCACTGAGTTGCCCATGTTGGTGTTAAACTTTTGATTCTCTTTCTTCAGCCTCCCTGAGTGCAGGGATTATAGGCATGCACAACTATACCTGACTTGTATCATTCTTTAAATGCATTTGTCTCTTAAATTATCTTAAGAAAAAAATGTGAAGTCATAAGCCAAAGTTACTAGTTTTTATCAATGCCCTTGGGCTTACCTGCTGAGCTTTTTATTTCTTCAAATTTCTGCCAGAATCCTTTCATTTCACCTTGCAGGGCTCCCACAAGCATTTCTTGCAGGGCAGGTGTACAATAGTAGTAACAAACTCACTCAATTTTTGTTTTTCTGGGAATGCTTTAATTTTTCCCTTACTTAGGAAGTACAGGTTCACTAGATTTAGGATTTTATAGCTTTTAAGTCAGGCTTTTTTTTTTTCCCCCTTTTGGCACTTAGAATATCTGCTCATTATTTCACTGAGGATCATTTATTTTGGACAAAGCACTTCTCTCTTGCTACTTTCAGTATTTTTTTTTTTTTGTCTTTTGAGTATTTGGTTACAATGTTCCTTGGTGTAGGTCTGTTTTCATTCATTTTTCTTGAAAATTGCTATGTTTATTGAATTTTTACATTCAATCAAATTCGAAGTTTTCAGATTTTATTTCTTTGCTACTCTCTTTGGTCCTTTCTTTCTTTTTCTTCTTCTTCTTCTTCCGAAACTCTCACCATCCTCATATTGGTCCTTTGGATGATGTCTCACAGGCTCATAGATTCTGTCTGCTTTTCTGCAGTTGGTTTTCAGTCCCAAGACTCAGCTTTCCTCAAGTGGCTGTGGCCTCTCCTGTCTGTTCAGCTCTACCTTTGAAACTTTCTAGTGAATTTGCATTCAGTTATTGTACTTTCTAGCCCCAGAATGCCTTTTTGGTTTTTTTCTTAGGTTTTCTTTTAATAGATAGTTTCATCTTGTTCATTCATCATTTTTTTATTTTTTCCACAACTTCCTTCATCCTTTGAGACATTTGCTTATTCATTTTGGTTTTCTGAGACAATCTCCCAATATAATTCAGGCTGGCCTCGAACTTGCTATGATCCTCTTGTATCAGCCTCCTGAGTGCTGGGAGTATAGGCATGTGCCACCACACCTGGTTCAATATAGTTGTTGTAAAGTCTTTGTCAAGTAGATTTGTCGTCAAATTGCAATAGCAAGTAGATGCTCCCAAATGACACCCAGAGTTTGGAGGCACATATATTTTACATCAATGGGCACCGATTGGGGTCATTCCCAAAATACCGGTTCCCAAAGGCTCAGGAGGGAACTTTTTAGGGAATTGCAAAGGGGAAGTACAGAGGTAAGGTAATTGGCTGTCTGATTGGTTCTTAACAACATGTATCATAGGGACCAACTATGTATCACAGTTACCAGTGGCTTGTAGGAGGCAGGAGCAACCAGAACTGCAACAGGAATTGTTACCTAGTTAACTGAGAAACGAGTCTACTGGCTGGAGAAGGGCCACAAAATCATCCTCAGGGACTCTTTCAGGTATTTTTTTTCCTTTGAATGGGCCACATTGTGTTGTTTCTTTATATGCTGTATAGGGTTTTGGTTGTTATTGTTGCAAATTTCATTTAAATCTAATAAAGTAGTAGCTCTGGAAATGAAGTTTCCCCCCCTTTCCCAGAGGTTCCTAGTTTTTTGTTTTGTTTTGATTGTTGTAAACTCTCTCTGCCAACCTGGAAACTTAAGGTTTCCTCAGATCTTTACTGAACCTTTCCTCACCATACCCAGCCTTTTCCTAATTTCCCCATATATGCAGTTGTTTTTAAATAACTGACTCTCACAGTGAGTAAGAAAAGAAATTAAAGGAGGAAAGGATATTTCCATCCTTTCTGAAACCCTGGAAGTCACATACCTGAAGGAGAAGCTTACAAATGTGGGGGAGGGTGCAGATACAAAGGCCACAGCCTCTTCTTCTTCTGTGATGAGAAGCAGCAGTCAGTGATGGGAGTGCAGAACCTAGAAGTTTGGGGAACAGTGCTCTTTCCCCTCCCCTGGCTTATGCAAATAACATGCATGTTAGGCTGGGCACTTAAGTCCAGCTGCTGTCAAGGACTAGGGTTGGGGTGAGTAGCTGCTACATTCTAAGAGTTGAAATTGACTGAAATTACTACACTTACCCCTCCAAGCCTACTCCTAGAAGCTTTAATCCTGAAATAGATGCCAAGGGTCAGTCTCAAGTAGTGACAATCCCTGAAACTATTGCTCAGCTGGAGAGATCGATTCTTGCTGCTTCTGCTCCTTTAGGGCCCCAGAACTCTCTTGTTCTCTGGGCAGTTCTGACCAGCCTCGCATATCCCCATATCTACTGCATGTCAGATATGACTGCAAGAAGAATGAGCCCTGGCCTGATTAGACTCTGTCAGCCACACAGATCAATTGAGAAGGAGCTCAGGAGCCAGTCCAATCTCTACCTCACTTTCTTACAGTCTCCCTGACTCAGAGTTAACTTGACAAAGAGAGATAAATGGGAATAACATAATGCAGGTTTTATATGGCACAGACACCCTCATAAAGAAATGAAGACCCAAAAAAGCAGCTGGAGTCAGTTCCTTACATACCAGATTGCACAAGGAAGAGTGAAGTGTGAAAATATGACTGAATTGTGTGGGAGGCCTAAGAGATAAGTTATTCTAACAAGGTCTGTATTGTGTTCTCTTGGTCCTGACTTCTTATCCTTGAAGATAAAGATGCTGCTTTTTATTCCAGTGAGGGTTTTTCACATGAGAATTTCATCTTCTGCTTTTAAGAAAAGGCATAAAAGCCCAAGTGGTCTTCTTGTATCTGTTATTGCTCAAGTGTCTTTACTTTCTCCACCACAGGAAGCCCCAGTGGACTTGGGCAAAGTGAAGCTCATTGCTTCTTGCAGCCAGGAAGATCAAGGCCCAGCCTTGTTGCCTCTCCACTAACAGAATCTTCTGGAATCCCTGGAACCCATTTCCCCATAGTCTCCTGTGCCTGTGGGGCTCACCCATGCTGCTCACGTGGGTCAGAGAGATCTTCTTGCTTCTGCTCTGCAAGCATCTACTCAGCCTTTCTGTGATGCTAAACATGAACTTCCACGAAGAGCAAGAGGAAGGAGGTGTACACTTAGCTGTGTTCTTCTGAGGTGACTGGCGCTGCGAGCCTTTTTCCGGTCACAAAAGTCTGCAGCCCAAACCTGGACCTCCTGCTGCCCCAGGTGCCATTGTCACATGATGGCCTTAGAACACATATAGGCTGATTTTACTGCTATACTCAAGAGGCCAGTGGAAGGACGAGAGACAGGGTTCTCCCAACAAATAACCTGTTCTTCTGTTACTTTCAAATAGAAAATTTTAAGTTCAGAAAAAATTTTAAATTAAGCCCAAAGAAGCAGCACAAAAATGAGACCCGGCACTGCCTTTTGTTGCTAAGATTCACAGCATGAGAAGGAAGTGCCACGAGTCCCTCAGTTTACAGTAAGAATCGTAACATGGCTCTCTCCCCCCCACTGGCAAAAATACACAGCCAACATGCAACCAAGGGATCAATGACCTAGAAACATATGCACATGTCGCCTCTGTCACCACCGTGGAAGGCAGAGCTTTATGATGTGTGGAGTGGACACTACTGATAGGTTCTAGGTGACAGTGACTGATTCCAATCTCCCTGCCCTTGTTCAAAATTCTCAGGCCCAAAGTACAAAGAGAGCAGCACCACAAGACAAGCAGGACAGGTCCAGAGCAACCAGGCTGTGTCCAGGCTCTTCCTAAACAGGAGGCAAAGCTCAGGCTCAATGATTCCAGCTGCTCCTAGGCCATTAAATCCAGGGCTTTGTTTTCATGGTCCCTCAGCTGTGATGTGATAAAAGGCCTATGTGGACAAGAGCCCATCTCCCTCTGGCAGGTTTCCTGGGCTCTGGGGACCAGCTATTCCTGAATACTAGGGTTTTGTTTGTCTTTGCTGCCTGTCTATTTATAAAAAAAATATGCTTTGCCAGACTTATGTACATACTTCATCTCATTGACTGCTTCTAGCAAGCTTTGTGGGTATTGCCTGTGAGAAGCGTGAGTCTTGGTCCTGGTTCTGGTCCTGGTCCTGGGTATAGGCATTTGAATACTGAGTCACCTTACCCACCTACATGGACCATAGAGCGAGGGCCCCACTCCCCAGAGGACACAGCAAAGACATCTTGTCACCTTGGAGGTCATGTGTACAGAGGTTCCTGTGGTACCAGCAGCATGTGCTCAGGCACAAGAGGCAGGTCAGAGCCTGCAGACTGACAGAGGTGGCTGGGAAGAAACCCAGACAGTAGAACATAGAGGTGTGATAGAATGTACTAGAAGGGAAGAAATGGAGGAGACCGGAACCCAGAGCGAAATGTGGGAGGAGCCAAGGCTGCCCTCAGTCACCTATTATTCCCTTCCTCCTGTGCCAAGTTGACCTCTCAGAGACAAGCTTTCCTTTGTCAAGCGGGTCAGGCTCAGGAGACTGACCCGCTGGCCTGAGGATGCCCTCACTCATCAGTCGTCAAGGCAGGGCAATCAGTGATAACAACCCACAGGTGGAGACAGAGCCAGCAAGACCAGGCTCAGAGGAGTCTAGACATTGCACAACTGGTCACATTTCCTTGTGGTGTTGCCTTACATGCCAGCAACCACTCCTGGAATCCCTGGATGTCTTGCAGCCTGCCGCACTCTACTAACACTCTCAGCCCTCCACAAGGCCTGGCTGGTGCTATAAGTAGATGTGAGCACAGGGTGCAAGGAGCCAGGATCCTTGGAATTTGGGATCTAAACTAGAAGATATAGTTTAGGTCTAAAAAGTCCCCCAAAAGTATCCTGTGGAAAGTGATTTGATCACGAGGGCATTATGTTCACCAGAGACTATACATTCATAACTAAATGTGCTATTAGTAGGTGGGGCCTAGTTGGAGGCAGGTCACTGGGAGCTCTGCTTAGAAGGGTTTGTGTTCTTGACCTCGGCTCCTCCCTTCTCTCTTCTTCCTGACTGCCATGCAGTAAACAGTTTTCTTGTACCTTGCCCTTCCACCATGCCATTTTTGTCCTAAAGCCAACTGACCATGGATGAGGTAAATTTTTTTTTTTTTTTGAGGCAGGTTTCACTGTGCATTTCAGGTTGGCCTTGAACTCACTTTGTAGCCCAGGCTGGCCTCCAACTCACAGTGATCCTCCTGCTTTAGCCACTCAAGTGCTGGGATCACAGGTGTGTACCACCACACTCAGCCAAAATAAACCTCTTAAGGCAAAGTAAATCCTTCAAATGCAGATGTCAGGGAGTATGCCTAGTGACATAACAGGGTTTTACATTGTGAGGCATGCCTGTTAGGGTTCACTAAAAGAACACACTTAAATATATATATGATGTACAAGATAAGCGGAGATGATGGCAGAGATGAGCTCCTCCACAGAAGCAAAAGTGAGACTTTCTCTTTCTTCGCTTTTTTATTTTATCCAGGCCACAAGTCTATTGATTGGTGCCACCCACGTCCAAGGTGGGTCTTCCCTCTTCAGAACTGTCTAAACAAATCAACTGAGTGTTTCTTATTCAACTATCACTCAGGTGTAGACACACTGCACAGGGCTGGAGGGAGTCCAAGGAGGAGGGGCTGGGACGGACCCTAAGGGCCTGATTTGAGTGGTTCAGAGTGCCTCCCTAGATTTGGCAGAGGGCTTGCAGGGAGCTCAGCCAGGGGCTTCTCCAGGACCTAAGCAGGCTGGTCATTATTGGAATGTTTAATGTTTTCCACTAAAGTCTGTAGTGACTGCCCTTGTGTTTTGTTGCTCGGGGATAGCTCCTGGTAGCTAAGATCTCAGTGTGTGGCCTCATAACTGGTAATGATTCAAAAACTTACAAAGTCCCTACTTGCAAAGGGTCAGAGTTGGGCTTTGAACTCAAATGCAGATGCTCAGTGTGGGCTGAAGAGTCCAAGAAAGGTCTCCTGACATCTGGTGCAGTTTAAGCATCTGCTCACCCTCCTTGGACCCCTCACTGTTGGGAAGCTGGGGTATGGGCAGAGGTAGGGGGCGCTACAGCATCTAAAGGCACAGCTTTTGTCTAGGCACACAAAGCTTCTCAAACCACACCCCAAAAATCAACTTTATGTCCCCAAAAGTCAGCTCTTATGATACCAAACGTCAGTTCCTGTATCTCCCCAAAAGTCAGCTCTTAATGTCCCCAAAAGTCAGTTCTTATGTTCCCAAAGGTCAGCTGTATATCCTGTCCCTGTCCTCAGTCCATACCTGCAGAAGGACAGACTCACCCGTGGGACCCAGGGACTACACAGTTTGAGGGAACCTCCACAGGGCAGAGATACCTGTGGGCATTCAGCCCTGGACACCAGAGTGAGGTGTCAGGTGTCAGGTGGGGCAGCCTCTCTCTGGGGCGGGAAGCCTGGGCCAGCTCACACACTTCCAGGGACTGTCTGAGCCACAAAGACTACACTTGATCCTTGATAAAATATTTACAGATTAACACCAGATGAAAGACAGCTGCCTCTCCAGATTGGCTACAAGACAGATCTCGGGCTGGGCCTGAGGAGGCCACAGGTGCCCCAGACAGCAAGGGGGTTGAGATTGAATTCTAAATGCTAGATGTCAGGCTTCTTGGGCATCAATGGGTCTCAGTTTCTCTTTTCTGAACCTTAGACCTAATGCCCTGGGTTTGCAGTAAGCAGAGGCAGCCCAGAGCAGGATGCCTGCCAGCTGCATCTTAGCACACAGGTCTCTGAGGGCCTGCTCATGTCCAGAGTTGAGACCAGAGCTGAGTTTCCTGAGGATGCACATCTGTATAGGAGAGAAGCAGAGTAAAACAGCCCAGCAGCCCTTCCCTCCCATCAGGAACCAGCTCTGCCTCTCATCCTGGGGCCTTTCTGAAACACCTGGTTCTGATTTCAGGGACTCCAAGGCTTTGGGATTCCCAAGGGCCACATAGAACCCCAGCTCCCAGCCAGTCAGCCCCTCCCACTGGCCAGAGCCCTAGGGTGGCTTTGCCTGTGAACATATGTCCAACCTCCCTCCTGACCTCCCTGACATCCTACCTCAGCTGTCCCACCCTGAGTGCAGTTGGCCTTAGGAAGCTTCAGATTCTGTGTCCAATTCAAAAAAACACGTGTTGAAAATATTTGGAAAAAAATCACGTTTGTACTGAACATACACAGACACTTTTCTTGTCATTATTCTGTAAACAGTACAGTAGAACAACTATTTACACAGCATTTACACTGCAATAGGTGTTAAAATAATCTGGAGATGACTCAAAGTATGGGAGTTATTTACAAATACACTATTTCATTGGAACTTGAGCACTGGTGGATTTTGGAATCTGTAGGGGTCCCAGAACTCAGCCCTCTGAGCTCGGAGGGACAACTATCCACAGACCTGCCCTCCCGAGGGCTCCTTGGCCCCCTGACTGTGGGCTGAACCCCTCACACAACCCTGATGGGGCACCCCTCCTGGATCCTCAGCCTCTCTTCATGGCAAATTTGCCCTCCAGTGCCCCTTCTGGGGCTCTGTGGATCCCCTTCTTTCAAGAGTTCTCTAGCGATGAAGCCCATGAAAAGCAAGGCTAGGCTGACAGGGAAGGGTTCACATTTGTCTCTTCAGTGAGCTCCATGTCAGCTGAGGGCAGGACATCCCTGCAGGCAGCATCACCACACTCTTTCCCAGGGCTTGGATCTGCCAGCCTCTGCTTTAGAGCAGATTTTCAGAAATTCTGAATCAAGGAGCCATGTGCGGTGGTACATGCCTGTAATATCAGCCCTGGGTCTTTGAGGCAGGAGCATGGCCACAAGTTTGAGGCCAGCATGGGCTACATAGTGAGCTTAGGGCCAATCTGAACTACTTTCATAGGCAAGACCCTATGAAAGGAAAGAAAAAGAAATCTGGGACCATGATCAATTCAATTATACAAGTAATAAAGCCAATCCCAAACCCTCAAGAGAGAGCCTTGCAGACATAGGTGGGGTCGGGCCCCAAATACCTGAGGACCAGGTTCAGGGTCTCAGAGATGTTCAGAGTTACCTGTACAAATTAGGATGCAACTTGTACTATTTGATATTCCAGAGCCATCTTCTAAAAATAGTACAGCAGGCACATTTGGCTAATGAAGTGATGTGGTCACAGGAGGCTGTATCCTGAATAATCAAGGTGAGTTTCTTGAGAGGATGATGTGTGTAAGGAGGAGAAACAGTGGAGTGCATAATTTGCTTCTCATTTGTGAAATGTTTGGCAGTGTCATGCTAGAGAACCTTAGAGGGTGGAATCCCTCTAACCAGGGAGAATGTTTTATCTGAGGTCAACAGAGGACTGGCGTACTGAGATTCAGGGGTCACTCAGTCAAGCTTCACACCTCCATGCCATATGGCTGGGATGGGCAGGGCCTGGACTCTGAGCCCCAGTGCCCCTAGGAGAGCAGTTCTGAGGCCCCTTCCCCATGGAGGTAGGCACCACGGCTTGATGTGTGGGCCCTTCAGGGTCATGCTGTCCTTGCCTAAGGGGCAGAGGCTGATCAGAGGCTGTGCTGAGATTTGCTTAGGTCATATTCTACCAAATCTATGGGAACAAAGAACCTCTTTCCTCAGTGTCCTGGGGATGCCCAGGCGGTGTGCAGGTTCACTTCAGTGCAGCCTCCCCTGGCCAAGCTATGGCTGGAGAAGAGCAAGATCAGCTCCAGGATGAACTGGTTCAGGGTGGGGAAATAAGAGGAAGAATGACAGGAGTTCTCATAAGAAACTGGGCTCAGATCAATGTCCTTCCAGTGCACAGTGTTCTGGTCATCCTTCCTAGTCCTACCACGGACATGCTGCTGGTCTGGAAGCTGAGGTGGCTACAGCCCTAGGGTGCCGATGGGCGGAAGCAAGGCAGTGAGCACTTTGCTCTGCCTCCTGCCAGCTCTGCATTGCAAACTCAGGGCCCCTGATCCTGTGTGAGGACTGGGCCAGCTCCCTGGCATGGATTCCAGCAACTGTGCTTCTTTGCTGCACTTGGACTTGGTGAATCTCCCTGAGTCCTGATTCCTTGACTATGAAATGCAGAATCAAGAAAAGTTGTGCGAGGATTGAACAATGAAAAGAAACCAGGTTGAATTCTTAGTGCAGCACAGGGGGCCTAGAAGGCAGGTCCCCAGCCCACCTGTGTCCATGCTGGGTTTTGTCATCTCTCTAGCACCAGGTCTAGTGTGGACCATCACATGATATGGAATGAATATTTGTTGAATTTTAAAAAATTGTTGAATAAACCTAAGGAGGGAAAGATGGTGCAAAACCAGGTGATACGGCTGAAGGTCTTAGAATAATGTACCCTAGCACCTAGAATCTGGTGAGATCAGAAGTGACAGTAAGAGGACAGCCCTGCATGCTCTGCCAGCTCAAGTGGCCAGGGCTGCAGCTAGTGCTGGAATCACCTGGGGATATTTTCAAGCACTTAGACACCCACCTGCCTCCACAGGGTGACATCCTCCTCCTCCTAGTGGACACTAAATCAGCTCACATACACAGCCATTCAAAGCATGCCTGGATGGATTCATATCTGTGCTTAGGATGTTTCTTTTTAAAGAACACATCTTTCAGTGGTAAAGGAACTCCTCTAACACCATTGTTTTCACGTTAGAAAACTATTTTGGAAAGGATTGAGAAAAAGTTAGTTTGTGGCACAAATGAGCACAAGATGACAAAGAACTCCTGGAAGTGAGCCAGCCTTTGCAGCTGCCTCCACGTTTGTGCTGAGGAGTGATGAATGCAGAGATTTATAAAAACTGTTGAGTAATCAGGTCATGAGTCAAATTATCAGTAAGAATCAGCATCAGGGAGATGACAGGAAGTATTTTCATTGTTGCATTTCAGAGTCTTGGTAACTTCATTACAATCATAGCAAAAATTAATCTGCTGTATAGTTATTATAGGACAATAGCTATATTTTAACTATTTCTTTAAAAAGAAAGTTGGCACAATTTTGTAACAAGAATTAATGAATGCTTTTTGTATCTAAAAATACTCTCTACCTTACACAGGGAATAACCAGGGAACCCTGCTCACTTATGAAAGTCCTGTGGCCCCCTGCCTGATACAACCACATCCTGTAAGGAAGCCAGAGGAAGCGGGAGGCATCAGTCTTTCATGACAACCTACTTCCTCCAGAACTAACCGGTTCTCTCGAGAACGACACTAATCCCTTCCAAAGACAGCTCACCATGCCAATCATTCCTACTAGGCCCCACTTTCTAACTCTTCCATCTCTTCATGACCAGCACTGAGGAACCAAGCTACCAGAGCACTTGCAGGGTACACTCAAGGCATATCCAAGCCACAGCAGGTATAGGGACCCTTCTCCTAGGAGAGCTACTTCAGCCACATGGAGCTGAGGAAAACACATCCCTGGACATGAGCCCAAAGCTGAGCTGGGCAGCTACTAACAGACCTCATACCCGAGGCAACTCATCCAGGGTGGCAGCCTATCAAGAAAGAGGTAAGGGAATGGAGCGTAGGGGAATGGAGGGGAATGGGAAGGAGCCCAGGGCCCTCCTTTGTTTTTGTGCCCTGGGCCACAGCTTGATCTGTGCAGTTAGTTGTCCTACCTGAGACCCTTGGGGCCAAAGAAACCTGAGATGGAAACAGCAAGCTCTGGGGCAAACCAGGCAGACCCCCAGAGTGGGCTCTGCCAAGCTGGTGTAGATAAGCTAGCAGGTGCAGCTCCAGAAGTAAAAGCTCAGGGCCTGCATCATTTCCAGAAGCTTCTGTGACCAAGTTATACTTGGCCATGTAATTCATTTGCACATGCAGGTGATCACATGGGGTGGCTGCTCTGCTAGTCTCCCTGCTGCCCTAAGGTAGAGGGGGAAGGGATGCATGTAGAGGTCATGGTTACCCCATACACTGCTTCCCTCCAGTCATTATCTTAGTTACTCTCATTGTCACAAGGACACAGCACCTGATCCCCTAAATTTAAAGAAGGGAAGGTTTATTTTGCTCACTTTTTAGTCAATTGGCTGGCTCCAAGGGAGGAAGTCATGATGGAAGGTTCTGGCAGAGGAAAGCTGTTTATGTCACAGTGGTCAGGAAGCACAGAAAGATGGTACTGGGAAAGAAGACCCCTCCCAGGCATGACTCTCCTTTTCTGACCAGATCCCGCCTCCTAAAAAGTCAGTTATAAAACCTCTGTAACGTAATCACCTCCTTTTTTGGTTACTTTTCCCTCATTCCTGAGGCAAAATACTTGATGCCCAAAACGAAGGAAGAAAATGTTTACTTAGCTTATAGTTTGTGGAAGTCTCACTCTACACTCAGCTGGTTCCAAGGCAGGGTGGTGTGACTAAAGGGCAACTGTTCATGGCAGCTTCAAATAACAAAAATGAAAAAGGGCAAAAAGGGAAAAGTACACCTCTTCCCCTCCTTTATATTGTATGCTGGTTACCCACTCCTGGGCAGGTGCAGCACTCACATCGCCAATCGCAGTGCTAGACAATCATAAATGCTGGATTCACCTGCCTTCAAAAGGCCTATCCCCCATAACTGCATGAGGCTTTGAGGGGACATCCAAACACAAACCATGACACTTCCCAAAAGGCTTGTGTCTGAACGTATAAGACTTTGAGGGATATCTGGACATAAACCATAACACCCATCAATAGTTCTTCTGTCAAAGTGGTCTTTCAATTGTCACTTGGCATGAAGAGGCTATGGGCTGAAAAGACCAGCCTCCTGTATCTAGTTCAGTGCCCCAACTACAGACTGTCTGGATACTGCTTCAGGCCACCAGAGATGTCATAAGTAGGCAAGGAAAGATGGCCTCATGCTTCCACAGTGTATCCTCCTCTGTCTCCTGCTCTTCTGTGAAACCTTAACTACTTCCCAGATTTCATTTAAAAAACAGTTCATATGGATTTTAGCATTACAGCTGTCATTGATGGTGCTGTTCCCTAAGCCTGCTCTTTGCAGGAATTTCAAATATTGTTCATCATACATTTCAGTATACTGGAAAAAAGATTTTTTAAAATTTAAAGCTTTCAGCTCTTACTCATAGGAGTGGAGTGGAGATGGTGTTTGGAAATAGGGTATAAATCTTTGGGAGACAAGAGACAGAAGTTGGAGTCCACACAGATTCAAAAATCAAGATAGAGTCTCTTCTTTTCTTAAATCCAGTGAAGAGCACTTTTGGGAAGTATTCCATTGAGAAATGTGTAATCCCACATGTTGATGTATGAAATACAAGCATCCCTATGATGATTTTGCCCTGCATGGTGGGCACAGAGTCAGTTCTTGCAGAAATGATGTGCACACAACTCATATAGGACAGCAAGGCCACAGCCTTTTCCAGATATGAATACATTTGTCTTTCTGGTTATATTTGAGGCAGCTGAGAACTCAATATCTGGGCCCTGTTCTGGCCTTCTACCTTGCATGGGGCAAGGCCAACAGCTGGGAAATGAAGGCAGTGGGCATCCAGTTAACATGGGTGCTGTGGGTCTACCAGCAATTTATGTGTCTGAACAGTGACACCACATAGACCCACCAAGAAAGGGCAGACAAGACTTATGCTGCCACAGAGCTCTCAAACACATGATATCCCCTTCACAGAGATTGGGCAAGAAGAAGTACAGCCCAGACAAGACAGGCGAGAAGGATGCTCCTCCAGGAAAGACCATGTATCTGCCCATGGTTAACTGGTAACACATACATCAGGGGCTCTCTCAGGTTCTCTGGCTACAGGAGCTCCTGATGGGCAGGAAGTCCATGAAGAGATGAGGTGGCAGCTCTCTGGCTGACCTGCTGTGAGCACTGGGAAGACCCATCCCCAACTCTGGTCTGTCTCTGTTTTGCCCATGAACATGATCTCCAGTTGCATCCATTTACCTACAAGAGCCTTGAGATTATCCTACTTTATAGCTGGGTAGTTTTCCATTGTATGGAAATTACCATATCTTTCTTATCCATTCTGCAGTTGATGGGAAAATTACTTTTGCTTTTTTTCTGGTTTCCTGTCACATGGAATAATTGTTTTCTCTTCTTTGATTTTCAGTCTTTGAACTGTCTTTCCAGTTAAATGTGTTTTTTGTATATAGTGTATTGATGGATCTTGTTTCTTGATCCACTCTCCTTGTGCTTCTCTTTATTGGTGAGTTGAGGCCATCTACATTAGTGATTACAAATAGCATGCATTGGTTCATCTCTGCCCTGCTATCCTCCTGTTGTTGACCCTCCACTTTTCCCATTCATTCAACTGCCTGTCTTGTTTGGTGATCCTCCTCTGCTGCTGTTCCTGGAACCATGGTCATCTTTATCTCTCTCTAGAATATCTTTTAGCACTCTATGTAGAGTTGGTTTGGTGGGTATGAATTTCTTCAGTTGTTCTTTATCGTGAAAGTATCTTATTTTTCCATCAATTTTGAAAGATAGTTTTGCAGGTTACATCAATCTGAGTTGGAAGTTGTTTTCTTTCAGGGTTTGAAACGCTTGACTCCAAACTCTTCCTGACTTGATGGTTTGTGTTGACAAGCCTACCATGATTCTGATTGGTTTTCCTTTATAGGTGATCTGTTTCTCTTCTCTAAAAGCTTTTAATAGTCTGTTTTTGTTCTGAATTTCTGGGATCTTGATTATTATATGTCTGGGTGTTGATTTACTTTGGTTATGGCTAGTTGGAGTTCTATATGCCTCACTTACCTGCATGTCAGATACTTTCCCCATGTTTGGGAAGTTTTCTGCTATTACTTCTGTAAATAGCCTTTTAATTTTATTTGTGTTGACCTCTGCTTCTTCACTGATACCTATCACTCTTAGATTATGCTTCTTTGCATCATCTTGCAGCCATTGAATTGTTATTTCCTGATTCTTTGTTATTTTTAAGAGATCTTTCCTTTCACAATTTCTAGCTGCAATCCTGTCTTCAAGGTTTGAAAGTCTATCTTCAGTCTCTTTCAAGAAGTTTTGCCAGCTTTTGATCAACTTTTTAATTTCCTGGATGTCTCTTTAAATATGTTTCATGCATTGTAATTCCTTTCTATATTATTCATTCAAGGTTTCCATCATTTTCCTATGATCATCTTCTTTAAAATTTAAATCTATGCCTTCTTTAGCTATGCTCAGCAATTCTTTCAGTATGTTTATGATTTCTTCTTTAACCTGAAACATTATTTCTGATTTGACTACTTTTATAATCTCGTGAAGTTCTTTCTTCACATCAGTTGCTATCCCCTCAGTGGTTTCAGGTGTGTGACTTTCATTTTCTTACATGACTGTATCTCCCAGGCTTGTTCTGTGTGGGCTGGAGGTCTGAGACTGCCTTTTGCTCCTTCATCTTGACATTCTCCTGGGTTCCTCCCAACAAGCTGGTTGTGGGGCTCCAGGGCACTTCAGCTACCCCTCTGTGGTGTGGGGAGATGGGACAGGCACCTGGGGTCCTCTGACCCCAGATTTACGTGGAGGTAGGAGGGTGTAGGGTAGGCTTCTCCTGACTTGTGCAGCCACACTGGGGCTTCCCCGGTGACTGGGTGTGCATGGAGGTGGGGCTGCTTCTCTCAGCCTGTGTGTCTACACTGGGACCCCTGTGATGGTGGCAGGCACACAGGGGTGTGTTTGTCTGATTCTCTCAGTGGGTGATGGTTGCTAGAAGAACAAGGGCCTCCAATGGTGGCCTATAGGTACACAGGGCTTACCTGGTTGTGTGTCCCTGGTCCTGCTGGCTGCCCACAGCAGGTGAAAGAGGGTCTGATGGCTCTCTTTGCCCATACTGGCTGCCCCCAGGAAGGGGCCTTCCATTGGTGGCATCTGGCAGGCAGAGGCAGATCTGTTTGTCTCTCTGCCAGCACTGGCTGCCCACAGGAAGGACTCTCCTGGTGGCTGCTCCCAGCAGGTAGAGGTGGATCTGACTCATTATTTTCACTCCAGTGACAAACTCCTTCTATGACAAACTCCTTCTATGAACTTGATGCAGTAACCCATGAATCACAAGATATCCTAGCCTGTATTGTAATTAAAACATATGACTTCAGAAACCATTGCCTACAATCTGGACAGGTTCCTTCCTGGCCTTTTTTCCTTTAAACATGTATGTGTGTGACTACTCGTCAGCTGAGATGCCCTCTCCAACTTTGCCCTCTCCTGACTTACACATTCCACCTGGAAAGTCCCATACTTTGGCTCTGTCTCTTCAACTCAGAGTCCAGTAGCGTACGCCTCAGTACCAACCCACTTCCCATAGCTGAGAAATACCCGCAAGGTGATAAACTGCGGCATTCATGGGCCTTGTTTCCTGCTTCATAAGGACACTATCCTGGGTTGCCTGATTATGAATATCTAGAAAATTCTTATCTAAATTATTTACATAGAATAAACTACATCTTGACCAGGAGCAGACATGGGCAGACATGGGATGGACGTCTGGTGCACCCCTTCCCCTTGGAGCACCTGTTTCCGCCAATTCCTCCTTGTTTGATCTCTGGTTTTCATTGTAAAGTCTTCTCCAGGCATTTGATGATCCTTTCTCTCTACTTCTGTTTTTCAGCTCTGCACTGGATAACTAATTGGAAGTTCAGGGATTTGGGCTACTGTTTAGATTTGTGTGACTCCCACACATGATGGAGTGGGGACCGTGATGTCATAATGTGCAGGTTCTTTCTTTAGAGTTAGATCCCTCAGAGCCAGGTGTGGTGGCTCATGCCTGTAATCCCAGCACTCGGGAGGCTGAGGCAGGAGGTCTGAGACTGCCTTTTGTTCCTTCATCTTGACATTTTCCTGGGTTCCTCCCAACAAGCTGGTTGTGGGGCCCCAGGGCACTTCAGCTAATCCTCTGTGGTGTAGGGAGATGGGACAGGCACCTGGGGTCCTCGGACCCCAGATTTACATGGAGGTAGGAGTTCAAGACCAGCCTGGGCTACAAAGTGAACTTAAGGCCAGCCTGAACTGCATAGTGAGACCATATCTCAAAAAGACAAAAAAAAAATAAAATTAAATTTAAAAAAAATAAGAGATCCTTCAGTCTCCTGCCATTATATGAGTTTAGCAATGGTAACCAAGCAGGCAGAGATTTGGGCCTTTCCAAAACTTTCAACTTTTCTGCTAAGTTCTGCCTATTTAGGTACCAGAAGTTTCCAAATTGAGTCTTTCAAAGATCCGTGACGCCAATCTGTTTCCCGTGAGCCTTTCCTCGAAGCTGGGCCCAACCATCTCTGAGTTATTTGATCAGGGCCTACCTGCTCTCTCACTACAAGATTTTGTGGGTTTCACTCATTTCATTCTCTTTGTTCTCTAAGGTGTTTGTGATTTTTTTTTTCCTCCTTGATTCTCTTTCATTCTGTTGAGTGAGTTTCAGGGACAATCAGAGATAAAGGAATGGTAAAACTGGTCATGTCAATGGCAAGTCCTGCTTTTCTCATTAGGATCCCATCACAGGTAGCCCTTTTTAGTGTCATTTCAGTAAGAACTTGCAAGATGATCCTATGACCACCACATAAAGGAAAGGTCAGGCTGATGATTTTAGTTCTTAACATATTGTTTTCACATACAAAACTGGACAAGTATAAGAGGTGTCTCATGTGCAAACACCTGCTTCTGTGACCCTCAGAACTGAAATGTAGACTTCTGATATCGAGAAATGTATGGGAACAGGGTCTCATTCAATACAAGTTTAAGGTCAATGCAGGTCACAGTGAAGGACATGACTATTCGCCTCAAGAAAGAACTACTGCAGAGCATTTGATCAAACAAGATCCTCCTCTCCCCTCTGTGCCCCTCTCAAATCCCAGCCTCCAGGCCCATGGATGACCAAGGCAGGTACATTGTCACATCTACCTCGCAGGAGTGAACATTCAGTCCCTTGGGAAGGGTTTGGGGTTGGGGAAGCTGTCAAGACAAGCTTTGAGATATAATTCCCTGGACCAGGGTCCAGGGTAAGCCAAGGTTGGGATATAAACCACAGTGGGGAAGCAAAACAGAGAAGTCCACTGGCACCTGGAGACACCAAAATGGGCCCAGACAAAGGAAAGCTTTGCTATTTAAATCTAGAGTGTCCCTCAAAGGCTCCTGTGTTCAGAGGTGGAGGCCTTCAGAAGGTGATTGGGTCATGGAGAATTATATCCATTAGTGGACTAATCTGAAGTTCAGAGCTGAATGTGCTGTTTGGAGTGGGGTCTGGCTGGAAGAGGTGGGTCCCTGGGCAGGGAGACTGACCCAGAAAGCCATATCTCCCTCCCAATCTCCTCCCTTCTCTCTCTGCTTTCTTGCTTCATGGAATGAGCAGCTGCTCTCAGCCCAAGCCCTTCTACCATGTCATTTCTGCCTCGTGGGTGTTGGGTTAGTTGTCCCAATAATGAGATGACAACTGAGGCTGGAGACATGGGCATTTCCTTCCTGTCCCACTCTGGGGCCTGGATGAGGTAGGAAGTCTGAAGACCTCATTGCAAACCTGAGCAAGCAGGTCAGCATGGCAGCACTGGACAGCAGGGAACCCTGCAGAATACCATCAGCAAATCACTTTTCATGGTGGTTGACCGGGCTCATTCCACTTGGCTGTCACTGTGCTGCGGATGCAGTGACAAGCTGGCAGGAAACAAAGATGGGCAAATTGTAATTAGACTGAAAAATTGTTAGCAATCACAGGGAGATAGTAGTTAGCTTTCCCAAAATAAAGACTGTGTAGAGAGATGGGCAGCTGAATGCTTGTCATGAAAAGAGAAAAAAAAAATAGCAAACACCCAGCAGTCTTGAAAGTGAAGAAAAGTTTTGGCACTGAAGAGATGCATGGAGTGTATTTCCATCTTTCTGAAAGTTCATTGTAGCCCCAGGAGGGACCTTTCCATGCAGAGCCACTTTTTCTCCATGTTAAAGTCGAAAGGCACTGTTGGTACCTTAGGTGCTGGTGGGCAGACGAGACTTTCTGCCTCTGACACTGTACAAAGGACCTGCTGGCATGAAGGAGGTGCTGCCTGGAAAAGGCCCATGTATCAGGGTGATTGTGGTCTCTGAGGTGTTTGGACGGAGCACCAAGAGGATACAAAGAGGCCACCAACTGGCAGCATTTCCCTCACCATCCACAGGAAATTCAAAGAGCAGACCCTCAACTCAGGAGGGAGCCTGGAAGATCAGCACTGGTGTCTCCCCCATTGCAGAGCAGCAAGCTGTATTTCAGGCCAGGGTATGCTCACCAACATCCAAGGCGTAAAGAAAATTTTCCCTTTTCATTCCAAAGCTGGGTTCAAGGGAAGCCCCTCTGATCTGGACTCAGTCCAAGCCCCTAGGAAAGAGTGGGACCCTGAGTCTGTCTGAACTTACTGCCATGAGTCTTGGAGTGCCTTGGACATAATGAGCTGGCCTGGTGCACACTAGTGGTTCCTAACCCAGCCCCTGTGTATCCCAGAATATTTACTAACCTTCAGAGCCCAGCTCCTTGCTCCACACATTCATGTTCTCCCTGCCCATCATGCAAATTCATCTCACACTCCCCTCCAGAGGGTCCTCCCAGGATCCAGACATCTAACCCACAATGCTTGTCCTGGGCAGCTGGACTATTCTATGGGATACAGGAAGGCAGAACTATCTGAGCTTAGCACGATCCCAAAGCCAGAGCACACCTGCTTTAACGGATTCCATCTCAGGCTGGTCACATGGTCCTCCAGATGCACACCTGCCAGGGTTGGGAGCTGTGCTGTCACTGTTCCTCTGGGCCCACTGAAAACAATCTCTCAGCTTGAACTATGAATCAATGCTTCACACACTTTGAAAATAGTCAAAGAAGCATAATAATGTTCAGGGCTAAATTTGGCTATAATTACTGTGAACAGAGGAAACCCAAAGGAAAAAAGATCTTTCCCTGAAACCTCAGTCAGGAAAGAAAATGCCTGTGAGTGCTCAAACCTGCCTTGGGAAACATATGCTAAGAAATGGTCCAGGGTAGCCATGGTAAAGGGGAGAAGAGGCTTCCACTGCCAACAGGCCTTCTCCTTGCTCAGGCCCCAGAAGCTGGTGTCTTATACTCTCTTAGGTATGGCAGAACTAGATTCTTCTCCAGAGAAGCTGAAATGTCTGGCAGAAAAACTCTGCCATCCCCACACTCACTTCAGGCAGGGATCTATCAGTCTTTAAGTGACTCAAATATGAGTGACACCCCTGGCCACAGAGACACAGTTCTTGGCTTGGGAGTGGCCCTGAAACAGCCTCATTCAACTTTAAAAAGGAAACATTCAACTTTAAGAAGATCTCAAGATGAAAAGCAAATGCTTTATTCATGAAACGAGAACAGAATGCTGCCCAGAAAGAATCAAAACCAATGATGGCCATGGAAAGGAGCCAGTGGAACAAAGAATGAAAGAAGATTTTAAGGATTAAAGTGCTGACATGAAAAATAAGGTCAAAGAAAAGGGAAACCAGGACTGAGGAACTAAGAAAATTAAGGGAAAAGCTAGTAGTTTCAGAATAAGATGATGGAGAAGCTATAGAAAAAGAGACAAGCATCCCCAGCCCAGGAGCAAGCCTTCAAAATGGGACCAATGGGGACATGTCAGGGACATGAACCAGGGCACAAGGGGCAAGGGAAGAATGCAGTGCAGGGGAGGGAGTCTGGACTCCTTGAAGCAGCATTGGAGCGTGGATGGGGAGCAATATCCCCAGTGACCCTGCTGCCAGCAGTGGGCCAAGCCTAAGTGAGGGTGTGAATTAATAGGGTGACCATGCCTCCCAAGGGAAGTAAAGGCCAGCACACCAAGGGAAACAAGATGAATGGATGCACAGGTGCTCACAGAGAAGAAAATAGCCTGATAAGAATTTTTTTATTTAAGGAAAAAAAGTGAAACCGAAAGAGGGTAGAAATAATACATAATTTCAAAAAGAAAAAGAAAAAAAAGTAAGAAAGCACTAGTTGATAATTACATATTTTCCTCTTAGAAGTAGTTGTTCAAGTTACAAAAGTAAAGCAGACAAAGTGGACATTTAAACAGTGAAACTGTAACCAGTTCTGTTTATCTATCCAACAAAAACTTAGTAATATGGTTATCAATCCTACACACTTAAACATACATGCAGTTATATCCTTTAGAATACTTTCTTTTCCTCTTTTTTTTTTTTACAATAACTATAATCAATTCTCATAAACTGTTTAGAAGTTTTGCACATGTATAAGTCTCTACATGTATACCTACCCTTTCTGTATTAGAGGGAAAAACAAATCAAAACAAGTCAACAATACAAATTCCTAGAGAAACACGAAATGAAAAGGACATATAAAACCACAATACTAGGTGATCTACTGTAGTTACTATGATGTCTCTTGTTATTTTCAATAAAATTATCTATATCATCAAGCATACTATAATTAAACTTAGCAGTATATAGCACTATTAATAAAAACCAAACATTGGAGACATTATAGGACTTCAAAGGCAGTTAATAATCAAACCAGAATGGGTATCCTATTGAATCTTGTCATCTTTAGAGTAGCTGCCTCTACTCTCAGGCTTGATACCATCAAGCATACCAGATTTGAATAAAATCAGTCAAGATGAAACAGTGATTGATATAGCCAATCTTCTCTGCCTCATCTCTGCTATGCTATTTTTCTGTCATTGTTGTTTACTTTTCTCCTTCACTCCACTGTCTGCCTCTTTCACTGAGGCCTTTCTGCCATTTTTCCTGGAATCCTGGTTATTTTCTTCTCTCTCTCTAGAATGTCCTTCAGTATTCTTTGCAGGGTTGGATTGGTGGTCACAAACTCCCCCAGTTCCTCTTTGTTGTGGAAATATCTTGTCTCTCCATTAATTTTGAGAGACAGTTTTGCAAGGTACATCAATCTGGGTTGGAGGTTATTTTCTTTCAGGGTTTGGAATATTTCACTCCAAGCTCTTCTTGATTTGATAGTTTGCATAGAGAAGTCTGCTGTGATTTTGATGAGTTTTCTTTCATAGGTAATCTGTTTCTTTTCTCTGACTGCTTTTAATTTTCTGTTCCTGTGATGGATTTCTAGGACCCTGACTATTATATGTCTGAGTGTAGATCTGTTTTGGTTGTAGCTGGCTGGAGTTCTATATGCCTCATATATCTGAACATCACTTCCATATCCTATGCTTGGGAAGTTTTCCTGAATTATTTCTGTGAATAGCCTTTTTATTTCATTTGTATTTGTCCCTGCTTCTTCATTCACATTTTTTATTCTTAAGTTATAAGTCCTCTTGTCATCTTCTAGCCTTTGTATCGTTACTTCCTGGTTCCTTGTTATTTTTAAGTGATCCTTCCTTTCACGATCATACATTGCAAATCTATCTTCAAGTTTGAAAGTCTGTCTTTAGTTTCTGTTAAGAAGTTCTGCCAGCTCTCAATGGAGTTTTTAATTTCCTGATATTCTCTTTGGATCTGTTTCATGTATTCTAGATTTTGTTTATATTCTTCATCAAAGGTTTGTTTCCTTTCTCTGGGTTCCTCCATTCTTCCATTTGTGTCTTCTTGAGGAGTGCCCAGCATTTCTTTTGTTAATCTTCTTATATCTTGCTTCACCTGAGTTAGAATTTCAGATTTAAACTCATTGATGAGATCACAGAAGTATTTCTTTATTTCCGATGAGGCCATGTCTGATATTGCATGCTTGCTGCCCCCGATCTCCTCTGTATTTACTCTCCTGGACTTATTTTCCCTGGGTCAGCGGTTGGAGGCTTTTTGCTGTTTCTTTGTCTTGTCATATTTCTAGTTTCTTTCAGACAGGTGGATGGTGGAGGTCTCAGAACATTTTCGTATTGCTTACAGTTGCTCTGAAGCATACTGGCTAAGGGACTGCTGCTCTTTCCAGTCTGCTGCTGATCTGTGAGGCACACACAAGGGTGATGTGGGCCAGCCCCTCCCCTCTAGGCCAGTGAATGTCTTCCGCCTGATAAGAATTGGATTTAAATTGAAGCAGCCAGATATGGTGCTGCAGGCCTATACTCTGAGTACTTGGAAAATTGAGGCAGGAGGATCCATGTGAATTTGAGGCCAGCCTGGGCTACAAAGTGACTTTAAGGCCAGCCTGAACTGCACAGTGAAACTCTTTTTCAAAAAGACAAATAAAAATTGAAGTAAAATTCATGTAACATGGAATTAACCATTTTAAAGTACTTAATTCCATGGTATTTAATACACAACCACTGTTGTGTCACTGTCTTACCTACTTGAAAACATCTCATCACCCTGAAAAGGAACACTCACCTATAGGCAGTTTACTCCCCTTCCCTCTCCCCACTTCCCAGCCCCAGAAATCACGAATCTTCTTCCTGTTTCTATGAATTCTTTCTTTCAGGGGACCCCTACCATGTGTGGCTTTTGGCTCTGTCTTCATCCACCCACTTACCAGGGGTAGAAGTTGAGAAAGGACAGAGAGTTGCCAGGGTAACCTTGAGTCAAGGAAATGCAGACTCCCATTCCCTCCTGAGTGGTGCCTTGGGCTCCAATCTGCCCCTGTAACAGAGCCACCAGCCCAGGAACTGTCCATGTGAACCTGCCACCCTTGTCACCCCACATTGTGATTTTAAGGATCCCACATTATTAGTGCTACAGGATGTATGGCTCAAAGTTGGCCATCTGTTGGGAATCCAGCTAATGGTGGAGGAGAACTCAGTATTTGTATGGAGATCCACACTGAGGGCAGGGCTTTCGTTATTTTATCTGCACTTGAGCCTGGCAATTTTGTATGGGTATTTATGTAGCCTTCCTGTGAAATGAGCACCAGTTGCTGCAGCTCTTATCTCCAGAGGATAACATAATTAACACAGCTGACCTGGAGCTTTCCTTGAACTTTCAGAAGCGAAGCATCTGTAAGTATTAATTCTGCTTGAGTTGCTTCAGAAGTTGTATTTCTATTGACATCTTCCCTGTGGGGCCTTGAGGTGTCGCCAAGCGAAAATAATGTTAAGTACTTCGGGAAAAGAGTACAATGCTTCTTGGATTTTTGCATTCCTTATTTCTATTTTGTTTGTGGTTTTATCTAGATGCACATTTGGTATACTCTATTTTCAAAATACTTTCATAGGATGTTTGAAAAGGATCATTTTTTTGCCTTGGAGCAAAACAAAGAGAAATCCTGTTTAAAAGTACCAATAAAATAGATGTATTGGTGCACACTGAGAATTTTCCATGGTTAATGGATTTTAACAGCCTGGATGTAGGAATCATTTCTGACAATTAGGTCTAAACCACTTATACATGGAACATGGCCATGACGAGCCGGGATTTTTTCCAGAGCATAAGTACTGGCCAGAAAATCACAAGGCTTTCAGAGCCATCTGGAGGACGAGGGCACGGCAGGAAGGGAGGCAGCCAGAACACAGGAGCATGAGGGCAGCAGGTTGATATTTATCACACATGCCAAGACAACAGGCCCCTGGCATTCAACATCAGGAGCCCAAGGTTTGTGTGAGGTGGGCACATGGCTGGTTCTGCTCAGAAGGAAGGCTGTTGGTTTCCACTTGGAAGGGACCCTGCATGTGGCACAGGCTGTGAGTGGCACAGGCTGTGAGTGGCTGTTGGTTCCCGCTCAGAAGGGACCCTACATGTGGCACAGGGCTCCCTATCACAGGTCCATTACCCTCATCCTGAAATGCAGGGACAGTCCCCTGAGAGACACAGGCCTGACTGGGCAGAGGGGCTCAAAGCAGCCTCCAAACTCCCCTTCCCTGAATTCCTCAGGGAGGTAATGAAGGAGACAGGATGGGGTAGAATGGACCTTACCTAGAGGACCTGAAGCCAGCCCACCCCACAGACTGACGTTCTTGCCATAGGTTCCTCCCACCACCTATTAATGTGATCCCTCTTTCACAGGTCAGTGAACAGGATGGGGACTAAGGTGCCTAGTGTGGAGAAATCAAAAGTGCACTCCTGGACTTGGCTGTCCCCGTGCTGCAGCTGCCTCGCTGGCTGGTGGGTGGACACAATGCTTACCTTCAGGGTCTGCACAGCACAGTCACTCCCCTTACACCCCCCAGCAGGCCATGTGGGCACCCAGCCAGGCCTGCTCCAGCCAGCTCTGTACCACACCAAGAGCCCCAGGTACCACACCAACAGCCCCAGCCACTTCTACACCTTAGGGACCTGATACAGCTGCTGTCACATGTGTGGTTTTTAGCCAGAAGATGTGTATCCAGGGATCTGTATCCATCCCCACATCAAGTGTTAAGCAGGCCTGGACCCCTTCCTTGTGGGACCAGGGCCACAGCCATTGGTTTTTGGTGGATCTAAGATGTTTATCAGGATGGGAACTAGTGTCTTGTCAAGGGGAAGGTTGCCATCTGTTCTGGGATTTCTGGCTCAGAGATGCACAGGCATTTCACTCTGACCTCTTTCTAATCACCCTCTGGTGTTTTATTGCCTGAGTCTTCACTGTTGTCATCATTACGCTCTTTTGCCTTTGGTAAATGGAAGCAGATCTCTGCTGGTGGCTGATATGAAGCGGGGATTTCTCTGTCCCTGAGAATGGCAACTAAAATGTGATAAAGATTCTGGTCACTCTCGTACTTTCCACAGGGAACAACACTCTGCATATAGGATGGACTGACTAGACCTCTCATATCCCCCAGACTCAACAACCATCTTTTCAAATCAGGCCTCCCTTTAAATCACACCTTATACCCAGGCAGTGCCCGAGACTGTGCTGTAGTTTTGCAGAGTCTTCTTCTCTGCAGAGGGATTTCTGTAAAAACCAAGGCAAGACTAGGGCCTGGATGTCTGCCTGTGAAGCCACAGTGTTGAAGGACTCAAAGAAACATGAAACACAAGCACAGAGAGGGAAGGAAAAGTTGCCCAAATCTGGGAATGAGGCAGACACAAGTCAGGAGCCTATTGCAATCAGATTGTTAGTTTCTACTCAAATGAAAAACATCTTATGTCTTACAATTAATTTTTAAATTTGATGTTTTATATTTAATGAAAATAATGCATCATCAAGAATTAGTTTGTAGCCATTGCTAAAATGGGATGTGGATATTACTAGGACGACTACAGTTCTTTGTGTCAAATCGTCATGTCTAATTGTACACAGAGGCGATAGTTTTCCAAACACACCAGGTCTCAATGGCAGCTTCTGTGTGCGTGGCCCATAGCTTCATTCTGCCTGAGCTGGGAACCAGGTTTTCTTACCTCCTGGTGAGGGGAGGGTTAAAGTCAGTCCTGCGCTGCTGCTTAATTTAGTAGGAGCTACAGCTCTCAGCACTCTTACGCTAATTGCACTCAGAGCAAGCACAGCCTGGTGACATTATGCACTGTGTGAGAACTGCCAAGCTAGAATGTGTCCTCTGATTCAGCCATTGCTACTCCTTTGTAATTAGTTTTTTTTAGTTAAACATGCCTGTAGCTCAAAATGTGAAAGAAAACTCCAGGGGTCAGCCTCTTATTTGTGCAATGGGTGATGTACATACAGTGGAGGGAATAGGATGGAGAGATTTCCTGGCCCCTCACCTACCCACACATCCCCTGCTGCCCAAATGCATGTGACTTTTTTGTCTATAAGGCTCTCTGGCATTGGTCTTGACTGGTGGTCCAATGTGACTGCAACAGGACATGATCACTCTTGAGTATCTGCTGGACATTGCCCTGGACTGGATTCACTGGGCAGTACAACCTTGTTACAATTACAGCTTGATCCTAAGCCAGATCTGTTCACCCTCAAGGCCACAGGTTTCCTGTCACAAGCGATCTGGGTAGCAGGTCATCTGCAAACATGAGCAGCACTTGCTATCTGCATTGTAAATTGATGCTGTGCGTAACACCTGGGTACCCGATGTTCATGAAGCCCTCAGGTGCACCTAACGAGGAGTTCCAGATATCTTCAGAGAGCTAATAAAATAAATTAAACATCTATGGGTTTTAAAAATCACCTTATTTAGGAAAAGATTTAGGGCCACTGGTGAAGAAATAGACAAAAAATTAAACGTCCAAGGATGAGAAGGAAGCTGTCATGGTTTATATCTAGATATCCCCCCAAAGCCTTACGCATTCAGAAGTGGAGCTTTGAGGAAGTGACTGGGTCATGGGGCATAATATTCATGTCTACTGTAAGTTGATAGCTGAATATGATGTGGAAGTGTGAGCCTGGTTGAAGGACATGAGTCACTGGAGCCATGATCTGGAAGGTTGTATCTCCCTCCCTTCCTTCTCTGTCCCTCTGTCTCTGTGTCTCTCTGTCTCTCTACTTCACTCTCTCTCTTTCTTTGTCTCTCTGTTTCTGTCTCTCTGTCTCTGTGCCTCTGTGTCTCTCTGTCTCTCTCTGCTTCCTAGCTCCATACCATGAGCAGCCCTTCACTGCCATGCCCTTCTGCCATGCCACCCTGCCTTGGGGCCAACTAGCTATGGACTGAAACCTCTATAAACTGTGATCCAAAATAAGCCTCTCTTTTAATTTGTGGGTGTCAGGTACCGTGACCCAGAGATGAGAAAGTAAGACAGAAGACAAGGAAGAGGAGTACAGGTCTCTTGGCGGTCCTGTGCTATTCTGTAACAACACTAACACAGGGAAGTGGTCTCCCCAGCAGCAGCTGGCAGAGGGTAGCTCTGTAGCTTTGATGGTGACCACTCTGGTGTCCCCTAGTTTCAGCCTCAGTCCAGACCTGCATAATTGGCAGAGATACGTGAGCTGGGCCCAGCTTAGCTGGCTGAGGCCTCCCTGCTGTCTCCCCAGACAGGTCCTACAGTGAGCAGGTCCTCCTCTTGTCTAATCAAAGTAGTGGCTCCACTTCAAATGTGGAAGGCCCGGGCTTAGACAGGGGCAGCTGCATGGCTTCCCTCCGTGATGGGCCAACAAATCCATGGAGTGTGCACTCCATGGAGTACTATCCTAAGTTCTCCCATGTGTGCACAAGATGTGACCCATATGCCCAGAGGGCAAGACTTTATGTGGAATGGGACACAGCTGTACGCCCTACCCAGAAATCCAGCTGTGAGCTTGCTGGGAAGCTCACAGCTCCCACACCTGGGGACTGTGTTACTATAAACAAGGGTATGCATGCATCATTTTGGTATGAGTCTTTTAATTTTTTCAGGAGGATACCAAGAAGGGGGATATCTAGGTCAATGGAACCTCTGGTTTTAGTTTTTGAAGAATCTCTACACTGATTTCCACAGTGGTTGCACCAGTCTACACTTCCATCAACTGTGGAGAAGGGTTCCATTTTCCCCATACCCCACCAGCATTTGTTGTTAGTTGATTTCTTGATAATAGCCATCCTTTCTGGAGTGAGATGATATCTCAGCACTTTTTCAATTTGCATCTCTCAAATGACCAGTGCTGTTGAACATTTTTTTCATATATTTATTTGCTGTTTCTATTTCCTTTGAGAAACATCTATTCATGTCAGTATTTGCATTACTGTTGTTAGTAAATCAAGACTGAGTTTCATAAGCTTTGAGAGAAAATGATGCTGCACTGTAGAAGAGATGCAGGGCATCAGGATGAGCCAGGCTCAGGAGAGGAAAGTCCCCCCCACGCTGGCCTGTAGCCTCCAACCTCTGAACTTTGGGTTGCTTTGAGTCTAGCGCCTGCTGCACTGAGAATCTGGGTAGGGCCAGGCCTGGCACCCACCTGAGGGGAACATCCTCACAGCACCCAGAAATTCACAGATGGCTTGGTTGTACATGGTACCCATGAGCCATGAGCCTGTTGGGGTTTCCCTCTGGGTTGGAGACAGTGGGAAGACACATATCTATCAAGCAACAAGGCTATCAGCCTGGAGCACAGCCAGGAGGGAGAACAACTCTGAAAAATGACCAAGAATTGCTCTGCAAGTTGCCTCTCAAAATGATTTGAATTTAAATATTCTCAGAAAGCTTCCAAATGCTTTAAGAGAAAGTGTTCTAACTGCTCACAAAACAAGGATGAGTAGTCCATTGGGCTAGTGCAGTGATGGTGAACCCTTTAGAGACCAAGTACCCAAATTGCAACCAAAAACTGATTTATTCATAACAAAGTGCCAACACTGCAATTAAACCTGAAGGCTCAGCTGCTGGGGTGATGCTGGGATGACGTGACTCTGGAGCATGCCCATTGCAGCACACGTGCCACAGGTTCGCCACCATTGGACTAGTGTGAAGACTTGCGGATATTTGCATGAACACAGGCCAATGTCTTAGAAGAAGGAGCAAGATTCTTCAGACCTGAAGAGTGTCCTCCAGCCAGGTTGGCAAGGGTGCTTAGGAAGATGCACCTTCAGAAAGTGAGAGCTACTCTTTGGGGGTGGCAAGGGCCACGTGGGTTCCATACTGATAGCTCCTGTCACGAGCTCTTGCTATGGTTCCTTATCTAGGAGCATCTGCTGCACACCAAACACTTGGACACACAGTCAGGATGTCTTGGCCAGAGGATACCTTGGTTCTCTGGTATGTTTTGTGTACTTTGCTCCACAACTTAGAATCACCATGGGTTTGGGTTTGGCTTCATGGACTGGGCATTCAGGTTGGGGATAGATTCTCACTACAAGATGGCAGGCAATTCCCCAGGTTGTCAGTACCTACAGTGACCCATGAGAAGCACTCCTTGAAGAGAATGCCTGTATGTCTGTGATTCAAACTGTACAGCATAATTCCTCCTATCAACATGATTCTTCCTGTCAAGAATCCAGCACTTCCCTTCTAATGAGTGCCACATCTCCCCTCCACTGCTGAGATTAAGTCACTGCCATGGGCCCATTGTGACTTTGGTGCCATGTTGAGGACATCAGATCCATGAATCTCAGGCCTCCACTCACACATATGCACTTCTCACCAGACTGCTGAAAGAGTCTGGTATCATGAGCTGCTCAGGTGGGTCCTGCAGAGCCATGGTGCTATGGGTCCTCCAGGTGGATGGCCTGCTCCGAGTGTGTGACGGCCCAGGCATACATCTTCTCTGAGCGTCCTCCATAGCCTGCAGGGCACCGATATCTTTACCACAGGGCAGAAAGTCACTGCTCATTTTTGCTTGAGATCTCACAGGGTCACCTCAAAACAACAGCCTCACTGATTACATCATCCTTCCCTGAGCTCTGCAAGATGCCAGACCTCTACTATAGCAGCTCAGACAGAGATGAGGAATCAGGGAGGGGGCAACCTGAGGACAAAAAGTAACAGGTGAGAAACAAGAACAAGAGCTGGGAACCATCAAGGCTTCTGAACAGACAGAGAGGAAGATGTTTGTGGAGCCTAAAGAGGCAGATCACACTGGGACCTTGGCCCACCCTTACACAGCCCATGTAGGGCAGGTAGATTCCATGTCTGATGACAGAGACCCAGTGGGAAGGAGCCATTCTGTAATCATGTCGCAAAGAGGCAGGGCGTGGACATGCTTGGATTAGGTGGGTTGAGGTGATGTAGGAATTATAAGGGGCAAAGGAAGAGACAGGACACTGGGAGGGGCAGAGCAAGGCAGGACTCTCAGTAGGAAAATGGGCATCTGTCTCATATGTTGGGAGCTCACTTCTAACACACCTGCCTGATGCTCACACACCTGCCTGATGCTCACACACCTGCCTGATGCTCATACACCTTCCTGACGCTCAAACAGTAGAGGGCAGGTGCCTCGGTCCTGGAAGCGGCTCCCTGGGGACCCCACATCCACATAGCATCATAGTTTCATCTTTCCTTGGGGATCTCCATGTTCACTCTACAGGAAAGAAAGAGCCTATCAAAAGCAAAGTGAGCCCACTTGGCCAGAGATAAAGCAATGCCACTCCCCAGAGGCTGGTGAAACAGCACAGGCCATATTGCTTCCACCATAGCCTCTGCAGAGACCTGGAGGTTAGAAACTACATCCAGAAATGCTTCTCACCCCAGTGGAGGGACAACCTGAGTGTTGTGCAGACATTTTTCAGACCCCAGGATCTGATCATCAAGCAAAACAAAATCTTTTCAGAGGCTCTGGGGTTATAAATACAACTATTTGTTTTGTGTGTTGGGGCCCTGAAGTTTTGCTCCAAGACAGAATTTCTGTTTGATTCTCTTTGTAAAGCCAGCCACAGGCAGTGCTAAAAACACTTCCTTGGAGTCCTGTGGCCTTTTTATCTAAACAGAATATTGGGAATAACCCACCTGACATCATGCCTGTGCTGAGTGGGGGGTAGATACTGAATATTCCAAGTTCTGACTCAAATGTTTTCCTTTTAAAAAATCAAGTTCTTCAAAGAGTGGCCCTCTCAGAGATTTTACTATGCCTTGTTCCGGGTTTGGGACCAGAAACTGCTATTTTTCAATCTCAAGAATTTGTGGCTTATTTCTTAAAGTTGAAGTAGTCTGAGAACCTTGGGGGAATGGGGGAGTTCAGCCCCAACCCCATGTAATTTTTGCTTCCAGAGGGACCAAGAAAGAGACTGTATCTCTCACAAGTACCCCGGTGACACTGAGGCTGCTGGTCAGGGACCCCACTTAGAGAATCTAGAAAGTCAGTTCCCCATGCCTGTTCTTCTGACCTCTCCATCCCTCTCTGTCACCATTCCACCCCACACCACCACTCCAGCCCCCAAGAGACCACAGCCTTGGGCTGCCTGTCATTCAGGGAGGCAGGAGCCTTGTCAGTCCACGGAAGTCAGCTGTTAACTTGGTGTGTGAACTTCTACACTGACAGGTGTTTTCAACAAAAGGGCTAAAAGTGACTGGGGATCCAGAACCTTTCCTCTCTGCCCCAAGTCCTGCTAAAAGACCTGGTGGGATTTGACTCACACCTGGAGAGCATAGTCAGGAAAAGAGGGCACTCCATTAAATCTACATTTCAAATGAAGACAAAAAATTTTGGCTAATCATTTGTATAAATACTTATACCAAAAATCTGCTGTCTGATATTGAAGTTAAATGGAGTGTTGCTTATTTTTTATCTGCTAACTCTGGCAATTTTTTGCAAACTTCCTGTGAAGTAGGAAGGCAGGGATGACTGGGGCAGCTGTCTTGTTTTTATAGATAATAGAACTAGAGGCGAAAAGGAAGTGACTTGTCCGTGGTCCCACACTTCTCAGCAGCCCCAGGACCCATCCGCACAAGGCTAAAGTTTGTCACATGGCTGAGTTCTCTGATGAGCCTTCCAATTGCCTCTAACCCATGCCCAGGATGAAAAGTGTGTCATTTATTTCTTCAGTGGGATAAAGGAAAAGCATCTTGCTTCAAATGACCTGATTCTGAGGGCACACAGAGCTGCTCAGAAAAACTCCATGCTGGTGTGAAGCGCTCTAGATGGTTATGGCTCCTGTTGCTCTGTACAAATGATCCACAATGCTTGACACAACTCAGGAGTTTATTTCACTGGAACCTTACCATCAATGGAAAATCCACCTCAAAAGTGCTCCTTCCTTCAAAGCAGAGCAAAAGAGAAGAGCCCTGATTCCATGTCCTGCCCTGGCATCGAAGCAGTGATTGTCCTGCCTGAAAAAAGACAGCTTGGAAAAAGCTATGACTCAGTGAGTCTGGGTCACCACTGTTCTCTCAATCATTATAAACACCTTTTGCTACTAACATGGCTCAGAGGCTGGGGCTTGGGCTGTACTTCTGTACCCAGGGGCAGGCTCTAAGTGGCACACAAAGGAAGACAACAGAAACATCAACCTTTTGTGCCTTCAACATGCTGAAAATACAAGTACCTAGTATTCTAAGCAGTTCCTGTTCTTGGAGCTTACACCTGCTGAGTTAATATTCTCTATCACCATTTCCAAGCCATTTAGATAGCATCTACTTGGGAGCAGCTCTCATGAGCACAGCCCTGCTCCCGGGTCTGCCCTGCCTAGGCCTTTGCCTGTGCTTTGACTCGTGGGAGTGCAATGGCAAGAAGAAACACCAAAAGAACAGCCAGGATTTGGAGGTAGATTTATTTATGTTGGTGGGCATTGATCAGAATCATTCCCAGACTATCAGGCTCTGCTCTCTGGTGGTCTAGAGCTTATATGAGATAAGCAAGTAGAAAGTACAGAGGCAGAATGGCTTGTGGTTGGGAATTGGTTCTTACAAAATGCATCATAGTGTCTAGCTATGTATCACAGTAATCAGCCATTTCTAGGAGACAGAAGCAACCAGAAACAGAACGTGAACTATTACCTGAGCAGCTAAGAAACTGAAGTATACTGGCTGGGGAGTGGGGGAGCATTTTCTATTACAGGAGGGTTTGTTTTCTGGGTTGTGGTGGCACCCTAACTCCAGGGCCACTGTTGAACAGGAAAGCGTCTCCTAATACTGACCTGCTGGTGACCTGCACCTTCAAATACTTCTGAATATATATATTTGGTACCAAGAATCTAACTCAGGGCCTTGGGCTTGCCATGTAGGCTTTTGCACTACTGAGCTATATCTCTGAGCCCTGGTATATCATTTTGAGCTCTGGTTCATCCAGTTTTTGTTTGCCTCTAAAAAGTTTTCTAGAGAATTATTTCTCCAGCTTGATATGTAGACTATTCTTGGAGCACTTGTTTCTGAAACGTGTGGGAGTATGGCTGCTTTCAGGAAGGTTCTTGGCCAATTCCTTCCTATAAGGAACTCTGCAGAGCTGAGCCTCCTTCCTGTCCTGGCCGGCACAGGAGAAAGGCTCAGGAGGCAAGGTGCAGCCTGTGGGAGAGAGACAAGGGTGTCAGGCTCTCCTGTCCTCTTTCCTGTGTCTGCCTGGTCCCAGTACAACAGCTCTGCCCAGGGCCCAAGATGAGGGACACTGGTCACCATACAGAAACAACCCTATCCACTCCCCCGTACCTTCCCTGACCCACAGCCCAGATACCATGTGCTTTTCTGGGCCTATGTCCCCGCTCCACCTTGGGAACTAGGCAGAATCACTTGGCACCCAGCATGCAACTTCCTATTTGGGGAAGCTGTGGGCAATAAGATGGATACACCCAGCATTTATGCCTCTGTGTCTCTGTGTCTCTGTGTGGTGCCTCTGTTGTCCCAGGCAGGAAGTTGACACTAACTGGGACCTTGCTGCACCATAAAGCCTGGTGTCAGCTGCATAGACACTTTCTCCTCAAGTCAGTGCCCTTTAAACACTGAAAAGGGCCCCATTTTAAGAAATTCAAGTGGGCCTTTTAGAATTTTGCTGCAGATTCCACCATTGCCCTACGGAAGCACTTAACCTCGTCCATTGGTCTAGGTCCCTCTTTATGTCTGTGACACAAAGGCCAAAGTGAAGTATGTGGAAGCCATGGTGTCTGGAGTCTATTGTTTCTTCTCCACTCATCAACTCTAACCTTGTCAGACACTGACGCATGAGCTTCCAGCCCCCCTCCCACATCACCTGTGCTACCATTTTCAATGTGTCCTGCACTGGGTGAAAGACACAGACACCCATCTTTGTTGTGGGAACAGCACTTATGTTTCTCAAGTGCCCTCATGGACTGCACTTGGACCTCAGGAGTCCTCAGTTCATGAGAAGCACATGCACACTGCATAGAAGTTTGAGGAATTCAGAGAAATGTTTTGGAAAGCCCTCAAAGTTGGCTTCCTGAGAACCTAGTTTCTTGACACCAATGAGTGACAAATATTGAACATCATAACCTGCAGCCAAATGTGGCCCAGGCCCCAGTCTCATCTCCCCTGGTGGCTCGGCAGCAGAGGCACCTAGTTTAGGCCTTGTGGTCCCACACCCAAGGTTCCCCCAGCCTCTCCACATGTGAATAGATCAGATTTCACTATTTTCCCTTCAAGCACATTCAGTGTGCTGTGTATATGTGTTATGGCTTATGACTCCAAAGCCTCATGCAGTCACAGGTAGGACTTTTTCCAGAGGTGGCTGGATCTAAAATGTGTGATGCTGGGATTAAGGGTACAAGATTACTGAATTAGTCCAGTGATTGGTTTGGCATCCACCCCAAGCCAGATAGCCTAGACAGAATGTAAAAGGGACAAAAAGAATCTGCTATTGTCATTGTGGCTTGTTGCTTGCTTGCAGTTTTCCTGGTTTCTGCCCACCATGAACTGTTTCTCCTCTGCAATGCCCTTCTGCCATGTCACTTTGCCTTGGAGACAGCTGACTGTGGACTGAAACCTCTACAAACTGTGAGCTAAATAAATCTTCCCTCATCTAACCTTGGGTGTTTGGTATTTTGTCCCAGCAACAGAAAAAAGAAACTAAAACAGTGGAACCCCCACCCCCACCCCCCGGATAACAGCAGTTGAAGGCAGAAGGGGTCTGCACTGTCAGTCTGGTTCTGGAAGAGGGGCCAGGCCCTGGTAAGAAGAAAGGCCTGGGATGCCTCGCAGGTCCAAGGCAACCATGAAATCAAGAACTCTTGGATGGAACCTGCGTGGGAATCTGTGTAGCAGTAGGATCAGGGCTCTGGTCCATGAGGTATGTCAGGCTCCTCCATAAAGGAGAAATCCTGAGAGGTGAAGGAGACTCATGGGACTCTCAGAGCTCCCAGGTCCACTGTATCCTCACTGGCTTAGTCAGGGATCATGTAATGTGGAGGCTGTGGGGAGGGAGGTGGCAGGAGCCAAACTGTAGCTTTTCAGGGTGAGGGAGACCAAAAAGGGTCTGCTTTGTTGGAGTTCGAGTTCTTCTATGGCAACCACCAATGATGGGATGTTGGAAAGAGAGTTTTCTCTGGCCCCCATCTGGGCTTCTGGCAGTCTTGGGTGGCCTTGAGGTCTGAAGCTCGATGCAGGCTGGTTTCTGAGCACATTTGTTATTAGGTTTGCCTCACTGTGTGAGGGTCCAGGCAACTGGCAGATAAGGAGCCCCGCATGGTCTTTCTTCTACTCTCTTCCATGTTCAGCCTCTATATGCAGCAGCCTTTGTGAGACAGAGTCACATGGAGAATCCATGGCAGGCTCAGGCTCGGCAGTGGGATCCAGAGAGGGTGCATAGAACACGCAGTACTTCTGCGAAACTCCCCAGGGGGAGGAGGGTGTCTCGGTGCCAAGTGTTATCAATATTACCACCGCTAATGAGTGTTTATGGAGAAGTCAAAGCAGGGCATTTTTCTAGTTAATTAAAACCCTACATCTTTCAGCAGGGTCCTGTGTGGTTATACAAGCAAGTCCCTTGGAGGGTTGAGAACAGCGACGCCTGCCTTATGACACTGAAAGAGTGACACCCAAAGGACCAGAGAAAGAGGCACTAATTCAGGCATGGAAAGAATCTGGGTCCCCATTTTGGAGGACACAGGGATGCTGAGGGTGTCTGCAGCCAGGGACAACAGTTCTTACATTTGTTTTGCACAAAAATGAAAAAGTAGAAGAGAAAAAAAATGTCTATCTTCTCTCCACTGTGCAAAACACTTCGCATCTGTCACTCCTCCACCCCTTCCATACATACAACAAACTGAGGAAACTGAAGCTAAAGAGGCCAAAAAAGTTGCTAAGGACACACAACTGGCAGAATCTGCTGTCCTAAAAGGAAGCTTCCAGAGAAGGCTAATGGGCCTCACAATTCTGCAGGCAGAGGGGCCACCTGAGGAGGGTCATGGTGAAGCCGGGGCAGGTAAGCTCATCAGCTCCTCCCCATCCCAGACTGGACTGACAGTCCCATGCTTGTGCCTGTCACAAAGGCCTCGGGCTCCCATAGCCTCCAGACCTGGGTCCCATAGCTCATCTGTGGAGCACAGAACGTCAGCAGCCTCCTAGAAGAGACTGTTCTTCTACCAAGGGAACTCAAGTCCAGGAACAGACACACTCAACAGCTGCATGGCCGAGCCCTCATCTCTGTGAAGCCCAGTACTCAGGACTTAACGGGTATCGACTCAGCTTACTTCAACTGTCTCAGTGGTGGACACAGGTTGTCCCCAGGACCCTGTGGCCTATAGGCAGCTAAGCCGGCTGGGCTGGAAGGGCCGTAGTGCCCACCATGTGGCTCTGCTCACATCCCGCTCCTCCATCCTCACTGTGCCCTCAGCTGAGATCTTCCATCAGGTAATGTTCACCATCTGATTCCCACTTTGAATATTACCACTGTGGAGAGCTGGAGCCATCAAGGGTCCCTGAGACCCAGGTAGTTCTGGGAACTCCAAGTGCCAAGGCAGGCTGAAAGGTGGACTCCCTTATGGACTCAGAGGATCTGCATGCAAAGCTCAGCCCAGGGGTCTCTCTTATAGGCACTCCCACAATGTATACTAAGTGTAGTGTTCAGTAAACCGAACCTGGAGCTTTGAGCCAAGCTATCTGTGTGCATATCCAGGTTCTAGTGGGCACCTGTGTGCTGCAGGCTCTTAGCTTCCTTCCATCTTGCAAGGCCTAGACACTGGCCACGGAGGAAGGTGGACTTCTCTTCACCTGCTCCTCCCCAAAGGCCTCAAGGTGGACACTACACATCTGTTGCTTTTTACCTCAAATAAACCTTTCTCTTCCTCTTCTTGCTACTCTTTTTCCTCTTCCTCCACCTTCTCCTCCTCCTCAGACAATCTCTGCAAGTTATACAGCCACCTGCTGCCTCTGAAGACAACACAGCTTCCCTCTGATGCCCCCATCTCTGCAGAAAGCCAGAAGCCAGGTCAGCTCAGTTCTCAGCTCATCACTTTTCTGGACCCAGAGTGCTACAGAGAGACCAAACTTCCAGCTCTGCCCATCTGGATTTGGAGAAAGAAGGAGATGCCCAGACTCAGACTTTCTAGAACAGGGCCCTCACCTCCTCAGAGCCCTGTCTTTAGGAGCCAGCTCTCTGCTTTGTCTGAAGGACTTAAGGACCAGGTTTGTTTTCATTTTTTGAGCTGCAAACTGTGGCACGTTTTTATTAGTACATGTTTGTACTTTAAGCAGTTTACAATCATCTTGGGGAGTGGTTACATGTGTACATTACAGCTTGATTTTTTTTCTCCTTTCCCTTTCCTCCCCCTCCCTACTTCTTGTCTGGTTCCCTGTTCACCTTTTTTGTACCTGTTGATATTATTTGTCTTAGCACATGTTGTGGTTTACAATGTTTGCATTGATTCGGGTTACTAGGTTCCTGTACATGGTACATCCCTCTTCCTCTCAGTCCTCCCTTCCCCTCCCCCTTACTCCTCTTCTTATTCCTGTGGATTGTTCCCTACTGTATGAAATCTGTCCCTTGTCCCTTTCTACCCATGTTTTATCATTTTCTTTCTTTTTCTTTGCCTCACTCAAATAAAGGGTACCATACAGGATCCAAATTTGTGTGTTGGATTTATTTCACTCAACATTATGTTTTCCAGGTGTATCCACTTTCCTAAAAATACCTCAGATTTGTCATTTTTTTCATGGCCAAATAGCTTTCCATTATATATAAATATCACATTTTCTTTATCCACTCACCTGTTGGTGGGTATACAGGCTGCTTCCAGGATTTAGCTATTACAAATTGTGCTGCTATAAACATTGGTGTGCAAATATCATTGTAGCATGATGATGTAAGCTCTTCCAGGAAGATACCTAGCAGGGGAGGAGCTGGGTCATATAGAATTTCTAATTTCAGTTCTTTAAGAAACATCCATACTGGCATCCACAATGGTTATATTAGTTTGCCTTCCTACCAACATTATAGGAGAGTATCTTTTGGCCACAACCATACCTGCATCTATTGTCATTCAATTTTCTAGTGATTGCCATTTTTTCCAGAGTTAGATGGAACCTATTTTTTTATTTGCATTTATCAAATGGCCACTGATGCTGAACATTTTTTTCCATATATTTGTCGGCCATTTGTATTTCTTCCTCTGTGAAGTATCTATTCATTTCTCTAGCTCATTTCTTGACTGGGCCTTTAATTTTAGATGGCTTAATTTTTTTGAGTTCTTTATGTATTCTAGTTATTAGGCAAAAATTGTTTCTCAGTCTATACTTTGTCTCTTTACTGATTGAATCCTTTGCTGTACAGAAGCTTTTCAGTCCAATATAATCCCATTTGTTACTTCTTGCTGCTAGTTCCTGTGTGATTGAAGTTTATTTAGAAAATTGTTTCTGACTTTTCATACCTTCAAGTGCTTTAGGCAAGAGAAAGAAATAGAAGGCGTACATAAAGGAAAGGAAGAACTCTATTACCATTTGCAGATAACATGATACACTATAACATAAAGACCCAAGAACTCCATCAAGAAACTCTTACAATTACAATTAAAGTATCATCAAAGTAGTAGAATATAAGATCAATGCGCAAAAAGCATTAGCAATGTGTACACTAACAATGAACTGGATAAAAATGAAAGTATGAAAACAATGCTATTCGCAGTCACAGTCAAGAAAAAATGAAATACTTATGAATTAACCTCATCAAAGAAGTAAAAGAACTCTGTGAAGGAAACCATAGTGTTCTAAAGGAGGACTTTGAAAAGGACATCAGAAAATGGAAAGATGTCCTTTGCTCCTGGATCTGCAGCACTAATGTTGTCAAAATGGCCATACTTCTAAAGCTGACACACACATTCCATGCAGTCCCAATCAAAATACCTACAGCATACTCCATAGATCTAGAGAAAAGAATGCAAAACTTTATATGGAACCAAAAGGTATCCCAAATAGCAAGAATAACTTTGGGCAATAAGATCAAAGCAGATGGCACAGCAATACCAGACTCCAACCTATACTACAAAGCAATAGTGATTAAAAATGACATGGTATGACCATTCGTGGTGGTGCATGCCTGTAATCCCAGCACTCAGGAGGCTGAGGCAGAAGGATCATTGCAAGTTTGAGACCAGCCTGGGCTACAAAGTGAATGTAAAGCCCAGCCTAAACTGCATAGTGGACCCTGTCTCAAAAAGATCCCCCCACCAAAGAATGGTGTGGTACATGGATCAATGGAACAGAACTGAGGATACAGAAACCTCCCTGGGTATATTCAACTATTTGATCTTTGACAAAGGGGCCCCAGCATACATTGGAGGAAAGATAGCTTGTTCAGCAAGTGTTTCTGGAAAAGCTAGTTATCTGTTCGTAGAAGAATGAAACTTATGTCTCACCATATACTACATTAAGATAAAAATGAGTCATTTGCAGACTGTGGAAGGAGAGAAGGAGGCTTCACCAGGAGGTGATCCCCACCTGGAAACCTGCGGCATGCACAGGCCACTGCTGGAGTAGGGACAGCCACCCCAAGCCTCTTTCTTTGAGTCAGTGCCATTCACTGACGGGGAGGGTGGGGGTGGGCACGAGGCCTCACCAGGAAGCAATCCGCACCTGGAAACCATATCCTTTTCATTGTTTTGTTGGATTAGGTTTTATTCTCTTTTGTATTGTTCGATTATGTTAAACCTGGTGGCATGAGAAGCTATTTAAAAGATAGTAAGACATATTACAGTAGCCATTTGGGATTTACTATTGGCTTGTTTTGAAGTCCTTTATTGCATTCACTGTTTTGGCTTTATTGTTTCTATTATATTCTGTTCTATTCAATTTTCACTACATCTGAAGGTATCTGCAGCTATTTTGAAGACAACAAAAGGCATTATGGTAACCGTTGTTGATTTCATAATGTTTTGAAGTCCTATATCACTTACACTGCTTTATTTTTATTGGTTTTATTCTGTTTTATTTTCCTTGGTTTTATCCTCTTTAAAATTTAAAAAAAAAGGGAGCTTGGGGGTTTAACTCAGAGGCTTCAGTGCCTGCCTAGTGAGCACTAGGTCATGAGTTTGATCCTTGGTAAAAAAAAAAAAAAGAAAAGAAAAGAAAATGAATTGAAAGACTAAACATTAAGATAAAAACATTAAATCTTCTAGAAGACAAAAAAAAAAATGATCAAGGTTTTGATGTGGCCACAATGTAGCCTTCTGCAGGACCTATCAGGAAAGCAGAGTCTACTCAGTTCCACATTTACTGCCTGAGTCAGTCTTCCTTCTTCCTGGCCAGCACCACCCCCAACTTGGAACCCAGGGCCCTGAGCTCTTAGAAGACCTGCAGCTCATGAATGGGGCTCATGCTGTATCCGTGAAGCTCTCTGTCTGGAAACTGCCGGGCAGGCCAAAGCCCTGTGATGCACCTCAGACCCTACACAGAGGGCAAGGAGCACACAGAGCAGTGGTGTTGTGTTTCTGCATCTCATGGGCACTGGGCTCATCTCCACTTTGCCTCAAGCCTGCAACAGTATGAACAGACATCTAGGCTGTGGCTTTCCCTTCCTCTGGTCCTGGTGAGAACCCTCCAAGTAAACCAAGTTTGTGAGACCCAAGCAGCATTTTCATCATCTTCACTGAACTGCCCTTGGCCCTTGCCCATTGGGCAGCTCAGACTCTAGGACAAAAATAGACAAATACTATCTGCCACTAGCCGTGGCTGCTGCTGACAGTCTGCCCTGATCAGAGCACAGAGAAGTTATTTCTGTAGCAACCTACAAAGATGCAAGTGTCATTTTTGAGAATAAAACCAGAAACCTCAGCACACATAGGACTGGTGTGGAGTTGATGGAGTCCTTCGTGGATGCTTTGCTCAAGCCTCAGGCTGACCCAGCTGGAGCTGACAAGAGCCAGCAGGTCTACTTGTGAGCCCATTTCCAAGGAAACTAGAAACAAGCATTCAAATTGAAGCCTGAGCCCAGACATTCACACCGTCACCATTCACTATAGCTAAAGGTGGATAGGGACCAGGTGACTATAACTGATGGCTGGAAATGCATCACACCCATCCAGTGGAATATTATTCGGCCATAAAACCAAGTGCAGCACTGACATGTACCACAGCACAGATGGGCCTCGAAACCATGCTCAACCAGAGGAGCCAGCCATAGACATGTGTGGCCCCATTTACATGCAATGTCCAGGACAGACAAGTCCCTAGAGACACAGAGGACAGGTAGAGCCCAGCCTGAGAAAGTTTGGGGAAATGGGTGAGAAGGTGGCTAGAAACTCCCAGAACCTGTTTGGTTCTGTGAGCTGTGACTACTTCTACTGTGCTAATTTTTGCAGTATGGGCATGGAGAGACATTATCCTCTCTCCTTATAAAGGGATCCTATCTCTCATCTTGTGCCATAATGTGAGCCAGTAGACTGCCAGGAATGCTACCTCACTTCCTGCATACAGCCAGCATCAAAGGAGCGTTTACTGGTTATTCTGCCAAGTCCCATCCCGTCAAGCACCATCGCCCAGCTACCAGTGCACAGGTGTGGGTTGGTTGCTTCCATCCACGTACTCAGCCCCTTGCCATGTGCTTGAAGGATAGCAGGCTTCCTCAGGTGTCACTGTAAAGCCATCACAAAGAACATGTTGAAGTCATGCAGTACACGCTTATCCAGGGCCCAGTGAGCAGTGCAGGAAACAGTAAGAAGAAGACAATCACCATGAGAGTGGCTTCTTCACTAAGCTTATCTGTGTTGTTAGATTTTCTATAAAATGTGACCCCATATGGATCATTATAAAGATCACTAACTGATTAAAAAGAAAGGATGACACTCCCAGCTCTGTGCTGAGCCATGCCACATGGGCAGAGTCTGTTAGTGGTGGTGGAAATTGTTGTCCTTTGCTGATCCCACACAAGTGAGGAACACAGAAATCTCGAACCCACCCATAGTCTGACATCACAGTCCTGCAGCTTCAGCCAGAATCGGAGGTTCTGGACTCACCGTTTATTCTGAGGGAAGCACCCTTGGGCTGTACTACTGGGTCACACCAGTGCATTTCACAGAGTAAGCAAAAACACTTTTTAAAGAATTTTCTAATTTGAGCAACAAAGTATACAGCCACAGATTCCTAGGACTGCATGGGATCCTGAGTGGTATCCAGTGGTCAGAGCTGGAAACCAGAAAGAGTCAGGCAGAGGATAATACTCCAGAATACCTGCCTTGAGAGATTCTGAGAGCAAACATTTTCTCACCCCTTGTTTGGTACCCAGTGTCACTTTCCCAGTGGACCCAAGTTTCAGAACAAGTTGGGTGTAGGCAGGGTAGCACCCAGGATCCCAGATACTTTCTCCCAGCAAGATGCCCACCCTCCAGAGCTCTCCTAATTATCCAATCAATGAAGAGGGTCCCAAAGTGCCTGCACTGATGATCTCTCTCTTTTGTACCAGATTATTTGCAATCAAAGCACTTCATCAAGATAACAGAAAGAGAACTAAAAATAACCTCCACTGCTGCATAACCGTCCCCCAGAAATAACTGTTATAAACCCGTGCTGGCTGGAAGGAAGGCTCATGGTCAATCCCACACTTTGTGTCTGTTCTCAAGATTCAGAGAGGCCAGAGAACTCAGTTCTAGTCACAGAGATTTCCCTCAGGTCACACTTGTCCCCAGAAGACAGAAAATGAAAATTGCAGTCATTTTCTTCCCAGGACTTAGAAAATAGAAAGCCAAGGGTTTTAGGTCTCTGCACTTTCACAACAACTTTCATACAAGAGGCCATACTTCCTTGGAAAGCAGTTTGGACAGTCTTATTCAAGACTGCCTGCCTCAGAGGCTCAGGTGGGTATGAAACCCATGGCCCCAAAGCTAGCAATGCAGAGGCACAGACAAGCCCATGGTGCATCTTCCTATTTACTATACTACACACCACTTCATTTCACAGAGCCTCACGCCCCACTGGTTACCCAGGAGCCCATGAGTCACTCTCTCTGAGTTGACCTCCCATCCCTGCAGGGCTCCAAGGTCATCCCTTTCCGTGCCAGCTGCTGACAACCTCACTGCAATGTATGAGCGTTCCATGGACACCAGCATGAAGGCCCTGATACCACAGGGGAATGGGAGGACACCTATGAAGCCCAAGGGGTCCTTGTGTAGGACTCCAACATCTACAGCTGCTACCTTATCACCTGGGGTGCTGGGAAGGGACTCAATTGGAGCATGCGAGCCAGGTATAGCTTCCCAGATACCAGGGGCATTTATTTTTGAAACCGGTTTCTTTCAGCCTGGAAACATGGCTGGCTCAGGGGTCACAGGTCATCCCTGACACAGACCCCTTACCACTGTCAACAGGGCAGTCCCAGGCTTTGTGCCCCTCATGAGAATGCTGCTGTCCTTGTGTCAGCCTGGCTGCCCTGTGTCATATCGTCCACCAGTACCCCCCAGGCTCGGCAGTGGCTCCACAGATGCCTGATGGTCTCCACAAGCCTGAGGGGCAGCATCCACACCAAAGGGACACATCTGCCCATTCCAGATGTCAAGGATGCCAAGGACCCCAGAATGGCCCATGCCCAGCATTCACACTGGTGTCCCCACGGGGGGAAGGGGAGATCTTGACCTGCTCGGTCCCCTTCCCCCTCGTTAGCATTCTCACTGTGAAAGTGGTTTACTCCATGATTTACATAGGGTGGCTTTTTTCTTTTCTTTTTTTTTTCTTTACCCTGAAAAGATATTTTGCTTTTATAAAATGTATGAAAGAGCTCTGTGATTTCTTTTTCAGTCATTTCATTTTATTGAATGATGAGGCTGGATTTTTATTCTGATAGATGAATGTATAATGAGAGTCAAGGCTGCCCAACAAGATGCTCTTTCTGAACACATAAAGAACAGTTTTTCAGATTTAGATATGGCTGAAGGTTGTTTTGGGTTTCAAATGTTTTCCTTTCTATGTGGTAAAAACGTGCTCAATCTCCAGTCCTTTCCAGAACCACCCAAGCTCCATGTACTGTCTTCTACCATGGGTTGCCTGTGGTTCTTGGGCCCCTTCCTGCTAGGCACTATGTGCTCTGTCCAGAAGATTCCACTCATCATGCAACCCCACCTCTCACAGCCACAGGTTGTAGAAAAGGACACGAGGGATAAGGCTTCCCCTGGAGATGGGTGCAGCTGGCCTTCCTGAAGACCCACTGGGGGATCAGGGTGGTAGCACCTGGCAAGAGCAGTTGTAAAGTTTGTGTCCAGAATAAGATGAAGATGTTTCCCTCCCCATGGGAGCGATGTAGGAAGAAAAGGGGTTCTATACTCTCAGAGAGGCTGGTGCAGCCACACCCTTTGGTCAGCCTGGCAGGGGACCAACATTCTCAATGCCAAATCCGTAAGTCATGCTATTGGCCAAGTATGACACACTGGGTGTTTGAGGGTGTGAATTTGTGCTCAGAGAGTAGCTATATGCAAAGCCTCAGCAGCAGGTTAAGTCTTAGAACTCATATTTCTGTTACATCCTGTCCTTGGGGAGGCAGATTTGAAAAGGCTGTGCAGCCTGAATTCCAACTGCCTTTCACACCACTATCTATACCCAGGCCGACACAGATTCCACAGGGATGACCACACCTGCCTATGTGGCGTCGGCCAGGGGTCCAGGCCCTGCTGCAGCTAGCAGCGGTCTTAGGCAGAGCACAGAAATTTCTACAACTCACATCTTCATCTGTAGATGAAGAACTGAGCTGGAACCACCAATAGCTGCTCATCTCTGACATCTAAGCCCAGTTCTGATGGAACCTTAAGCACCCAGCTCCTTGGGCCTGGATCACTGAGATGGACACTGGCTTCATTTAGGGTTGTGTTTGTCAATGACATTGACCTCAGTGTTCATGTAGCTGCTCACATCCCCAGATGTTCTCCAGCTTGTGGCTGTCTGCCTGGTTGTGCCCACTGGGCAGGGCCAGCAGCTCTGTGGAGTCCAGATCCATATCCCTCTGCTGGTGATGGAACTAGGACAGTGTCCAGCACAAAAACAATACCCAGAAGTGTCAGCTGTAGCCATTTAAGCCTTTCACTTGGCTATGGCTCAGTGACCCAGAATACTCAGAGAAGCTGTGTTGGAGCCTCCTCCACCACACAATCCAGGAACAAGGCTGTGTTGGAGCCTCCTCCACCACACAATCCAGAAACAATTACCAGCCCCTTCCAACCAGCACATCTCACTCAAGGTCACAAGCAAGTGAGCCTCAGACCTCAAGGTCTCCCTACCCTGTCCTTTCTTGATTTGTGACCAGGTTTCACCAGGCCCTAAGAGGACAAGAAAGTGATTACAGGCTCTTAGAAGGACCGTTATCATCTCTTTCTGCTGGTGTTGGTGGCTCATAGTTCCAGGAATCAGAAGAAGCAACATGATTTTTGGGGTCCACCAACATTGTAACATTTTCCAGGCCCATGTGAGTAGCCTGAGAAAATAAAGCACTACTTATATTCTTACATCAGTGCTTCCCTGGGAAAGAGTGTTCTGAGTACCGAAATGCTGTCCAAATGCTCAGAACTGACCCATGGAAGGGTTGGCATATGACTAACAATCCTCACATCTGAGGATGCCTGGCAAGTGCCCCCAGGCATCTGCACCCACTCAGTGGGTCCCTCATGGCCTGGTCCCATATCTGAGTTGAGAGACAAGAGGAAGTGAGAAGGCACCAGCTGAGGTAGGTCCAGAGCGTTCATTATTTCTAGAACATCACACATTTAGTGGATCAGCATGGTGGAATGCGCATGTGCGTGTAGTCAGAGCGCTGGATTACACATCGCTCCCTGGGTGCTGCTCCCTCAGCAGAACTGTACAAGTTACCCGCTGAAGCAACAGATAGAAAGAAAAAGTCTTCAGGGTGCGTGGCTGCACCAAGAACGCACTAAAAAGCAGACAGAAACCCAGAATTGCTGTCGGTCTGCCTGGTCCCTTGGGAAGGTCGGTATTACTTCCACTTTGCCACTCTCCCCTGAGACAGAGGCAGTTCAGCCACCAAGCAGTGGAGGCCTCAGACTGTAACACTTAAGGAGAGCTGTCCAGCTGACCAGACAGGAACCAGGGGGCCAGCTGGTCTACAGGGTGCCGTCTCAAGGTGCACAGCGCTTTCGCTGTTGGCAGAGCTCGGAGGCAATGCTGGTTCTGTAGAAGCTCCCTAAACAAGCTAAGGCAGCCATGCTTCTCTCTACCAGTAACTACAGCCCTCTAAGAGCTGGGCAGGGCTATCCCATGGGCCACACTAGCAACATGACTTTCAGCCTCAAGCTCCTTTCTGAATTACACAGCTCCTTCTTGGTTTGTGGTCAGGAGCAGTGGGAAATCAGTCTCTTCTGCCTGGAAGAAGGACTGATCCTTGCTCTTAACTATGTGCCATTGCCAGGAGCAAAGATATCACCTCAGGCACATATCTGCAATTTTAATGCACACGTTGTATTTTATCTGCTTTTACTGAGTATGCTTCTTTGGATTCCCTTCAAATCTGGTGGCCTCAGGAGCCAGGAGACTTGTGGCTTATATAGCTGAGCACCAGCCTGGGCAGACTACATATCCTCATTGGACTGATATTCTTAATGTACAGCAGTGGGTGCCAGGCTCTGAACAAAAGCTGACACCTATAGAATTAATTTTTGAATCACTATCTACAGATCCAGAAATTCAATTGTCGCTTGGGTGACCTTGGGTTTCTGGCTGCTAAAAATAGCTGAACTGTAAACTTAGCAAATGATTTCAGCTGAATGATGCATTAAGCATAGCAGCTCTGGCACAGGGAGGGCTGTCTTCTCTCTTCCTTCCTCACTCTGCTGGCGGCTGATCAGAAAATCAGGTTCTTTTAGAAGACTGGCCTCCCAAGTCATCCACAGTTTATGTGGAAAGGATTTGCTGAATTTTGGTAGCTGCTTTCTGGAAATTCCTGGGAACCCGTTGGCCTCAGGGTAGAGATTTTGCATCTCAAGTTTGTCTCAGAAGAGCCAAAATGGGTCATCTGAGTACAGCATCCTGATTCTTCATGGTTGTGTCGGTGGTAGATACTTTCATAAATGGTGTTTGACCCTGTGGACCTTGGAGGAGAAGGACAGAAGCTGCTGCCCACATGGCTGGTCCAGACTTTATCAGAAGGTATCAAAATCCCTGCCATTGACTGATTCTGTCTATGGTTGATTCTGTCCAAGGTTTTGAAGACTGTCACTCGTACTCATAAGGTAAGCTTGGCAGGGCCACCTGCCACATTTCTTAAACAAAATAGAAGTGAGTCAATACTTAATGAAGACATCAAGACCAAACCAGAGTAATACTCTGACAGCTGCAACTAATAGACATACCTTACCAAAGCCAACTGGCCTTGAATTCCTTGGCATGGTTGCGTAGCAGACTGCTGAGTGCAGGAATCTTGTAATATCAGAGCTGGTGCTCTGAACCAGCTTCAGTCATCACTTGATCTTGTGGAGTTACATGAGGCAGTGATGCCCATGCTGTAGAGGCACAGATGCTGAGGCCAGAGACCATGCACTGTACCCTCCTCTCTGAACTGTTGACATGACCCTACAACCAGGTTGGGCAACAGTTTCTTCCAGCCCCAGGGCCTCAAATCTTGTGGCAGTAACAGAAACATGAGACACAAGTGATGCTGTGGATCCTCTGTCTTCCTCATTCTTGGGAAGAACTATTTTTCTTGATTAGTCTAGAACTGAGCTGGGTCTATTCCAAACCCAGGACTAAGATGTGATGGCTGAGAGACAAAATACTTTGGCTTGTAAAGTTTCTTGCTACTGACACACATTTTCCTCTATAAAAGATAGATAAAAATCTTCCTTCATAATATAAAGTATTTTTAGTCAGAGGTTTTCCTGGGTGTGAGGCCTCCAAGGGCTACTTGACAGGTATTGACTCTGCTTTGGTCTCCAGTCTTGTAAGAAAGGACAGCTGATTTTGGACCTGACCTGGTTTAGACGGGAATTTGACCTCACTGGAACAGAGTTGAGTGCCTCATATGAGCCTACTGCTTCAGGGCCAGAAGGCCATCATCATCCACAAATGTTGGTGAGAATTCAATTGCTTCCCTGGGGACCAGCAGTTTGGAGGTGAATGCATGTTTTTTTAATTGCTTTTTGAATATTTTTTTTCTCTTGAGAATTGAACATTTATTGTCTGGAATTGAATATGCTCCTTTTTAGGGAACATCAGTCACCATCTAAAACCTTTGTTTTAAATAATCATCTAAACATTATTGATTGGTTCTTACTCAGTCACAAAGGCCACCATTCTTTCATCTCTGCAAGTAGCTAATTTGTACTTATTGAGTGCTCTCTCTGATGACACCCTCCATCAGGCCCATGGGTCAAAGTTGGCGACAAAGCTCAGATCAGAATCTCCAGGGGGTGCCCCAGCTGAGTCACAGCAGTTGGTGTTGCTGTGGTAGTCAGTGGGCATGACCAATGTCAGAGTTCCATGCCTGCGGTGTCTTTACCTGGCTTTGTTTTATAATCTCAGATTGACAGTCATGGGGCTCAACTCTGCCAGAGACTCAGGCCACAAGATACTGTCCATGATATCTTGGGGCTGTGGTCAATGGGTCTATTCCAAACCCAGAAACTCTTGTTCATGGGTGTCTTAACTCTGCTTATATGGGAGATACATAGATCTATGATTCTTTGGGAGTCACATAAAATTTGTAGTTTGGAAGGCAAATTACACAGTTTTTGTTTGTTTGTTTGTTTCATTGCTTTTATTATTAATTTTCCACTAGTCAGGATAAACACAGATCACAGACTGGCTTGTCAAGTGTTCTTTAGCTGAGATATCTAACATAAATGTGAATTCTATTCTCCATCATTCTTCCCCTAGACACAAGGCTTATTCACTTGCAGTGCCTTCTCCCTTCTGCCTTCTGCATTTTTGTCTTAATCATTGTTTGAGCAGGTGGTTTTCTATGCTTCCTCCTTATGTTTCTAGAGGTCAGAAGTTATTCTTGCTTTATCTGCCTCATCATGCCTGGCACTTGAAAAGTGTTATTTGTCAACTGAATGAACAGAAGGATGGATGGTGAATGGGTGGGTGAGTGGATGGGTAAAAGGATGGATGGCTAGAGAGAGGAAAGGACGGGTGAGTTAATGGAGGGAGGAACAGAAAGAAGGTAGGAAGGGTAGATGGATGGATGAGTTGATGAGTGGAGGGGTGGAATGATAGAAGTCTGGATGGATGGGTAGATAGATGGGTGGGTGGATGAATGCATGCATGAGGAATGGATGGCTAGAAAGAAGAGTGAATGGGATGGACAGATAAGTGGATGGGGAGATGAATAGATATGTAGGTAGATAAGTTGGTGATTTTCAGGGGGCTATTCTTTTGGAACAGGTAGGCAGTTATGGTAAGAACAAAGACAGTGGGTAGCAGAGCGATCATGCTCTGTAGAAGATTATTTGAGGTATGAGACCCCTTGCAATAACTCAGTTATTTAGGATGAATCAGAACTGCTTAGAGTATTCATGGAGTCTTGTATGTCTTAGTTACTTTTCTCATTGTTGAGACAAGCTACCCAATGCCCAAAGTTAAAGGAGGAAAGGGGTTTTTTGGCTCAAAATTTTTAGAGATTTCAGCCCATAGTTGGCTGGCTCCAAGGCAGAGAAGAGCAGCATCATAGAGAAGAAACAGTCTACAGTGTGGATGAAAGAAGGCAGCAGCAGCAAGTAGTAGCATCCTTCCTTCTTTCTGCCCTTTATTCCATCCAGGCTATAAGCCTATTGATTAGTACCATACACACCCAAATTGGAGTTTCCATTATCCACACCCAGAGCTGTGCTCAGCCAATTTAGTTACTGTACACCCTTAATCTCAGTGTCACACACTTAATCTACATTAATACACCCTAGATCCAGCCACCTCTGGGAAGTTCCACCAATAAACATGAAGCTTTGAGGGGACATCTAGACACAAGCTATAATGTTGCCCAAACCCTAGCTTCTGCCTTTCTCCTGGAATGTTGTATAAATGATTTGAGACCTCAGTGGTTACCTCTAGATGTGTCATTGCTTTGGCAAGAGGCATGATCACCTGAGGGGTTACTCCTGTTAGTGCTTAGTATGTCTTTCCAGGCTTGGGCCACCCACTTGCAACTGGCCTACCATGGTGGCAGGCTGATCTCAGGGTGCTGTTAGAGGTACCAATAGAGCTAAGGGAAGATGGGGCTTACCTCATATTCCATGGAGGCAAATCCTAGGGTCCTACCCCAAGGATGGGGTCCAGGTTGGCCAGAGCTATCTTAAAATGATAAGATGCTGACAAAGGCACAGAGAGGGCTGAATGGTCATGGAACATCCCTAAGAAGTAAGAAATTTATAAAATTTGAGTCTGAGAGAGTGGAGACAACATAATTGAATAGAGGAGGAGCCTCATTCAGAGCTACTCAGAGACATTCAACTAAAACACAGATAATTGGAAGAAAGGGGAGGACACACACCCTGAAACTAAGGTCAATCTCACATAAAAGACTAATAGATCAAGCAAGACATAGATAAAGGTGTTAATAAAACAGCCAACCAACCCACCTGGCTGCCAGTGGGCAGCTGGATTGGGATGACTACCCATCACACTTGGACTCTTAGAAGAAAAAAGGATATTCTAAAATAGTGTGGCTAAATCAGGCCATATAAGATAGACTTGGGTTATGAGGTCCCCTGCTTCTTCTCCCTCCAAACAGAAGACACTACAATCTAGCAGTAAATTCTGCTGACACAAACTGCTCTCTGCCTAACAATTAGCCTGTTTTCCTTTTTTTTATTTCCTTGTTTTCGTTTTTGTCTCTTTCATTTCTTTTCTTTTCTTCCCATTCCTTTTATGCACAGAGCTTTAACTGTAACTGCCAGGAACAAGATTGGAGACCTCAGGGTCATGCAGTAAATGAAACAGCTAACCCCTCCCCTATGACCTGTGGTTAGAGACATGCAGGGAATTAAACCTTGCACCTCATGACTGTGCAGTCCTGGGCTGTCCGCATGATACTAGGGGAAGGAAGCAGAAAGGCATCCCATAGCACTCCCCACCCATGTCACCTGAGAAAGTTACAGACTAGAGCAGAGTCCGGTGAAGGTAGCAGCAGAACTTGTAAATCAGTGAATGTGAATTTAGCATCCCAATGAGAGGTGACTAAGAATTGGGACTGAGCAGCCTTGGACTGCTGCAGCAGGAGCAGAGGACCACACAGTGCTCCATCTCAACCTGCAACAGACAACCCAAGAGGACAGAGGCTGCTCAGTGAAAGAGGAACACAGAAAGCTGAGCAAGGACCAAGAGAAGCCAAAGGGTCACAGGACTGGGAACAGCCCCCTGTCTTTGCCTGAAAATAGCACAGCAACTGGCACAGAGACACAGCCAAGAGAAACAAGGAAAGGAGAGGGAGATGCTAAGGTACACATGGAAAGTACTGGCTGAAGACCCCAGACCTACACATCTGGAGGCCAAGGTCAGCCTCGGCAGGATTAGCAATGTTATCCAGTAGTTTTGGACCCTTGCTGGACCCCAGAAGAGAAGCTTTTATTATTATTATTGTATTATATTTTTCTTCTTTTTGTTTGTTTCCCACTCCTTTTCCTTTTGTTTTCCTTGATTTGTCTTTTATCTGTATTTTTGTTCTAATCTAGTCATCTTCTTTCCCCCTTTTCTCAATTTACCTTTCTAGATTTCATTATATTTTCATATGAGTGAATACTCTAATTTTTCTGGCCAGCCCCAATAATCCCTTGCTTACTCCTTCATTTTTTTCTTCTGCTCTTTCTTCTTCTCGAGTTTCCCAAAGCTTGCGTGATCATTCATCATCTTCCAGCCTTGCATCTGCTCTATTTCTTTTCACATATCTCTGTTCTATCTACTGTCCTTAAATTTGCCCAACACAGGGTAAAAACACTCTACCAAAGGGAAACACTTCACTTATAAGCTCCCACTTTATGATCAGTTCTGTTATGTAACTGTAGATTTTGCTTCTATGATTAAAGGTACAAAATTAATAGTTACCACCATTTGTCAGTTTCTAAACTATACCCAATGCTACTGTCAGTGCTATTTATACTACTTTAGCTGGAATACCATATCTGTTTTAATTGGTTCTTATTTCTGTAACAATAATGAGAAGTTCTAGAGCAATAGCCTCACCACCACCCCCACACCAAATGACTGGGGACTGAGTCAAACAAATACCAACAACTCACTCTTAATTAATTGGAAAGATGGAATTTTGGGACAGACACAAACCAAGAACATCCTACATTCTGAAGACATTCTGAAGAACAAACCTTGCATAGAGAGGCCTTGATACTAGTGATAAAGCTACCTACTATGAAAACTTACAAAGAACAACACAGAAAAAAAATAAAAACTTCTGAAATAGAAAACGACAAGACGCAGAAAGAAAATACAACCTCAGACCTCAAGCCCACCCAGAACAAGTCCAGGAGACAAAGTGATAAAGGAAAATGAAAGACATACGCCTGATGTTTCTGGAATGAGAGCAAGCAAGGGAAAGAAACAAATCCATGAGACTATAGAGGAAATCAGATTAGACATAATCTCTCAGGTTAAAAAAAAAAAGAAAGAAAAAGAAATGTCAGCATTTATAAAGGAATTTCTCTGTAAATCTAGAATAGAGATAAATTTAGAAAATAGACAATGATAGGAAAAGGATGGAAACCATGAATGATCAATATTGATATTGGAAAGAAATAGAATGCATGAGATAGATTCAAACAAATAGGAAATTAAAAATTCAATTGAAAGCTGGCAAAATTGCTTGAATGAAACTAAAGATATATGATAATTAAGATTCCAGAAACTCAAGATAAGAACAGAATATTAAAAGCTGTTAGAGAAAAGAAACAGATCATCTATAAAAGAAAGTTCATCAGAATCATGGCAGACTCTCCAACACAAACCCTCAAGTCAAGAAGAACTTGGAGTGAAGTATTTCAAATCCTAAAAGAAAACAACTTCCAGATTAATGCACACTACAAGACTATCTTTCAAAATTGATGAAGATAAAGGTACTTCCATGACAAAGAACAACCAAAGAAATTCATGACCACCAAACCAACCCTACTAAGAGTATTGAAAGATAGTCTAAAAAGAGATTAAAAATGACCAAAATTCCAAGAACAATAACAGAAAGAAACCACCAAGCAGGACAAGCAAATAAACAGAGAAAAAAAAGTGGGGAACCAACAACAGGGAGATAACATGACAAAGATATGTCAATATATATCAATTATAACCATCAATGTCATCAATCAAAAGAAGCAGGTAAAATGGATTAAGAAACGATTCAACAGTGCGCTGTATACAAGAAACATATTTAGCTCAAAAGGAAATTCATGACTGAAAGTCAAAGGATGGAAAACAATATTTCATAAAACAGGAACCCAGAAAATGGAAGGGTAGCTATTGTATTTGCAGACAATGTGAACTTCAGGCCAAGAATGATCAGAAGAGATAAAGAAGGTCACTACATACTTGTTAGGGGAAAACTCTGACAGGAGGAGATGACAATCATAAATATGTATGCATCAAATACAGAAGCACCCAACTATATAAGCCAAATACTAATAAACATGAAAAATCAAATGAGCAATAACACAATAGTAATGGGGGGTCTTAATACCCACCATCACAAATAGATAATCAACCAGACAAAAAATCAACAATGAGCCTTGGTGGGAAGATGGCAGAACAATAAACAGCAGAGTAAACAGCTTCTCTGAGAAAACCAGTACAGATGATGGAATATAGCTTCATGGAGAAGACAAGAAGGAAGGAAGTGGGTCCCTTGGACCCAGGAAGAATCTAAAGTGAGAACTGAAGTCCACCAGGAGAGTAAAAAAGAAAAACTTAAACAAAGAGGAAGGTGATAGCTGGCGGCACCTTCACCCAGAACTGGACCCAACTGTGTGAGAGGAGCTGTTGGAACCTGGGGATACATGATCACAGTGATGGTGGTGGCTGGTGTGCCCACAGACCTCTTCAAAGAGTTGTGGCAGTCGAGGGAAACAGCAGACATAGAGGACTGCACTGGCTGGCAGTGAGTGCGGCGGGCTCAATTCTCCCACAGGAGAGAGCAATTGGCTGGTAGCCATTTTGGAGTTGGGCCAGATAAATCCAGGACCAGAACTGCAGTTGGCTCCGTCCAGCAGCCCCTAGCTGGGAGCAGACCTGTGGAAATTGCTCAGACTGAGCCCTGCCCCCACATGCATTCCAGCAACTGTCATCAAGGTTCCCCACCTATAACCAGCTTGGCCTGGAGGTGGCAGCCAACCCTGCCCCCATGCATACTCCAATGGCCACGGTGGGGGCTCTCCACCAGTAAACAGCTCAGTCCAGAGGCAGCAGCCAGCCTTGCCCCCTGCTTGACTCTCGCATCCATCATCAAAGATCCCTGTCAGTAACCAGCTAGGAGGCAGGGTCCAGCCCTGCCACCATGTGCACTCCACCAGCCATTGGTGAGCCAATGCAGGTTGGGAAAAAAGTAGGCAGCCCTGTACCAGCACACTCAATGGCCATCATCAGATACCCATAGCCAGCCCTAGCCAGAAGAACCAGTCTCACTTCAGAGCCAATGTGGGAAGTGCCTAAGATCCCACTACCCACTTGTCCAGAAGAACCCAGGAATATGTCAAGACAAGAAGCAAAAGGCAGACTTTGGCCAACAATCCAAGCAGAGCTGGTCCAAGAGATGTGAACATGGAAGAGATTAGGAGTCACACACCTGAAATTTCTAAAGTGATGGCAACTGAAGTAAAGAAACAACTTCATTAAGCTATAAAGGAAATTAGAACAGAAACACTATCTCAGGTAAAAGAAAAAAATGAAAACAATAAAAGAATTGCTAAGCACCTCTAAAGAAGACATAGATGGAAGAATAGAGGCATATGGGAAAATGAGGGACACCTTGAATGAACAAATATAAAAGAGTTTGAATACATGAAACAGATTCAAAGAGTGATCCAGGAAATTAAAAACTCCATTGAAAGCTGGCAAAACCACTTGAAAGAAACTGAAGACAGACTTTCAGACCTTGAAGACAGGTTTACAGCTAGTGATCATGAAAGGAAAGATCTTTTAAAAATAACAAGGAACCAGGAAGTAACAATTCAATGGCTGCAAGACAATCAAAAGCAACATAACTTAAGAATAATATTTCCACCTTTTTCCTGTTTTTTCTCTTTAAATAAAAAAAAGAATAATAGGTGTGAGTGAAAAAACAGGGGTCAATGCAAGTGACATTAAAAATCTATTCATAGTAATATCAGAAAACTTTCCAAGCATAAGGAAAGGAAGGAACTTTCAGATAAGTGAGGCATATAGAACTCCAGTGAGCCATAACAAAAATAAACCTACACCCAGACTTATAATAATCAAGATCCCAGAAATTTAACACAAGAACAGAATATTAAAAGCTAGTAGAGAAAAGATACAGATCACCTATAAAGGAAAAGCCATCAGAATCACAGTAGGCTTCTCAACACAAACAATGAAGTCAAGAAGAGTTTGTAGTGAAGTGTTCCAAGTCCTGAAAGAAAACAACTTCCAATTCAGATTGATGTACCCTGCAAAACTATCTTTCAAAACTAATGGAGAAACAAAATACTTCCATTACAAAGAGGAACTGGGGGAGTTCATGACCACCAAACCAACTCTACAAAAAATACTGAAGGACATTCTAGAGAGAGATAAAAAAAAAAGACCATGGTTCCGGTAACAGGGGCAAAGGGGATCACTGAGCAGGGTAGACAGTGGAATGGAGGGGAAAAGTCGGCAACCAATGGTAGGAAAATAGTATGGCAGAGGTGTGGCAGAGAAAGTTAGCCATAATGACTACTATAAATGGCCTCAATTCACCAATAAAAAGAAACATAGGCAGAGTGGATCAGGAGACAGGGTCCATCAACATGCTTCATACAAGAAACACATTTAACCCAAAAGGGGGTTCATAGACTGAAAGTCAAAGGAGAGAGAACAATGCTTTATGTTACAGGGAAGAAAGAAGAGGGAGTAGCTTGCCAATCAGCTGCAGACTGGATAAGAAAGTCATGACACTTTTATACAACAGAAAGCTATTCAGCTATAATGAAAGATAACCTTGAGGCTCTTATATGTAAATTGATACAACTTGAGATCAAGCTCATGGATTAAATGGTTCAGAGTCACATGGGTGAATATTGTGTTGTTTCCCTAGTATAAAAAACTAAAGAAGTTAATGGGATACAAAATGCACAATATATACTATGAAAGTGAAAGAGGGGGAAGTGTCTAAAAAGGGAAGGCAGTGGCCATTGTTAATCTATTATCATGATTTGAAACCCATATTGTTTTCATTGTTCTGTTTGATTTGCTTTTATTGTTTCACTTTGTCTATTTTCATTATATTTGATGGCATGGACTGCTATTTCAAAGATAACATATATATACATATATATATATATATATATATATATATATATATATGTATGTATGTGTGTGTGTGGGTGTGTGTATAGCTATTATTGATATTCTATAATCTTGCTTTGAAGTCCTGCATTGCTTTCATTGTTTTGTTTTGTCTTATTTTATTCTATTTTGTTTTGTTTGATTGTTTCATGTCTAATGGTGTAGGCAACTACTTTGAAGATAACAAGATGCATTATGGTTATCCACTGTGGTTTTACTATTATCTTGCTTTGAAGTCCTGCACTGCTCCCACTGTTTTGTTTCAGTTTGGTTTTGGTTTTAGTTTTATTCTGTACTATTTTGTTTGGTTTAATTATGCCTGAGGGTAAGGGCAATTCTTTTGGAGATAACAAGAGGCATTATAGTAGACATTATTGATTTTCTTGTATTTTGTTTTAAAGTCATGTACTATATTCATTGTTTTGTTTTAATCAACTCTATTCTGTTTTTTTTAGTCTTTTTAAAATAAAAAAAAATCAACAATGAATTATCAGAACTGAACCAAACCTGTGAGCAAATGGACTTAGTAGATGTTTACAGAGTGTTCCAACCAACAACATCCAAGTATACGTTCTTCTCAGTTGCATATGAGATGTTCTCTAACATAGACCATATACTAGCCCATAGAACATGCTTAAGTAAGTGCAAAAGAACTGAAATTATTCCATGTATATTCTCATCATAGTGCAATGAAATTGAAAATCGGCAAAAGAAACCATGAAAATTCCATAAACAGATGGAAATTAAATAACATCCTCCTGAAAAATCAATAGGTCACAGATAAAGAAAAAATTAAAGAATACCTACAATTAAAATAAAATGAATATACAACATGCCAGAACTTGTGGGACACAATGAAAGTGATCTGAAGAGGAAAATTTATAGTTGTGAATTCTGACCACAGGAAAAGAGAATGAGCACAAGTAAACAGCCTAATATGGCACCTCAAACATCTAGAAAAAGAAGAGCAAGTAAAGTCTGAAGCCAAAAGAAGGAAAAAAATTATATAAACAGCAGAGCAAAAATCAATGTAACTGAGATTAAGAAAACAATGCAAAGAATTAATGAATCATGGAATTGATTGTTTGAAAGACTAAATAAAATTGATAAGTCTTTATTAAATCTTATTTAAAAAGCAAAGAAAAGATTCAAATTCATGCAAGGAGAATGAAAATGACAAAATCACTACAGATCCTGCGAAAATTCCAAAGATCAGTGCAGAACATTAAAGCGAGGAGGCAAGTAGATAGAGAGAAAAGGAGGAACAGAAAGGAAAGGTCTGTAGGTAAGAGGGGGATTCAGATGGGGGGGCAGACTCCCCAGCAGACACACAGCCTCCAACCACTGGAGTCAAGGGCACCAACTGATTGAGTGATTTGTACTCAATCCAGAGCAGCGCAGAATATTAAAGAGAGGAGGCAAGTGGATAAGAAAAGACAAAGGGCAGTTTCTGCCTGATATAGCTCTGATGGGGGTAGGGCTCTGGTGGCTTGTGTGAGCTGATTTATTTTGTGAGAGTGCAGGGGGTTGGGAAAACCTTTACATTCCTGAGCTTTGACAGACTTTTTGGAGGGAGAAGCCTTAGGGGCTTCTGGGAAGAAGGAGATGTGCATTATTATGGCACAGCTTTGAGTCACTGCCGTGGTGATTGTGCTGTCTCTCAGATGGGGGAATCTAACATCAGCAATACCTACTTTGAAAATTTTTACTCTCATAGGATGAAAAACACAGAATAAATGGAAAAATACAGAAGAAAACTTTTATTCTCATAGGATGAAAAACATGGAAGAAAACACAGAAGGTAATTCATGGATGCATGAATTACCAGAGCTGAATCAAGAATGTTGTACCCCAAAAAGGCTGCACCCCAAAATAAAATGAAAATTGTAAAAAGGCAAAAAGAATAAAAAGGCCAAGACGTCTTGGAGTTTGGAAAAGAAGAGAGCACTTCTTTATTTAGGCTGGTATCCAGCAACACAGAGTAAGGGTGGAATTTACACTGCTGTGCAACTAGGCTATGATTTGAGGGTGGTTTAAAAAGGGAAAAACCACAAAGATGTGGGGGCACCACACCTGTGCATTCCCGAGGAAACAGGACATCCTGCTTTTTTTTTTAAAGACCAAAGGGTGTGGCCCATACAGAACAGAATGATGGCACTTGAGTTAGATTACAACATTCCCCACTGATTTTTGTCATTGAGCCAAATCATTGGCTCATATTTGAATCTACAGGTATTAGCTCATAACCCTGGGTAGCTAAGATCATCAGCTTGACAGCCTGTATTTGGCCTTTTACATAAGATACCAGTTTATTTATAATACAGGGACTGATAGTTACACTGACTAAAAGCACTATTAGGGGTCCTATGGCTGCTGATATGAGGGTGGACAACCAAGGGAAGAATGAGAACCAACGTTCAAACCAATTTTGTTCTGCCGGTTGAGTTTGTTCCCTTTCCTGTAGGCATTTCTTAAGGGCAGCCATATTTTGTCTAATAACTCCAGAGTGGTTTGTATATAAGCAACAGGTTTCTCCTAAGGCCAAACAGAGACCTCCCTCTTTTAGAAAAAGATGGTCCAAGCCTCGGTGGTTTTGTAAAACCATTTCAGCTAAGGAGCTTAGAGAATCTTTTAATTTAGATACAGAGTTGCCAAGGCTAACTAGGTCTTGGTTAATGAGTGTAGTGAGGTGTCTATAGTTTTGGTCTCCTACTATGAAACTAGATATACTTAATCCTATTCATCTAGCCATCTCAATTCCAAGTAACACATTTCCAAGCATAACAGAAGTTCCTTCTCGGGTGAGTATGAACAATACTGAGAGTATAATCTCATTTTAATGGAAACATTTTGCAGTAAAGTTTTACCAGTCTTATGAATAAATCTATTAAAACTTATCTAATACTGTCAAATTCTGAACAGATTTGTTTATTTTTAGACCTCTTACTGGCAGGTACTATAAACCAAGGCAAATAAAATTTACATCTCTTCAATCTTTTTATAACTTACTACACATCTTTAAGTTGAGCTTTTCTATCTTTTTTACTGTCTGGCACAGCCAGACATTTTACTTGAAGACAAAACCACTTTCTCTGTCCCTCTTTTTTTTACTTATTACCAGTCAATTTCTTTCCTTTTGCTTTTTAGACAACATTAAAACTTTTAATAAAATCCTTGAAGTGATTTTCTTTCAGTAGTCTAAAATATTGAATCATTTTATGTGTTTTTACTACCTTAAAATGCTATACTTCACTGTAAACTTGAAATACTTCAAACATATTTCATGCAAATTTTAGGTGACAGTATAAAAATTTTAAATTTTGAATGCACGGCTTAACAAAGAATGCTGGTAGAATTTCAGTATTTGGAAAATTCTGAATTTTAGCATATACTGTAAATATCACAAATGATTGTGCTGAAAAGTCATGACGAATCTACAATCAGAAAAACTCATAACTTTATAGATATTTCATCTGATTAAAAATATGAGGTTTGTATGTTCTAAATAATCCAAGAAAATATCTTTTTAAAAGGCCACAATTTAACTGTAATCTGAATACCTTTAGCTGCCATTAAAAATAAAATAAAATTTAAAAAGAAAGGAAAAACAACCCCAGATCTTCAGAAGCCAGACTGCAATCCATGTCCCTTGAAGAGGCCTCAGGTGCTGGGTGCTGTTGTCTGAATAAGTGGTGAGTTGAAGTCAAGATCGGCTGAATTGCCTGGAGGGACTTAATAAGGACCTGGTTAGCAAGATCAGCAAGCTTTTTCTCAGATATCTTAGGGGTGAGGGGTGGAGGTCTCCCATATAGTGTTTCAAAAGGGGAAATTCCAGCAACATAGGGAGTCCAATGCGCGTGCAAGAGGGCAAAAGGAAGGAGACTCACCCAGTTTTTGCCAGTTTTTAAGGCCATTTTAGTCATCACCATTTTTAAAGTCCTATTCATCCTTTCTATTTGTCCTGAGCTTTGAGGCCGGTATGCACAATGAAGGTTCCAATCAATCTGTAAAGCCTGAGTTAATTTTTGGGTCACTTGGGCTATGAAAGCCAGGCCATTATTGGACCCCATAGATAAAGGCAAGCTAATCAGGGTATAATCTCATATAAGAGTTTTTTTACTACTATGAGAGCTGGCTCTGACCTGGTAGGGTATGCTTCTACCCAGCCAGTGAAAGTGTCTACCATTACCAACAAATATTTATGTCCTTGTAGCCCCGGCTTTCCCATTTCAGTAAAGTCTATTTCCCAATGTTCTCCTGGCATGGTTCCTCGAAAATGCTTTGTCTCAATCGGCAGTTGCTGCTTTGGATTTACAAGTTGACATTGTGGGCATCTGAGGCTTGCAGACTGGGCAAGCTTGGACAATTGAGGAATAAAATATCATTCTGAAAGAGATCAGCCAGTTTTGATCCTCCCAAATGAGCTGACCTATGAGCCTGCTGAATAAGTTCCCTCCCAAGTGCCTCTGGCAATAGGACTCGCTTGTTGGGCAGCTGATACCAGCCTCCTGGGATATTAGGCTTGGCTTGGAGCTGGGTTGCTAGATGGAGGTCCTTTTGAGTATACACAGGTTCCAACAAAGTGGGAGGAATCAACAGTGATGTCAGGGCCATCTCGGTCCCCACTGATTTTGTAGCTGCCTTTCGGGCTGTGGCATCTGCCAAGTTGTTTCCCCTTATAACAAGATCATGGGCCCTATAATGTATGGTTACAACCCTTTCTGGCATCCAGATGGCAGCCAGTAGATCAAGTATCTGGAGGGCATTTTTGATCTTTTGTTCCCCAGAGGTCAACAGGCCTTCTTCTTGATAAATGCTTCCATGGACATGGGCCATTGCAAATGCATAGCTTCTGTCAGTATAGATACTGACCCACTTCCCTTCTGCCAGTTTGAGAGCCTCGGTGAGAGCAATAAGCTCAGCCTTTTGAGCAGATGTACCTGGCTCCAGGGCTTGCTCCACAAAACTTGGGATTCAGTAGTAACTGCTGTGCCCATGACTCTCTTACCTTGATGGATATAGCTACTCCCATCAGAGAAGTAAGAGGGGCCTCAGGCAAGGGCTCATCAGTCAAATCTTGTTGGAGACATTGGAGGTGAACAATTACCTCAGAACAGTCATGGAGAGACGCGGAAGGATCACCATCAGGCAGCAATGTGGCAGGATTCAACGCTGCAGTTGTCTTGTAACCAATGGAGGCAGGGTCTAGAAGTAGGGCCTGATAATGCATAATCCTGGCATTGGACAGCCATTGGCTCAGCGGGGCCTTGATTAGAGTTTCCAGGGAGTGTGAGGGAACAACAATAAGCTTCTGTCCAAAAGTCAACTTTTGGGCTTCCTTTACCCATAAGGCCACTGCAGCTACTATTCGCAGACAAGGAGGCCATCCCGCAGCCACATTATCAAGTCTCTTGGAGAGATAGGCCACTGGACATTGCCAAGGTCCCAATCTTTGAGTTAATACCCCTTTAGCTATGTTCCTTTTTCATCAACATAGAGAGAGAAGGGCTTGTGTAAGTCCTCCAGTGCAGGTGCTTTAGTGAGGGCCTGCTTTAGCTGATTGAAGGCCTGATCTTGAGTCTCAGTCCATTTTAGGGGGTCTTGTGTAATCCCCTTTAAAGCATCATAGGGAGGTTGTGCCACCTCTGTAAAATTAATGATCCAAAGCTCCTCCACATCTCCTTCAGGTAGGACCGGTGGGGCAGGTGGTTTAGGTTTCGGTTTTTCTCTTAGCAGTGCTAGCAACGGAGGTTTAGTGGGCTGCTGCCCAGAAGCCTTAACAAACTTTTCTTAACCAGGGAGGAGAATCAAAAATAAGATCAAATCTGTATATAGACAATTTGGTCAGGATGAGTCAGAGGGCTGAAGACGTATCTCCAGATTGCCTCCACAATAGCCATGTCGAAGCTACCGACAGATGGCCATTCAGGGACTCCATGAGGCCACTCCAAGGAAGCGAGCACATGAAGTCTCCCGGGATGAACAGATTCTCTGTATCCCTGGGCTCTTTGCTTAAATTCCTTAAAATGATTAAGAACTAGAGTTAGAGAAGTTAAAGGCACAGATGAAGATCCTTGTCCCATGGTGACTAGTAACAAAATGGTCATTTAAACACACACACAATAAGGCAACACAGAAGACACAAAAACACCAACAATACACACACACCCTCTTCCGTCCACTCTCGAGCATCCTAGAAGGAAATACCAGTGAAATCCTCTAGGCAGCATTAGATCTGGAACAGAGTCGAGTGAAAAGCAGTTCCTGGTTCACAAACTATGACCGGGTAAATACCAATACCTGACCGTAAAAATTAGGAACGGGTAAATACCAATACCTGACCGTACCAATGGGCAAAATGCCCCCAAACCCAGAAAGCGTCCCGCTCCGGTGCAGAAAAAGCACTCAGGCTCCTCTACCAAATGCAAATGCACACCAAAATACAAACGAACCAAGGAAAAGCATACATAGAAAAGATACTTACAGAGTACCGACCCAATGAAATGACTTGAGAAAAGAAAAAGGGGGGCCCTTTTGGGGGCCCTGGGGTTAATCCCAGAGAGCCCCCAAATGTTGTACCCCAAAAGGCTGCACCCCAAAATAAAATGAAAATTGTAAAAAGGCAAAAAGAATAAAAAGGCCAAGACGTCTTGGAGGGAAAAGAAGAGAGCACTTATTTATTTAGGCTGATATCCAGTGACACAGAGTGAGGGTGGAATTTACACTGGTATGTGACTAGGCTAAGATTTGGGGGTGGTTTATACAGGGAAGAAACTGCAAAGATGTGGGGGGTGCCCCACCTATGCATCCCGAGGAAACAGGACATTCTGGGTTTTTTTTTTTAAAGATCAAAGGGTGTGGCATATACAGAACAGAATGGCGGCACTTGAGTTAGATTACAACAAAGAAGACATAAAAATTCTGAACAACCCAACATCAGTTAATAAGATTGAAAATGTAATTAAAAATTAAAAACTTACCAACAAAGAAAAAGCCCACATCCTGATTCACTGCTGAATTCTTCAAGAAATTTAGAGAAGATTTAATACAATAGTCTTCAAATTATTTAATTAAATTGAAAGAGAAACAATACTCCTTAATTTATTCCTGGAGGAAAGTGATTACCTTGATACCAAAACCAGAGAAAGACCTAACCAAAGAAGAGAACTACAGGCCAATTTCCCTAATGCACATAGATACTCAATAAAATACTAACAAACAGAATGCAGAAAATCATCAAGAAGATTATACAACACAACCAAGTGGGATTCATCACAAGAATACAGGGATGGCTCAACATATGCAAATCAATAAATGTAAACACCATATTAAAAGAGCCAAAGGCAAAAGTCACATGATCATCTCAATAGATGCAAGAAAAAGCTTTTGACAAAGTTCAATATTTATTCATGATAAAAGCTCTACAGAAAATTAGAATAGATGATCTTTCTTTCAGTACAATAAAAACCATCTATAAAACCATCTATAAAAACCAATAGCCAACATCATACTAAATGATCAAACATTGAAAGATTTCACTCTAAAATCAGGAACAAGACAAAAATGTCCATCACCACTCCCATTTTATATAGTTCTGGAAACACTAGCCAGAGCAATTAGACAAGAAAGAGAAATAAAAGGAATAAGGATAGAAAAGAAGTTAAACTATAATTATTCACAGATGACATGATACTCAACAGATTAGATCACAAAAATTCCATCAAGAATACTTCTAGATTTAATAAGCAAATTGAGTAGCATATCTGGATACAAAGTCAACACTCAAAAATCAATAGTGCTCCTGTACCCAAACAACAAACTCTCTTAAAGAGAGAAATTAGGGAAACTACACTCTTCATAACAGCATCCAAAAAAATACTTAGAAATCAATCTAACAAAGCAAGTAAAATATCTATATCCTGAAAATTACAGTACTTTGAAAAAAGAGATAGCAGAGGATATCAGAAAATGGAAAGCTATCTTTTGCTCATGAATAGGAAAAACCAATATGTTGAAAATGGTCATACTCCCAAAATTGTTATATAGATTTAATGGAATCTCAATCAAAATACAATTAGCATATCTTACAGAAGTAGAGAAAATATTCTTAAAATTCATCTGGAACCAGAAAAGACCCAGAATAGCAAAGAAAATCATGGGCAACAAGGACAAGGCAGAAGACATCACAATTCTTGACTTGAAATTATAATACAAAGCTACTGTGATAAAATAAGCATGATACTGGCAAAAAAAAAAAAAAGACCTGAGAACCAGTGGAACAGATTAGAAGATACAGATATAACTCTAAACATACTCAGCCACATTATCTTTGACAAAGGGGCCAAATATCTTCGCTTGAAGAAAGATAGCTTGTTTAATAAATGCTACTGGAAAACTGGCTCTCTACATGCTGAAGACTAAAACTAGACCCAAGTTTGTCACCATACACTAAACTAAAGTCAAAATGGATCAAAGATATAAATACTAAAACAGAAACACTAAATTTACAAGAATAGAGAGAGTAGGTAGAAAACTTGAAGACAGAGGTGTAGGCAAAGAGTTGGTGAACAAAACTCAAATTGCACAGGAAGTACTTCAAAGAATCAACAACTTTGATCTTATCTTATTAAAAAGTTTTTACACAAGAAAAGAAATCAGCAACAGAGTGAAAAGACAACCCACAGAATGGGAAAAATTTAGGCATTTGTTCCTCAGACAAAGTACTTATATCTAGAACATATAAAGAATTGAAAATCAGACCCCCACATTCAAAGATAAAATCCAAAAATGGGCATGTAAGTTGAATACACACTTCTCAGATGAATAAATGCAAATAATAAATACATTGAAAAATATTCAACATCTGTGGTCATTCAAGAGATGCAAATTAAAACAATGCTTAGATTCCATCTCACTCCAGAAAGAATAGTCAAAATCAACCAATAACAAATGCTGGTGGAGCTGTTGTGAAAAACGAGCACTTCTCCACTATTTGTGGGAGTGTAGACTGGTACAATCACTGTGGTAATCTGTTTGGTGGTTCATCAAAAAACCAGGATTAGAGGTTCCATTCAACCCAGCTATTCCACTTTTGGGTATCTTCCCAGAAGAATTAAAAACATCATACCAGAGCAATGAATGTGTTTTTATGTTTATAGCGGCACAATTTGTAATAGTTAAATCTTGGAACCAATACAAATGCTCATCAACCTAGGAATGGATAAAAATAATGTGGTAGTTTTTTATGCAGTGGAGTACTACTCAGATATAAAGAAGGATAAGCTTGCGACATTTATAGGTAAATGAATGCAACTTGAGACCATACTCACAAGTGAAAAACAAGTGTAAACACTGTGTTATCTCCCTGATCTGAGAAAGAGTAAATAAGTTCTAAAATGTGTAATAGATATTGTGAAAAAGGAAGAAATTGTTCAAAAGGGAAAAGGAACTAGGATGGATGGAAGAGGAAAGGACAGTAAAGAAGAGGGAAAAAATTCAAGTCAGTTGTACTATTAGTGCCTCTTAGTTCATTAAAATGGAAGATTGTGCTAACACTGATTGCTGAAATTTTTATACCCACATCTTGTGCTCTGAGAATCTACTTTAAAGACAACAGCACATGATATATTAACTATTGTTATTCTCCTATTATTCTGTTATGAAATTTTGTGTTACTTTTTTTCCATAAAATAAAAAAAGAATTTGAGTCTGTGTCTGTTACTTATAACACTCCTGGTTGTGGAATTTGGGGCTGCAAATCCATGGAACTGTGCAGTTCTTTTAAAGTGAAGTGAATTCCACCTTACCGTTCCAGCTTACCCATGAGGTTATATCAAATGCTCCTTTTCTTTCTATTAATTTCTTTTCAGAGTGCCTCAGTCTTGAGGCCTGGGAACTAGTGAGTACCAGATCAGTTCTTCCTACAGGCCACAGACAGGATAGGTAGAGAAATGTGTGGAAGAAGTAGCCCCATGTTGCCCTGTAGTAGATGCCATTTCCTGAGGCATGGTCATCTGTTGTGTGGTTATGAGGCCAGCAATACATCCAGTGCTGAAGGTGCTCCTGCAGACATCACTAGCACAGGCCCCACAGTTGTGCAGATGCCTGAATAAAAGAAAAACCCCAAAGCTCCATGTTAGGATCCATCTTAATCACTTTACTCACTTCTGGGACAAAATGCTCAATGCCCATACTTAAGGGAAAAGAGATTTATTTTGGCTCATATTTCAGAAGTTTCAGTCCTTGCATGGTTGACAGGCTCCAAAGTAAGGTGGCAGCCAGGAAGCAGAGAGTGATGAGAGGGTAGGGAGATAAACTCTTCCAGGATATGCTCCCAGTCTCCTCTGCCCAGACCCTGCCTTCCAACAGCAAGTTATCTATGTTCCCCTGTGACCCAATCATCTTCCAAACACATGAGATTTTGAAGACCGTTTTAGATCTAAACAATGACATTCTGCCCCTGTCTATCAGAAGGCTCATGAGCATCTCTTTATGTAAAATTATTTTAGTCCATCTCTAACAGTCATCAGTCTTAATAGTTCTGGCATTGCTAAAAAGTCCAAGTTCAAAGTTTCCTTTGAGACTTAAGACAAACTCCTAGCCATGAGTCACTGTAAAAATCAAAAATAAAGTTAAACACTGCTGACACACAATGGCAAAGAAAAAAACACTCCTAATCCAAAAGAGAGGAAGAGGGGAATGGAAAGGAATGGGACTGAAGGAAAACTGAAATCTAACAAGGCAAACATTAAATCCCGTAGTTTATGTCTGGCACATGGAGCAAGTTAGCACAATGAGAAGTGAATTCCAAAGGGCTTGTTCAATGCCACCTCAGTGGCATTGCCAGTTGAAATCTTAATGACCACTCTCTTGGGCTGACTCAACTCACTGCCTGTGGCTTTCCTCAGGAGATATTCCACATTCCTGGTTCTTCCAGCTTCCTGAAGCTCCATTGCACTTTTTACTTCATTCTCATAGTTTCATGCACTGCCCTGTTGGGGTCACACTGCCTGGCCTTCCAGGCCTTCCTCTGAAATCTGGATAGTAGTCTCTGAGATACAGCCATTCTTTCAAGCTGCATGTCTGTAAAACTAGCACCACATGGTTGATGCCAAGATCTGCCAACACCTTGGGTAGTAACAGCCTCCTAGAGCCATGACCACAGAGGCCTCTGAGGGCCTGGATGATTGAACACTTTGAAACAAATCCCTGGGAAACAATTCCTGTGTCAGTTCTTTTTGAGCAGGATGTCCTGGGGCTATCATCTCAAAGCAAAGTCTTTCACTTTTGCATTCTAGACCCTGTTGGGGGTAACTTATTCCTGATTCCTTGCAGGCCCTTAAGTAATTTTTCCTATTGTCCTGATGAAAATAGTTAGTTTCTTTTTAATGTTAATTTTTCCAGCAAGCTCTCCTCCAACTTTGTATATTCTAATTTTACAGGGGCTTCTTTTCTGATAAAACTCAAAAGTTTCAAATCATTCAGCTGGGCTGAGCATGATAGCACACACCTGTAATCCCAGCACTCAGGAGGTTGAGGCAGGAGGATTGCCACAATTTGAAGCCAGCCTGGGCTATATAAGTGAGTTCAGTTCAGCTTGAACTACATAGTGAGACCCTGTCTCACCAAAAAAAAAAAAAAAAAAAAAAAAAAAAAAAAAAAAAATTCATTCAGTTGTGTTATTTACTCTGGATTTTCAATGTAACGGTAGCTAAAAGCCACCAACAGTAACTATAACATAGACTGAATGTTGGACTGTCATTGGACTGTCATGAAATTTCCTCTATTGGAATCATTATTCTACCTTTAATCTCATTCTCCCACAAAGTCTCAGAACATGAGAAAAACATAGTAAATTTTCTACCAGAGCATAACATACATGGCCTAGCATACAATTGCCACTGGAGTCCTTTTTCCCAATTGAAATCTCCTGATCCTGAACATTTCCCCATGATTTTTAAATAGTGTTCTGGTCTTCTGAGCTCTAACAAGAATCTCCCACCAAACTTGGCTTACAGTGATATAGGGGAATGAAACTCCCAACCTATTACACATCTATTATGAGTTCATGTTCTCTAAAATTGAAGAATGAATTTTAGGAACAAGGGCTGTTAAGAGCAGAATATATTTATTGAGAGAACTGTCTGAAAGACAGAAGGGTCTTGAGCAGGTTGCCAAAGACTCTGTCTTTTCTAGGGATTTTATAGGGTAAAACCATGAGGTGAGATGGGTCCAAGATGAGGAAAAGTGAGAACTCACAAGGTGGGACAGAACTGTGGTCAACCAATAAGATTAATTGCTCAGGTAAAATTGATTAAATCAGGGACAAATGGGGAAGCGAGTCACGTAGCAAGTGGGCATGCTTATAGAGCAATGACTCTTTCTATATGGGTTTGGGATAGTGACTCCTAGCTTCCTCAAGGTGATCTGTTCCTATGTAGAATATCAATCCCTGTGTGGTTGCATTTGTTTTGCCTTTAGTCTTAAGATCTGGCCCACAGCAGGAAGTGATTGTCTCCTCCAAGGTTGCAAGGTATCCAAACTTCTGCACTGGCTCCTTTGAGGGCCCAGCCCTGTCTGACTGCCTATAATATTTCTAACTAACTCAGCTGCCTGTAACAACAGCATTCTCAGGCTACTTCTCCAGCCAGCATCTCAAAAGTTTTCCAAACTCCTCCCACAAACCACTTCTAAAAGTATTTACAAAATAGGCAAGTCCAATCACAGCAAAGACCACACTTCGCTGCTACCAAAATCTATCTTAGTTACTTTCACTGTCATGGAGACAAAATACTTGACAGTGAGAGTGAAAGGAGAAGAGGTTCCTTTTTGGCTGATGTTTTAGAAGTTTCAGTCCTTGCATAGGCAGCGTCATGGTGGAAGGACATGGGCAGACAAAAGCTGCTCACTTCATGGCAGCCAGAGACAGTGACCCTTCCTTGAACAGGACCACGCCTCCTAATAGCACACCAACCATAGCACCCCAATAATCCCTTTCTAAAACCCTGCTTGTGAGTGAATGAGACTTTGGGGAGACAATGAGATACAAACTATCTTTCCTGAGTGTACTGAAAATAATTGACTTAGAAAAGCAGGCCCATGAGATGGTACAGGTATGTTATCAGAAGTGCAGAAAAACTATGTTCCTGAACAAATAGCTGAAAGATGAGCTTTCTCATTCCTGGCTTTCTTGTCCCAAAGGGTGGCTCAGGACACTCTATTAGTGGACAGGAACAAAGCCCAGGCTGCCTCTAGCCCTAGACAGACCACCCCCCCCACATACTCCATGATCAGGCCTCACATGAGCTTCCCACTGCCTTCTGGGGTTCCAGAGGCTCAAGGCCTTAGTAAATAATTAAGCATCCTAAATTCCATGTGAAACCAAGACCAGACTTGCCATTTTCTCCTGCTATGAAGATTTTTTAATGAGGTCGAACCCAGATGAGTCCAGAGTGCCAAGAAGCCTGGGCCATCTCCCCAGGTGACAGAAGGTGCTGTTGGACCTCACATTGTAGAAATCAAGGACATCAAACCTGTTCATGTCTGGTGCAGAGGTCTGTTAAACAGGACCAGACTTGAGCTACTCTTTGTTACCAGCACAGAGAATGTTGTAATCTAGCAACGCAGAAGGGAAATGCTTAGTGAAGGCTCTGCTCTTTTTCAGCTGAACCTAGGAGGATGGGAAGGTGGGAGGCTGGGCCATCCGTAAGGAGATGCAGCCTGGATCATGGGCTTGGTAGCTTTCAGGTAACGTTGGAAACATCCACAGGAACATGGACCTCAGGGCCTCAGAGCCACCCCAGTCTGAGACAACCAGTTCTCCTTGCAGCATCCTTTGAAGGCCTCTGTTTAGCCCAAAATGGGGCCAGCCCATAAACCAGAGGCCCACTTGGCCTGACTTCACTGTCCCACACCTGTGCCACCAAAGTGTTAAAGGGCTTTGGCTCGACAGTCCCTGTCCTACCAGAAGAGCCCTCAACGGTAGGCAGGCTCAGAAGCATGCCTGAGAAGTCATTGAAAACCAGACTCTAAAATGTCTTTTCTCTTTTAAACACATAAATGTCTTCCTCTGGATGAACACTACCTCCTGGTCCTGGCTCCCAAACACCAAGGTTGGGTGTTTCAGTTAAAAATAAAACTTTAAAAGTGCATGGTCTAAGCTGGTGCTGAGAACAGTGGCTCCAGCGGCACTGGTGGCAGATGCCAGCAAATGTCTTTCTCACTCTGTAATGACAAAAGGTTTGTTAAGAATTCAGTACTTTAGTGAAAGCTAAGGGTGGGTATCACTGGAAGATAATCAAAGAGGGAGGACACACCCACAGTGTGGTTGTTCTGCACAGTGACCACTCAATTTTATTTTGAAGCACGTATCAAAAGCCCACCAGTTCTGACATCGAAGACAGTACATGCAAAACTGCAGAACACATCTCCAAGCACACGCAGGGCTGACCCAGGACATGGCCGCAGAGGATGACTTTGAGGTCTATCTGCAGGTCGGTCGTGCTCCAGAGGGAATTTTGAGGTCTGATCTCATCACAAGTAGGCCAGAGAAAGAGTTGCTTTGTGGCACTGCTGTGAGGAGAGCACACCACTGTGCCTGATCATCTGGAGACCCAGGTGGCATTTATAATTGACACTTGGATGAAAGAACAGGCTGTGTTAGCAAGCCAGATGCCTGGTACTGCACTCTGTCTCTGACCTACCTCAAAACTGAGTATGTGGGAACAATGGCTGTGCCTTGGATCTTCTTGTTAAGAGGCACCAGGCCCTGAAGCCCAGTTTTCCTTCACTAAGGACACAGGCCATGTATTCTCTACCCTTTTATTTGTTCTAATTTTCCATTAACTTTCTCCAACTGCCTGGCACCATGTTGTCTTCCAGTGCAGACAGTGAACAGTGGGAACTAGGGTGACTTTTCCCCCAAGCTTATGCTCACTGGAACTGAAGGGCTTGGCCTGACAGCTGAAGAAGACTCCAGAAGCCTCCCTCTGCCATGAGTTAGTTCCTTCAGGACGCATGCATTGCCAGCTGAACACAGCATAGAGTTAGGACAGAGGAAAGCAGGGCCACACCTCCTTCCTGACCCAGGCTGGACCCAGTAGACCAAGCAGTGAAGTCCCCTAGTGACTCTCCCACCTCCTGTGATAAGAGACCTGAGACCTTGGCCACAACTACAGCACATTTGCTCTGTCTTAGGCACCTGCATCTCCTCTTTCCAGCTCCATTGCCACTGGGGGGGTGGGGGAGAGGAAGTGTCCCAACCAACAGTACAGTATCTGCACCTGTAGGAAAGAACTTGGCCCATTCATGACTTCACCTGGTGAGTCACCTGATCAACCAGCCACCCTGTGCACTAGCACAGGGGTCAGATCTAGCTCCTTACTGGCCCGCAAGGCTGTGCCTGCCTGGAAACCCTGTTCATCCTCACCTCTGTGGGCCACATTGTCCCTGCTTTGCTATAAGAGCAAACCCAATCCTTCTCTGTCCTAGTTGTCAGCTTCCCACCCCTGGTGTTATTATAGGCTTCTGAGTTAGATAGAAATTAATAGGCAGTCAGACAGGGATGGGCCATTGAGAAAGTCAGTGCAAAAGATGAGAACACACCATAAACGTGGCTGGAGGTGCATCTGTTGAAAGCCAGACCTCAAGATAAAGATGTAGTGACCAGGCCTACATACCTTCCTAAGGGATAGACAATAACTCGATACTGTACTGTGACTGGTATCACCTGGTCCAACAAAGTTCAGATAGACATCAGTCACCCAGGTGGATGACCAGAACAACTGGACCCAGTCACTCAGGTGAATGTCTAGAGCATCCAGACCCATCCCTTCCCAAAAATGGTTTTGTTCTTTCCAAGTGCCCTTGCTACCTGGCTCATCTCCCTAATGGATCGATATTAGCTAAGTAACTATATTTATACTCATATAGGTAAACTGTAGTTTTATCCACATTGTGACTTTGCTGTATAAATTACCCCTTGTAAAGAGCCTTGGTGGCAACCCACTTTTGGAATCCCTTCTGTCTTTGGGAGCTATTTCTCAATAGACCTTTCCTACTCTTAACCTCCTTAGTCCTTTAGAATTCAGTCTTTGATTTCAGGGGACATGAACTTGGCACATCTGACATCTGGCAGGTTGGAAGTTATATTTCTCCTATATCAACATGAGGGTAAGGATGGTCCCTCCTTAATCCAGAAGTTGGGTAAAGGTGTCTGCCTGAGAGAGGCTGTCCTGCTCTCTCTGTTCATTGGGTACCGCTCTGTAGGAGAAAACTCATGCAGGCAATGACTAGTGTCAGTACCCACTTTACCTGCCAAGTGGAGACTCACACAAATGCTGACCAAATCAATGGATCAACTGGCTTTGGAGGCCTAGGGGAGGATCTGTCATACTAGCTGATTTGGGAAGCCAGTGCCCAGGCTTTATGAGGCATGGGCAGGCTCCAATCCCAGAACTTGGGATCTGCTCAAGTATGTAAGTAATGGAGAAATGGAATAGCCAAATAGGAAAAACTACTACTCTTCCACCCGAATCTCACTGAGCACTATAAGACATAGGCAAAATGGTCCTTGTCAGGCCCAGCAGGCTGCCAGCACACTGACCAGCAATCACAACATACTCACGTCTAATGTGATAGGTTAGGACCCAGATCCCAGGGCCACTGAGCTGCCAAGTTCACACCCAGCTGCAGTGTTCAAATGGCCTGGACACCACCCCTTCAGTCAGAATGTGGGCTCTGGAGTCCTGGACAGGCTATGGTAGAAGAGGGACCCCTTAGAAATCCGTATTGTCCTCAGGACTGTGCAAGGACAAGCAGGGAAACCTGCTAGTCGGGAGAGGCCATCGGGCCTTGAGAGCACCCAGCTAAATGGTGTTTCTGGGCCTGTGCCAGCCCGAAAGAAGTGGCTGCTCTGAAGACAGCCTGAGCCTTTGGCAGCTAGCAGGGCTCTGGGAACAACCTGTGGAAAGAAACTGGGTAAGAAACATTTGGGAGTGCTCTCCGCAGGCCTCTCTAGGATGCAAAGCAATGGTTCAGTAGAAACGGGAAGAAATAATGGGGGGAGGGGGTAAGAAAGGAATGCAGCACAGGGGAGCTCCTAATGGGACCAAAAATAGTCTGAGATAGGCTCAGCAGCCTGAAGAAACCATGTGGAACAGTGGAAATGAATGACCAGGAAAGCGCCATTCAGCAAAGGTGAATACGAAGGAACCTGGGGACACCTCAAGGAAACGTGCAGACAGAGCTGTGCCTCTCTTCTCCTCCTTGATGCGAGATGATGGTAATGTCAGCCCAGCCACCTTCCCAGGGGTATTTTTTAGCTCAAATGAGATGATAATGTTTGTAAAATAGATTCACAGACCATAAACAGCTGTCAGATGCTCATGGGTTGCCTGTGGCTGCCAATCAATGTGCACTGAAATGAACATGTTAATTCAGCCAACCATGGAATCTCCATGAAGACTGTTTTAAAAATCACTTAGGCTGCAAATGATTTATAGAATGGACATCATTTTGGGGTGTACAAAATGTTGTTTTCAATATATTAATATTTAAAACATATTTAGAGGAGGATGGAGAATCTATCACGCAATCAACAGGCTCTTTAAAGTACAAGTGTTTCAAATGAAAACTAATGAATTTTTAATTGATTTAGTCTCAAGTAAGTGCATTTCAGTGTCTTTGGAGAAAACCTTTTAGAAAACTTCTCATGTCTGCCAATATATAACATTTTAAATGACATTCAGTATAAGAGACAGTTACATTATGTAATTCAATCTGTGCTTCCCACTCCAAAATTGGCAAAAAGATGTAGAAAAACTGAAGTAACTTCCATGAGGAAATATTTTCTTTTCCTAAGAAAACAACTCCAGTCTTCAGTTCCAAATTAAATTCCAAATAGACAGTAAATATGTGACCACGTCAATTATGCCAAAACTGCTGAACCATTCAGGGAATGGGCAGCCTTGATAGCCTTTCAGGCACATCGGCCTATTTCCTGGATGGTCACGGTGACGAAGGAGGTGTATCCACCACAGACACCAGGCCAGGTGCGGAAACTCAGGCCTCGTGAAGATGTTCAGCCATGCTTCAAAGGAAGCGGGGAGCCGGGGAGTAGCCTGCCAAGAGAGCACTGCAGACGCTCATCACGGGAGCAGTGTGGCCTGAAGAATCTGTCTGGAGCCTTGGGTTGAGTCCTCACTGTCACCCAGAATTGATTATTTCCTTGAGATTCTTCCCAAGGCTTTTAAATTAACATGTAGATTAAATCCCTTCTGTGGAAGGACTGTCTCCACCAAAGTCGTTATGGGGAAAATTAGAAGGCAGCTTTAAATATCTTCTCAGAAGTCTTTTCTTTCCTTGGAGATGAAGTGATTGCCCTGTGACAAGATGGTTAATTAGGGCATGTCCACTGCTCTGCCCTCTCATCGAAGTTCTCATAAGCATGTTGGGGTAGTGTGAGTTTTTATCATTTGGGCGTTGGGCTTGGGCACTTGTGTGTTCCAGGTGCTCTGAGAAAGCAGAAGCAAGGGGACAAGCCAGGTGCCCTGGCTCAGCCCACAGGCAGCCTGGTCGGGAAGCCCACAGTGATGATGGGCCTTCCTAAGCCTTTAAATAAATTTGGGATAAATTACCTGGTGCATGTGTACAGAAGATGCCAGACTCTTCCTTCCAGGATACAGTGATGCTCCAACTACACACACCTGCCTGACCAGGTGACATAGGGGAATGAAACTCCTGACCTACCATATGTCCAGTATGAGTTTGTGTTCTCTAAAATTGAAAAATGAATTTTATGAACAATGGAGTGAAAGAGTTTTGCCCTAGAATAAATGACTGTATGGTCATGGCGGTGGTCTAACATGGCAGAAGGCCAAAGCGGAAATGCTTACCCCTTCCTGCTTCTTCCTCAGCCCTAATTACAACTCCCCTTCCTGCTTTCGTGTGCAATAAATTTCAAGCAGCTCCTTGTGCGTCACCAATGCCTGCCCTAAGCACCACCCAGTCAGAGGTTATAGATATATCCCATGCCCCACGTTCTGGTCAGAGAAAAACCAGGCTGGCTATAGTCATGGAGTTCTCTCCACATCCTCGGAATAAAGGCTACTTTTTACTTATACTTTCTCTCTTTTTGCTCCGAAAACCTAACATGGAGGTTAAGAGCAGAATATATATTTACTGAGAGAAAGAAAGCTTCTGTCTGAAGGACAGAAGGAGTCCCAAGTGGGTTGGAAGTCTTTTCTAGGGACTTTTATAGAGTAAAATTATGAGATGAAATGGGTCCAAGGTGGGGAAAACTGGGAACTCACAAGGGAAGCATAAGGTGGGACAGACCTGTGGTCAACCCATAAGATTAATTGCTCAGGTAAAACTGATTAAATAAGGAACAAATGGGAAAACCAGTCAGTCACATAGTAAGAGGGCCTTCTTCACAGCAGGGACCCTTCCTGTAGGGGGTAGGATGCAGACTCCTGACTTCCTCAGGGTGAGAGAGAACTATTTGCACTGTGGATCCTTAGGATGTGGCTATATTTGTTTTGCCTTTAGTCTTTGAGATCTGGCCCACAGCAGAAGGTACCTGTCTCCTCAGAGGTCACAAGGTATCTGAACTTCTGCTCTGGCTCCTTTGAGGGCCCAGCCCTGTCTGACTGCCTGCAATATTTCTAACTAACTCAGCTGCCTGCAACCCAAGCCCTTGCCAAGACTTGGAGGGTGTGGACTTGAATCCCCTCCATCAGCCCATAGCCAGGACAGAGCTGCATGTAGAGCACAGTTGGCAGCTCCCACCCCAGTCTTCCCTGAAATATCAGCTGTACCCCAAGAGCATGATCGAGCTGATATTTCCTATGAAGCATAAATTTTAATGAATTTGCAGCCTTCCTGTTAACTATAGCATGATATGAACCTTAAAGGAAACACATTTGCAGCAAGACATAGGAAAAGTGAAGCACCGTACAGAATGAAGCATCCTTTCTTGATCTCAGCTGTTGTGAGTCACACGGGTATGACCTTGCGTGTGACCTTGCCACTGCCTCCTCGAGTCCACTGCTTGTTGGGGACCCAGAGGATATACAATCATATTTTACTATGCTGAGGACCAGGCTCTGTGACTGGGGCCCGTGGTCTCTGCTTCAGGAACAGGGAAAAGTATGCAAAGGCCTGTGCTTCCTGGCTGTGCCGAGAAGGCTCTGAACTGCAGCATTCCCAATCCAGAGGACACTCTGAAGAACGCAGGCTTATTGATACGGAGAAGAACTTGCTGTCCATCACTTTGTTCTGCAACTTACTGCAATCGTTTTGGAAAAGTACACCACCCCTTCTCCTGTGCTTCTCACTTTCTAATAAAAACGGAGAAACTCTGGAGATTGCGGTGCTTGTCCACTAAAGGCCAGTTCTTCTTGGTCCCCTTGTACTTTGAATATCGTTTTTGTCTTTATTCGTTCTCTGCAGCTTCACCCTCAGGTATGCAGGGGTCTGAGCAGTCCCGGCGATCGCCCACAGGCATTGGAATCTCCAGGGAGGGGTCTGCGGCCCCTCCCCGCATCCCCTGATCGGGATGTTGGCACAAATCCATCATCCTCTTGTGCATCTCTGGCCCCGGTTTCACTGCTTATCACACACCCCAGTGGCTTCATCCATCTATCCTCCTGCATTCAGAAAGTGGGTCCCCAGGACCCAGGAGTGTCATAAGTTGAATAGTGACCCCATAAAGATGTGTCCCTGTCTTATCTCCAAACCTGGTTAGTGTAGCCTTACTTGGAAAAAGGCCCTTAACCAATTTAACCGAGAGACCCTAGATGAGATCATTTTGGGTTGTCCATGTGGCCCTATGTTGAATGACAAATGCTCTTATCAGAAAAAGGAGAGGTATATTTGAGCTAGGATAATCGCATGACTATGGAGGCAGGGGGACCAGAGAGATGGAACCGTGAAACATCAGGAAACATCAGCAGCCATCAGAAGATGGAAGACGTGGGATGGCATCTCCTGCAGAGTTCCTGGAGGGGCACTGCCCTGCCCCTGCCTTGTAAACGAATTGGCTTCTGAGGTTTTCAAGCTTGCTGGTTTGTGGTCCATCTGTTCTGGCAAATCTGAGAAACTCATTCAGAACACTACTTCACTTCCTCCCTGTGGTTTTTATTCATGGTCAGAGTGCAATGCTTGGTTTTAAGTGAACATTTCCCTTTTTCAATGTGGTTTTAATAAGTGAGAACTACTCCTTAAATTGAGGCAAAGAAATGGCATCAGGCCAGCCCCAGTCATTTGTGAAATGTTCGTGGTCTGAAAACCTCCTTCCGCTCTGTGGGTTGGCTCCTTTCCCACTACCCAGGCCTGACAGTGAGGGGGTCCAGCTCAGACCTGAACCTTTAAAGTAATAGTTCATAAGCAAGCTAACCCTTCCCTGCCCTGTGCTCCAGCCTGACACCTGTTGGTTTCCACTTCCTGCTCAGTCTTCCTGGAGCATTTGCAAATGTCTACACATGTGTCCACTGAGGCTGGACCCCTGACAGACACAGAGGAGTCTCCACTTATACCAGTGGCACCATCATGGAGGCAGAGTATAGGGCAGGGACCTGTGCAGCCCTGTAGATGTCCACCTGGGCAGTTGGTACCTGGACCTTCAACTACTCTTTGCTGCTGGTGCTGGAACAGGGTTTTTGAGCTACCTGAGCCTATATAGAAGCAAACATGCTCTTATAAAGGCATAGAAGTCAACTGAGACCCAGGCTGGACCCATCATGCTCTACCTGTGTGGTGTCAAACTTCACAGACAGGCAGGAGAGAGTGTTAACATATACCGAGACTCCACCGGGCATGGGGAACCAGCTTCCCACACCTCATCCCAAACTACTCACAGTGCACAGGCATGGGGGGGGACAGCTTCCCACACCTCACCCCAAACTGCCCATAGTGCCCAGGCAAGGAAAGCCAGCTTCCTACACCTAACTCCAAACTGCCCACAGTGCACAGGCATGGTGGGGACAGCTTCCCACGCCTTCACCCCAAACTGCCCACAGTGCACAGGAATGAGGGACAGCTTCCCACACCTCACCCCAAACTGCCCACAGTGCACAGGCAGGGGAGGGACAGCTTCCCACACCTCACCCCAAACTGCCCACAGTGCACAGGCATGGGGGGACAGCTTCCCACACCTCACCCCAAACTGCCCACAGTGCACAGGCATGGAGGGGCAGGTTCCCACACCTCACCCCAAACTGCCCACAGTGCACAGGCATGGGAGGGACAGCTTCCCACACCTCACCCCAAACTGCCCACAGTGCACAGGCATGGAGGGGCAGGTTCACACACCTCACCCCAAACTGCCCACAGTGCACAGGCAATGGGGGACAGCTTCCCATGCCTCACCCCAAACTGCCCACTGTGCACAGGAATGGGGAACAGCTTCCTATGTCTCACCCCAAACTGCCCACTGTGCATAGGAATGGGGAGGCAGGTTCCCACGCCTCACCCTTAACTACCCACAGTGCACAGGAATGGGGGACAGCTTCCCACGCCTCAGCCTGAACTACCCACAGGGCACAGGCAAAGGTGCAGGATATGAAGAATACCAGGCACCTCCCTGAGGGAATCTAATCAAGACAATTCCTTGCAGACGTTCCCAAAGGGGGAGAATAAGAGCTGAAACAGCAATGTAAGTGGCCTCTGGAACATTTGTGGTTGGAAACCTTGTGAAGGGAGGTACGAGGCAGCTTGGGAGTGAGATGCTCCCACACAGACTTCCCTGAACTCATGGGGTTAAAGCAGCTATTTCCGTGGCCCTGATTCTGCTGGCTCTTCTGTCATTCATGCAGCAGCTCTTCTGTCGGCTGAGTTCCAGGGCATCTTGTGCTCACCCATAGCTCCCCCTCCCCAGCAGGGCAGCCTGGCCAGAAGGAGTGACTGTGGTCAGTTTAAAAAACTGCTACCATGGTGGACAAAAGGGAGTGCATCAAGCTACAGAGGATGTACACGTGGGACCCACAGCATGACAGGATGGAGTAGCGCTGGGGCTGTCACCTCCAGGGATGGAAACTTTGCCAAAAATGTTTGGCGTCCCTCTATCCCACCTGCTCCCGTGATCTACTCACTCGGCTCCTGTCCTCACCCATGAGCAGCAGTAGGGGCCCCACACCTTAGACACAGCTGCCTCACCCCTCGTGGCAGAACCTGGAGGCAGGAGCCACATCCTGCTGTCCACAGCAACAAACCTGGAGTGTCACAAGTGCCTGTTTTGGTTGCAGAAGCGTGGTGCTGTCTGTCAGGAAATGTCTTCACCTTGCCCTTTGCCTTTTGCTTTGCATCACCAAGTGAAACTTGTTCCTGCAGCTGACTTCACTCCAGCAGGAGCATGTGAGCCAAGTCCTGTTCCTGGGGCTCAATGGTGACAAATACAGGGACCACAAGGGCCACAGGACAAACTGTGATGTTAAAGGTGAGAAGGTAGTTGATCTCATTAACGGAAATAACCCCTCAGCCTGGAGAGTGGTTCCAGGAGCAGATGAAGAGGAGGGAGCTCGTGGAAGAGGGGCTAGAGGGCCAGGGTGCAGGTCTCTGTCCTCCCGCAGCCCTCACAAGGGGTCCACTGATAAGTCACAGGCTGAATGTGTATACTCAGACTCTTCAGTTTCAGTATCACACCTGGAAAGGATCCAGGGAAAGAAAGGACAGCTCTGCCTTGGGTGTGGCAAGGGCAGCCCTCTCCCTGGTCCTGGAGGCTGGGCTGGCTTCCATTTTCCTCATTGTACCACATACCATGACTAACAAGTCAAGATTCACTGGCCCCACATCTTGACTGTGTCACCTCCCTGCACCTTCTCACCTAGTAACTCACATGTCTCCCTTCAGCCTTGAGGCCTGAAACTTGGAGAGAACCTGGTGGACCTGGGTAGCAAAGCAGTGCCCACCCAGAAGGAGGCGAGGACCTGTAGCCTGAAGGTAGGGGAGGCCTGGGGCAGATAGCAGCTTCCCGCTGAGGACAGGACCTTGGCAAGGTATGGATATGCCTCATAATCTTGCCACCTGCTTGCTTTTGCAACCTACGACCTTGTGTCTTGGGACCCTGGTATGTCCCTGCCGGGCACAGAGAGACGGGAGCTCTGTCCTGCACTTCCCAGCAGAAATGGGAGAGTAGCAGCTCCCTGTGCTCACCTGTCCTCAACAACCCCCCTCACTGCCGAAGGGCTGCAGGTCAGGAGCTGGGGCCCAGGGGCCGCTCCTCTCCTAGGAAGGTGCTGAGTCTCCCCACTAACATATTTTCTTGGTGTCTAAACATGTCTCGTGTTATGGACATATCCACTGTTTCCTGCAAAATCATGTTTAAAAGTTGCAGAAACATGAGCTACTGCTCTATAGAATATCAGTGAGGGGCCAAACCACAGTCACAGGGCAAAACCTGTGTCTGCAGCATTCCAGGACAAGGGCTAGAGTGCACCTTCTTTGGCCCTGACATGTGGGTTCCAAGCCTAGGAACAGGAAATGGGTTGGGGTCACATTTATGGAGTGAAAACACCATGACTCTGTAGCAGCCAGCATGGAAGATAGAACTTTATTTTCAGGGAGGTGAAGCTAACAGGGTGGAATTTCTTGGTCAGATGCCGTGCTGCCCAGGAGGGCTGTATAACCGACTGGCCATCCCCAGTCAGGAGGATCTGACTTCCTCCACTTCCCTGGAATCCACAAAATCTATGCCAAGTGGAGAGAAGAGACTGCAAACACACTGCCTGTGAGGGATGCTGTCTCTGGACAGTGATCCTGGCTCTTTTCATCTAAATGACCATCATGATCCTTCATTTAGCGGATTGTTAGAAATTCTATGCACATCACTCAAGTGTTGAATAATGAATCAGACCATCCTGTTATGATTAATTTTTTTAAATGAGCTATTTGCATCTGGTGATTAATTACAGCCAGCCCAGTTGGCCCTGTGGGGCTGGAGCTGGAGGAGGGAGCTGTCTTCTCAGACTGTGCACCCAGGCCTTGCTCCAGGGGCTCAGGTTCACAAACACACCTGGGGCCCGACTCTGCCACTGGGCTTGAGATGCTAGGACACAGTGGCAAGTATGGAAACCCAAGGCCCAAAGCCAAGGCATTCAGAATCCAAGAGACAGTGTTTTCTTTCCTCTCAGCCAAGGTGTCAGAAACGCCACATTTCCTGTGAATGTTCCTGCTGTGGAGAGGCCAGCTCTGTCTGTTAGTAGCCCTCAGTATCTGTGGAGAATATCCAAGGCTGGGCCCTGTCTTGCCAAGGACCCATGTTAGGCAAGTTCTGCTTCAAAGGTGAAGAGGGATCCTAGTGGGGGTGTGATGATCGAGGTCCACGAGGAGGCAGCAAAACTGTGCAGGTCTACTGTGGCCTCCCAATCCAAGACTTTCAAAGTCTGGGCCCCTCAACTCAAGCAGTTGGATGTGTGAATACAGAGGTGTGAATACACCACACTATCGTCACCATGTGCTCCTAGCTGATGAGCTAATGCCACATCCACCTAGAAGACAGCACCAGGGTTCATCATCCATGACACACATTCCCTGTGGTCCTGCACAGCGGTGCCTAAGCCATTGATGTGTCAGTCAAGGGGGCCAGTGTCTCCTCTGTCCTTGTTGACCTTGAGGAGAATCATCCTGGAGGCCTTTGCTGGGAAGCCATCCAGCTTCTGATACAGATGTGTACCCTCCTGCAGGAGCCCCCAGAACCCAAGATGGTCAACGAGTACACTTGGGATATGAGAATCAGACTTCTGTCAGGGTAACATTTGCATTTCAGCTGCCACACTGGCATGCTGGCCTCCTAGAGAGGGCTATGCTTGTCCATAAACTGCTGAACTCTCAAGGTCCTCAATGCTGACTAGAGAGTCTCTGGGTATGGGGCGATGGTCTGGAAAGGAACTTCCCATTGTGCTGTGCCCTTGGGAATTGGGTAGTTTAGAGGACAACTCCAGAAATTTCCCAGGAGCCAGGAAATGGACCTAACAAAGCCAACCAAATAGGATGTATTACCATACTTCTAAGACATCTATCAAAGTGAAACACTGAAAATATCTTAGAAATATAACTTTCCCTTTTTTTTTAATAACTTTCCCTTTCATTGAACATGTCATCAGTTCTAGCTTTGCAGCTAAAGCTGGGTCACCCCTAAGAATGCTCTCACTTCCTGAGCATCAGCCTCAGAAGGCCAGCTCTGCAAGCCACCAGGTGGCAACTCAGTCCCATCCCCAGAGCTGAAATATAGTTCATTTTCCTTCACTGCTCCTCACAGCTCCAAGTGACATTGCGGAGGGTGTCAGGATTGCCCTCAGCACAGCACAGCCCCCCTTTGGGGGATTGATCCAGGTTCATGACAGAAAGTTCTACTGTCCAGCTCTGCTGGGAGGAGGAGGATGCAAAGCCTGGATACCTCCCCCTCAGGATGCCTCCTCCTACATAGATGACCTCCCAGCCAAACAACACCCCGTACACACACACACACACCTGGGTGTCTACCCCTCCATGCCTGGATGCTGTACTCCCATAGTACTAGGGACTCTGGGTCCTTGTCATCTGGTGTGCTCTTCATGAACCTGTAGTACAAGCACCTTGGGGAGGACCAAAGGGGGATGGGAAGCCATGACAGGTTTTACCTCAGCAAAGAACATGGAAATCCTGAGCTCAGGAACCTGGCAGGATTCATAGTTTTTATCTATTAATTCATTCATTCACAGACTCCGGCTGAGTATTACATCAGGCTGCCCAACCCTGCTTTCAGGTCTCAGGGGACCAAAAAATCAATGGAGCCATATGGCCAAGAGGCAAGGATCCAGAGGAAACATCAGTCCCACATGGTCCCCACCAGTGTTCTACTTGCCAGGAATCAGGCCAGGAAGTTCTTGCTCCCTGCTGTCTCTCCCAGATCCCCCAGACAGTTTGTATGGTTGACACAAAGCTGATAGTTAATGTCCCTCCCCAAGAAAGCAACATGGCAGATCCTTCATGTTCCCATATTTTGCTGTTTATGCTCCCAGATAGGTGTTGGCTCAGGGGAAGAGCTGGTGCAGGAAGCTTCAGGCTGCCAGCACAGGCAGGGCCAGCTGCTTGCCTGCCCAGGCCTGTCTACCTGCAAGGCTCACTGGGAACCTCACAGTAGGGCCCACCTGAGTGCAGTACCTATGATCTGGGAAATGACCTCAGAGGCACAGGTGGTGTCCTTCTCTAGTAACTAACTGTCCCAGAGAAATCCTCTCTGCACTTGCAACATGTGCTTGGCCAGAGTGGCCTCCCTGAGTCAAGGTGCTTGCCTGGTGACCTGTTTGGGGCCCTGACCCAGAGCTAAGCCTTCACTGGCAGTTGGGAAGAGCCCCAGACTCCAGCATCAGGCTTCTCTGAGACTGGCTGGAATATGTTATCCAAATTTTATCCAAATGCAAATTTATTTTATCCAGTTATAAACTCATAATTGCTGAAATTCTTTAATAGTGACTTGGTTTTTTGCAGAGAGAAAAAGATATTTTCTTGTCTTGGAATGATCTAAAATATATCCATGAAACATCTGTAAAGTCACAGAATCTTAGCCTCTAGAGGAAGCAGATCATAACCATGTCCATCACTCATGGCTGGGCACCCAGGAGGTCCCACAATGATGGAACATTATCCTAAGACACCCAGCCTCCCCTTGCTGAGTGCATTCAGAGATGGTCACTGGAGGAGAAGGAGGAAAGCAGGCAAGAAGCCAAGTAAACTGGCCATCATGGAAGCCAGAGGCCCACACAAGGTCCAGGGAGGACATCTGGACTTGCAGTGTGTGAAAGTGGCTGACCGGGTCTGCTCTCACAAGTCTCAGGTGGTAGTTTCCAAACCACCTTGTACTGAAATACCTGCATGTGGTATGCACTGCACAGACTCTGAGTTTTTCTTTCCTTGTGACCACTATGTCCTCAGCCCTGCTGCAGGATGATCCTTGCTCAGCATCATCACTCCCAGAGCTCCGCTCTGCTTTGCTCCTTTGTGGGCTTGAAAATGTAATAGAGTGGTTTAGAGCCAGGTCAAATCCTGAAATATCCCCTGTTACTGATAAGGCTGAGGGCTGAGCAGTCAGGAAGCTACAGACATCTTTAGATCTCACAAATGTGATAAAGAAAATCAGTGACATCAGTGACATCGGTGACAGGTGGGTGAACCCACGGAGCCCATCCTTGTGTAAGCCCAAGTCAGCTGTCCAGAACCCCAGCTGTGGCCTCAGAAAATGCCCAGAGGTCTTCCTGAATCTTCTTGCCAGACAAAAACCATCCTTAGCTCATGTGCTATTGCCGACTTTCAGGTCCATGAGGCTATCTGTGAGTTCTAGTTCCCAGGCTCTGAGGCTTGTTCATAGCTACACAGTCTGATTGAGGTATAAAATTGAAACTGAAGATGCCACACTTTGCAGCCTACTAGCTGGAATGTTTTCAGGGCTCTGCTCCAGGTTCCAAAAACAGGCATCCTGGAAGTACCTTGGGACCTGCCATATTATGGAGGGTGGTGGTCCTTCCAGCAGAAGGTATTTGGTCCACTCTGGAAAGAGGCCTCTGGGATAGAATGACCCTCTTGTCTGCAGTGTGATCCTTTGAGCATGGTGGTCCTGGTCCCCAACAAAAGGATCAGTTCCTCCCCCTTGTTCCGCTATGCTCCTCTTTCCCTCGCCCAACACTAGGTGGCTAGACCAGCTAACTCATTCTGCTGCCAAACTGTTAATTAACATGCACTAACTAAACTCATCAGCAGCACACAGACAGGATTCTGCACTGTGATTTCTCCCACTGGTGTATGGGCTTCAGTTGCCCAAAGGGCTGTGTTTTCTGCCACCTACACTTCCCACCCTCTTATTCGTAGGCAGCTAGGAAACTTTGGACAGTAGCACTCTATATTCATGTCACGCGAGTAAATTCAGCTCTTTGGGTTTTGCATGCGTGTGTGTGTGTGTGTGCGTGCGTGTGTGTGTGTGTCTGTGTGTGTGTGCGTGCCTGCTCTTTCAAAGGAAGAAAACATCTTCAAATAAAAATTGGTTTAGCGAACGAAGCACAGGCCAAAGAGGAAACTTTTAATTTTTTAAGTCTTCTGCGCATTGTTGTTCAACACCTAGACTAATGGGATTTGAAGTGGTACAAGGCATGAATACTGATTCTGTGCTGCTGCAAAGTAAGTCAGCAGAGTGAGCCCGCACAAGCATGTTCCTGGGATGCTGCTGAAGGGCTCAGCTTACCTTAGAGGCCAGCCAATAGAAAGGTCTGGGTTTCTTGTGAGGATTTTCTTGGGTTACAGACTCACCGTTTTCAGAATGATCTTATTCTTTATGTGTCAAAACATATTGCATGATAAACAATAAACAGAGTAGCTTCTCCCTGGTCCCATGATTTAGGACTCCAAGAGAAAGTTGTGTCTTAGTTAAAATATGTTTAGGATCCAAGCTACCTTCAGCAGTGGCTGGGAGCCCTGCTCTTCATCAGGGGAGATTGACCAGGAAGCCTTGAATGGACTTTGGACCCCTCATTCACAAGTATCCCCTGCCTCTCAGAAATGCCACTGGTATTAGGCCAGCAGAAAAAAACATTGCCAAAAGGTTCCTAGGTTCTGGGTAGCACCAACCAACAGAAAAACCTCTGCTGCATAGAAAAAGCAGCTGAAGAAGGCAAATGTGGGTGGATGGATGTTGAATGGATGACCTTCCTCACCATAAACATGTTATCTGAAAGCATTCTACAATGGCCAGCAGCTCTGCCACCATGTTCCATTCTTCATACCAGCTTAAATACATCCTAAAAGATTTTTTTGGTCTTTCTATCCTTTGCTAATATGGCATTTTCTGCAGTTCAGGCCAAGAAATAACAGTTTTCCTAAGCTGCTCTGCGAATGTACCCTGGAGGCCACTCCTGCCTCCTCTCATCCTGCAATTTCCTCTCCAAGCATGAGGTTAAGGAAGGCATGAGTGGGTGGTCCTACAGTCCCTGCAGATCTCAGCCTTTCTGCCATCCTGTCTTGATCCCAGTGATACAGTCACCTTCAAATACATGGGACTTATGGGGGACATTTTTATCAAAACCATAACATTCTGCCCCTGAAAGAACATCCATCTCATTAGGCAAAATGTATTTAGTCCGTCTCTAACAGTCACCAAAGTTTTAATAGTTGAGAAGTCTAAATCCAAAAGAACATGATATAAAGGACAGAATAACTGGGATAAGGGAAAGGAGAAAAGGAAGAAAGGAAAAGATTATATTTACGTTAGTAAACATATATAAAGGTATGTATGTATATGCAAGATTGATAACTATACTATCAGCCTCTGGTTAGTTCATCAAAAAGAACAATTTGTGCTGTCATTATTTGATTGATTATTTTTGTGCCTAGATCTTGTGACCTGAACAACTACTAAAATAACAATATGCAATATATTAACTAGTGTTAATTTCCTACTATTTTTTTTGAAATTCTGTATCATTTCTATCCTTTTTCTCTATTATGCTTTTTAAAATAAAAACAAAAGTCTCCTCTGAGAGTTGAGGCAAACTGTTAGTGTGACTCCCTGTAAAAATAAAAGACAACATACAGTACTTCCAACATGCACTTTCCCCAAACATTCCAAAAGTGAGAAACAGGGGCATATCAGGAATGGGACCAAGGCAATACCAAAATCAAGCAGGGTAAACATTAAATTTTGAAGCCCTGTGTCTAGCATCTGGGGTACACAATGGTGAGATGTGAACTCTGAGGGTCTGGATAGCTTTGTCGCTGTGGCCTTTGTTATTGCAATCCCTCCCCACCTACACTGGCCTCTATCTTGGCTGACTCTGCTCATTTCCTGTAGTTTTCCTCAGCAAAGGTTCTATATTTCTGGTATCTCTAATTTCTTGGGCCTATACTGTACCTTTAACCACTCATAGCTTCACTCTAATAGCTGTGTGCATCACTCCCACTGCCTGCCTTCCCAAATCTTTTTCTGAAAGCTGAGTGGAAACCTCCATGACCCCATAACTCTTGCACTCTTCATGATTATAAAACTAACCCCACATGGATGGACAATACTAAGGTCTGCCACAAGGTCAGGCAGTAGCAACACCCTCTTGATCTTGGCTGCGGCAGTCTGAATGCCTGAATGGCTGAACTCCAGGATACAGTTCTTTAAGAAGCCCTGAATGAGTAGATGTCTCAGGCCTCACTTTTCAAATTAAATATTTATAGTTCTGTATCCTTGAGCCTATGAAGAGTGGGGTCTTGCTGATTGCTGAGGTACTCTCAAGACATCTTTCTTCTTGACCCTGTACAAATTTTTGTTTCATTTTAATGTCTATATTTTCAGCAACCAAGCTCTCCTTTGCCCCATTTTACAGATACTTCCTTTCTGGCCACCATCAAAACTTCTTATATCTGTCAACTCTGCTTTTCGCTTTTGATTCTCAATATAAATCTGAATAGAAACAGCAAGCAGTACCCATACCACAGCCTGAACATTGGGCTGCCTTAAACTTTTCTTTGCCCTTAATCTCAGACTCTTGCAAAGTCTGAGTACACAAAATATAGACAAATTTTCTTCCATAGAATAACACACATAGTCCAAGTGTCAGTGGAATCCTCATTCCTATCTGAAACTTTCTAAGCCTGGCCTTTACCAGTGGCATTCTTATCATCATTCTAGTCTTTTGAGATATTACCAGTATTGCACATTAAGCACAACTGACAACATTCTAGGCCTGTAACCTGCATGTCCAAATCTCTCCAAACTCCTCCCACAAACCAGTGACAGCAGCTACTGAACTACAAAGTTAGATACAGTCACAGCAGTGACCATACTCTGGATACCAATGTTCTGCATTATTTTTTCCATTTTTGAGATGTGGTGCCTGTCAACAAACTTCAAGGAGAAGAAGTGTATTTTGGCTCATAGTTTCAGTGGGTTCAGTTCATGGTTAGAAGGCAGAAATGGCATCATAAAAGGGCAAGGCATTGGAAGGCTGTTCACATCATGGCAGCCAGGGAGCAATGATCAAAAGGAGGATCTGGGGACAAGAATAGAGCCTTCCAGGTCATGAACACCATTGCCCTTCCTTTTCTGACAAGGTATCACCACCCACCTTCAGCTACTAAACTGATCAATGGATGAATCTACTGATGAATGTAGTACCCCACACTCTAATCACTTTCCACTACATGAAATGTTTCGGAGACATTTTAGATCTAAACCATAACACTCATCTTTCCCATACATCCCACAGGATTTGTTCTTGAGTGCCTTTGGCTTTATGACCAGGCCTGGGGGGACAGAGGGGGATTTGGGCAAGATGGAGTTCCACCCTGCAGTGCCTACCTCAAGAAGGGTCATAGGCAAGCAGCACATTCCATGGGTGAAAGAAAATGGCCTGACATCAAGGACCAGTCCCAACTGGCTTCATCCTGCCAGGGTGTCACAGTGAGCCTGGTTGGCCCATGGCTCCTTCTGTATCACCCACAACCTACCAGACTTAGGGGAAAGGTACAGATGGAGTCCTTGAGGGGGACAAGGCCAGCAACAACTCCTCCCCCTGAGTCACATGCCCCTATCGTTGGCAAATGACCATGATTTAGCGAGATACTCAAACCTTCAACCCTGAGTTTTTCAGAGTCACTTCCTCATAAGCTTGGTACTAGGTAATAAGATGGAAATCCTCCCTTCCACTCATGGCTCTAAATCCCATGATGGCTCTGCCACTTAGCTTCCCTGAGGCTTCAGGCCACCTACCCCTTGATCAGTGGGTAGGTAAGAGCTGCAAGGGGCAGTAAGAAATGTCAGGAGCCGGGTAGGATTTCTCTCATAAGTCACAGGAGGTCACAGTAATGGCAAAAGTCAGGGGCTGAGAAGTAGATGCCGATCCTTGGTAAAAGTATCTGGGAAATGACCTTGAACCTGGTAGAGCTGCCACATTTGCAAACACTAAAAGCTGCTACTGACACCGCTTTCCACATCAGTGAGTGTCAGGCTATTGTGATTACCCAGCCCTGTAGCCCAGTCCCACCCACCCTGGCTGCCACCATAGAGGTCATACTTAGTACAGGTGCTGAATTTAGAAGGTCGACGAATGAGCACTGCCCATCCTCCCTCCTCCTTCTAGGGCCCCCACCCAAGGACAGCCCTGGCCACCTTTGCTGGGCATCATGACCCCATTGTTGCTGGGCTTCAGGTGGCAGAAACCTGGAAGTGTGCTCTCATGTCACATTTCTGACCCTGCTGGGGTGGGCAGGCATAAGAGACCACTGCTTTCAGTGTTGTGCTGCTTCTGTGCACCTGAGTTCAATGATGTAGCTGAGTGCTTGAGGCTCCGTGGAGAAGCCGGATTGACCTCAGCTGTGCTGCTAAACTTCTGGAGCCCTTTCTCCACCCTTCCACCTGCTGAACTGACACAATCGCCATAGGCAGAAGAGCAGGTGACAGGATGAGCAAACAGGGCTTAGGGGTGGATTCTGCTACAGAGAATCCACCAGTAGTGGGAGGAGGGGAACTCAGGAACACCCAGGCTGCATTGGGAAAGTTTGACCAAAGTCATAGGACAGGCAGGGCAGGTACCCAAGGCTGGGCACTGGCCTTGTCCCAGTCCTCCGTGTCTTTCTGGTAAGTTCACCAGAAATGGAATGTTACAGACCCTGGTAAAACGGCTCCAGTCAGTCTGTGACCAGTCACAGCACACTCAGTATTTAAGAACGATCCAGTGAACTCATTATATAGCAGCAGGGAAGCTTGATTTCACCCTCAGTTCCTGGTGGCAGCCAGGTCCGTGGTTTGTTACTGGCCCAGTTGCAGCCAGCAGCCGGGAGGGTCTGCAGCAGGCTTTGACTGGGTGCAGCTCAGATGCTGCCCCAACACGGCTTCAAGGTCTCCTCAAGTGAGAACACCTGAATCTTGACCAGACGGAGGAAGAGCTGTTATCTGTCCACAGTGTCTTGTGCTGGCTCACCAGTGTCATATTTTGGAGAAAAATCTGTGCACAGAGGCGTTGACCCTTTCTTGTTATCCCTTGTGGCTTTATTATGTCTTGTTGCCGGAACCATCTCAGTCCCCATCAGCTTGCTTGGGAAGGGTAGAGAAGAGCCCCCCAGCAGGACCCCTGTGACTTTGTAGGTCACAGAGGCCTTGCTTCTAGATAAGTTCACAAGGCCCAGCCTTGGAGCACAGATCCTGCCTTATCCACAAACAGACACTGGCAGGGTTTTCTCTGGGATCCCAGTGCTAGGTGTGACACTCGGAGGGCCCAGGTATGGGTGGAGGACAGTGGAGCCAGTGTAAACCCTGCTAATCTCAGCCAGGCCAGCTCCCCACCCACAGCCAGGGCCCCAGGGCTCTACCAGTGCTGATGGCCTTGTCCTTTCCTATTTTGGGGTCCTGGCTATCCCTGTACCACACACTTGCTCCCGACATAGCCCCAACATCGCAGAGCCTTGAGGCTCAGGCAATGGCGTGATGCAGCCATCAGTCCTGGCAGCACTTTAGCGACTCTCCTTGGATTGAGTGCACCTCTCACCACCTACAAGCACAGTCTTCATCCCACTGCCCACCTTGTAGCCTTCACCAAGACTGGTGGCTGCTCAGGAAGTGGCTGATGCTCAGGGCACAGGCAGTAGATGCAGTGCTTCTAGGCTAGCTGACCCGAGAGTCTAGAATCAGCACAGTAGAGAAAGTGAGGCCATGATAGATAGATGCAGGCTGTTAAGTTGGCCCTGATCTGCTGTTGCGCATGTCCAAGGTGATTCCTGTTTCAGACCAACTGGACCTATACTTTAGTGTGGACACAGGGGCATGCTCTTCCCAGTGGAATCCCAGAGATAAAATGAGTGTAAATGAGACTTGTGTGATTGGAGTGGACGAGTGTGTTTCGGGGTGGAGCTCATTGCTATCCAAACTTCTAGGGAGCTACGGAGCTCTGTACCAGATAGGAGGAATCCAGGCCCCAGAGCCCTGGAGTCCCACACCAGGGACACCTCAGGAACTTACAGACTTAGGATGGCATGAGCAGGTTCTGCTCATGTGTCCCTGTGTCCTCTCCAGTTTTGGGGTGGAGTGAGTGACTGAGTGAGAGGTCCAGTTGGGTTGGGGCTGCAGAGTGAAGGATAACAGCATGTTCCATCAGTCCTGCCCTCCTTGGTCTTCCCAGAGTGCTGGGGTCTTCCTGAGCCCCTTTTCTCTCTTCCATTGTCGAGCACTGAGGATTCACAGTTTGTCAGGCAAAGTGATCTCTCAGTGCTTTGGGTATGGTTTACACCAAGGCTCTGGCAATCAGGCATCCTTCCCAAAGGCCTTTTGGATGCTTGCTGTATTAGTCAGCTTTTCCGTCACTGAGACACAATACCAGACACCTGAATTTAAAGGAGAGATTGATTTTAGTTCATAGTTTCCATCCATGGCTGGTGGACTGCAGGGCAGAAATAGCATGGAGCAGGAAAACTGCTTACATCATGGCAGCCAGGAAGCAACGATTGAAGAGAGGAGCTGAGGACAAGATTACACCCCTTCCAAAAGGCACCACCTCCTAAGAGCACACCCAGCCATAAACTCATCAGTGGTTGAATCCCACACTCCACAGAAATATTCACCAGAGGCACAAGAGGGAGAAAGCCCCCACTGCAAGCCATGCCCAGAATCCATGAGCCCTTGCCAGCACCTACTGACAGCTGCTGGTCCTTCCTCACTGGGGCCCCCAAACAGGAGAAGAAATATCTCCACCTCTCCCTGATTTTTCTCAACCACAAAACCCAGGTCAATCTTCTAGCATGGAGCCAGAATTTACTGATTTTCACTGAGCCAGGAATTTAGTGCCCACATCCTGACATTCTACAGACACTGGTTAAGATGTATTTGTTGTCCACCATCTGTTAGAGAAAGTTCAGCCCTGGCCACTCAGACCGAGACAGAGCCTAAGATCAGCTCACACCACTGATCAGTTGCTGATGGCCACTGTCCCCTCAGGGGTGGATGGCCATTTAGGTCATAGTTTATCTCACAGGAAACAGCTGAAGCTTCCTAGAATCTTTTGTGCACTAAGGAAACCATGTACAGTACAGGTATCTGATCAATGCAGGGACGATTGAGTGGGGAAGAGAAAAGTTTGCTGGACAAACTGCTGCACAGTGGCCACTCCTGAGATAACCCATAGAAGGGCCCTGTCACCATGTGTACTAAGGCAATGCAGTCCTCAAGGAAATACCACCACAGAAAGTCCTGTCTCCACCTGTGACACCTGTTACGGCCAAAAAAGGAGCCTCCAAAGATCCTGGACCACGCATGGCCAAAGGTACATCTTCCGAGGCAAGAGTAGAGAACCCAGAGCTCTTGGATTCTCTGAGAAGTCACATGAGTGTGGGCAATGAGTGTGGCTTAACAGGAAGTATCAGGAGCACAGTTGTCCTTCTACCAGGAAGGGCTGGGTGACTGTGAGTAGTTCACTCCTTGGCACTGAAAAGCAGTTTTCTACTTTGCAAATATGTATACTCTGCTGGAGTGAAGAGAAGATGTGACTGCTCTACCACTGCAGATCTGTACAAAATTATGTTGTTAAATATTAAAATTTTGGACCTGTAAACAACTCAATTAACCTATAAGCTGATTTAGCCATTATTAATCCCTGAGCTCCCCAGAGGTCAAGGGGAAAAAATGCAGCTGGTACATTACCTTCTATGAGAGGAGAGTTCACTGCACTTCCCTTCTCAGTAGGGAGGGTTGTGTAGGCCATGACTACACATGGCAGCTCTACTAACAAGGTAGATGAGGTTCTAGCCTGAGAGTGCCGTAAGGCAATAGTGGCTACACTTGACTGGAAGTAGCCTTGCCCCACAGTATGGCCTATCTGCTGGCTGTCCCCTGCATCTCTGCCTGTATAATCTGCAAAGCCCACAGCCTCAGGCCAAGGCCCATCTTGGAAGGGCAGGCACAAGACAGATGAGCAGCCTGGTGATCACCCTAAGGCCTCTATGAAGCAGCAGAGCCTGCCCCTTCTGCGTGTCCTGAAATGTGGTGCTGCTGTCAGGGCCTAGTCCTGCAGCCCCTCTTTCTCAGCTCTGGGCTCCCTCTCCTCTAGAAGGCTTTCTGATACAAGAGAGGCCCTCAGCAGGCAGGAGAGGTGAGAACCGCCTCGATGGGATGGCCCCGGCACCTGCTGAGGCAGCTGGACTCAGGCTAGTGGCAGGGGTAGCCCTCCTTGACTTATACAGAGCTCCCTGCAGCCTGGCCGACAGAGCTCAGTGGCCTGGGGGGCAAGGAGGGACAGGTGGACACGGCCTCCCTCACACTCAAGAGGCCAGTTCCCTCAGTCTTGAGACAGTTCCTGTGGCTTAACACATATTGTCTTTATTGCCAGCACACATCACCAATCAGAACCACCATATTAAATTAGGAAACACCAATCTTTGCAAATTGCCTTAGCTCTCTGCCAGCTGGCAGCTGTGAATTATGGATAGACAAGGGCAGTGACTAGCCTTCCCAGCTAAATTTGGTATATGTGCCGGTGCAAAGATGTGAAGAAACGGGATTTATAAGGACAAACTGCCCTTGGGGTGGGGCAGGGGCTGTTGGTTGGGATGGAGAAACAGTCCGAAGAGGCTCATTCTGGTATCTTAAGCACCCACCATGGAAGCCATGAGGTGTTTCAGGCCCCTCTAGGGAGAAGGCAGCGGTACAGCACCACACAGCAGAAGGACAGATCCCACTCGGAGGACCAGAGGATCTGTGTCTTCAGTGGTGAGCATTCCCCCTGCACAGGCTTCTGAAAGCAGAAGTGACACCTCTCTCGGGCATGACCCCAAGGCTGCAGGGTGACCATGGAGCTCTGCTCCCCTCTAGCTTCCTCAGAGTCTGAGAACAGAGGCTACCACAGGGAACCTACTCAGAACTGGCTTGGGTATCACTTCAAAGTTGGGGAGCTAGGGGTCCTTGGGGACAGGCCCACACAGTAGCCATTTCCGGGACCCCTGCCCATGTACCCTGGTTGTGCACCAGCTCAGTGCCCACACTGGGCCTTGGCATCTTCATGAGAGCTCACAGCACACAAAAAGGCTACAGAGAGGGGACAGATCGATCCATTTGAATCTGCCCACAGTGTCCTTGCAAAGGCTTTCAGCTCTGAGGGCTAATTTAGAAGCAATAAAATAAATGATATTGACCTTGCTGAAAATCTTGTACAAACCACTTGCCCTTCCTGTGCGTGTCACTAGGAGGCCCTGAGGCCTATAGTAAAGGACTTCAGCTCTTGAAGTCCTTGAGACAGCTGACTGCCATGAGACCTGCCTGTCCCCAGAGACCACAGCTCTGCGATGTGGCTGCTTGTGTCACAGGTGCCCTTACAACTGTTTGAGAGGAGAGAGTGGCCTGGGCCTCGGGGTAGGTAGAAGTCCTATCCTGAGTGCATCAGGGATGGCCTGGAGGAGAGGTGTCCCTCAGAGGCAGGGAAGGGACAGTCAGTCTTGGCCCTAACTGGAAGGGGCAGGCCAGAGAAGGGCCTCTTAGGCAGGAGAGGCCACTATGGGACAGGCAGTGAAGCCTCAGAAACCCCAGACCATTGTTACCTGCCTGCCCAGAGCTGGCTGGATCAGGCAGGCTCCTGGCCATCTTGCATAACTGGCAGTAATCAGCAGAACCTCAGGAGTTCCTTCCACCCTTCCAGACCTGGAGCATTAAGGAGAGGGAGGGAGGTGCTTGTAGTGTGAAGGAGGTCACGAGTGTACTTAGTAAAAGCCAGGCACTGTGTGAGGAGATGGTGCACGGAGCAGCTGGCTGTGGTGATCGTCCCACAAAGCACACACAAATCAAAACATCACAGATGTCCAGAACACACACAACCCTCTTTTGTCAAATGTACCCCTAGAGCTGGGAAAGGCAGCTTCATGGTACACCCTATAGAACTCAGGGCAAGACCTGCAGCTGGAATTTGAGTCATCTGGCTCACTGAAATGGCCCGCCATGTTTCCCCAACACTCCACAAAGGCCTGTGCTGTGAAGGGAGTTGTCAGGAATGTTTTTTTCCTGTGTGAACTCAGAGGAGGTAGCTGGGCTTGGGAGGCTTACAAAGAAGAGGGAGGTGGGGCCGGTGTAACCTTCACCAGGATGAGGACAGGGCCAGTGTGAGTTCCACCAGGAGAAGGGATGGAGCCAGTGTGAGCTTCACGGGGAGCAGTTGGGTTAGGCTGAAAGGCCATAGGCCACATCCATTGACTTCCCTACCTCCTCCCTCACTACCTGCCTGTGTGTCCTGGCTTTGGTTCCTGTTTCCAAGCACAGGAGGAGCTGTGTTGACTCCTATGTCCACCCAGAATTTTCCAAGGGCTCTCTGGGAGATGGTACAGTATATCAAGAAGTCACCTTTCTCCTTCTTTCTAAAACCCAAAGCCCCTCTCCGCCTCACCCAGTGGGCTGGCTCTTATCTCACTGTGGAGAATCCCATGCCTCTGGCTTAGAAATCAGGGAAGATGGCTGATCCTCACACACAAGGAGGAATGTGGCTACTCAGCCCTGCAAGAGACCCCTGGCTCTCCCATCTCTAGAAGATTCCTCAAGATGCAGCCTCTGGCAAGAGTTTCCGCCCCAGCTCTCTGGGGTATGAGCCCTGGGTGGGGATATCCCTGCCTCTTTGCTTGAGGCTCTCTGTCCATTGCCTAGTTTGCTGTGTGGGATCCACAGCCCCAGGGCTGGTATCTGTCTCCTTCTGAAATTTCCTAGCTCTTTCCCAGCCTTCCCAATGGTGCTCACTTCAACAATTTTATTTTTAAGTGAGAAAGCTCTTTTTTTCTAATTTTTTTCACTTTCTAACATCTTGTTTTTTGGGTACTGTTGCAGTATCTTACATCTTGTGGCCCCTGAATAAAGACTTTTTAGTGTGTTGGGTTTGTCTGAAGAGCAGTTTTTTCGCCTGACCAAGCCTTTTCCGTGTCTCAGCCATCCTTGCTTGTGTTGTCCGATTGCCCCGTCTGGCCAGCACTGAGTTCGATGTATAAGGTACTCTCTTGATTCACACCCTTTCCCCTTATCCAGAGGTTTTTTGGGGGGGTGTCAGTCCTCCTTCTGAGGGTTTCACTAAAGGCTGTCTTGGATGTCAATGAAGAGTTCTGGCTTCTCCATCACCACTAGAATCCCTGGTGTCATGGGTGTGAAGCAGCCCCACGAGCTTGTCTAGAAGGAAGCCACACAACTTATCTTTTTTCCATTTTTGCTTCTTTTGTTTCCATTTCTCCCTAAACACACAGGGTGTCTTACCCTTTCCTTGAGAAACAGAGTTCCTAGACACCCATCTCTCTGTCCCCATCAAGTCAGCACAGTGAAGTCTCTGGAGGAAAAAAGGTCTCTGTGGACAGGCGAGGCTCCTCAGGGTGCAGAACCCTACTATCTCTCAGGCTTCCAGAGGCCCAGCCTCGAGGCCCCAGCCAGAGGTTGGCAAGTGTCTAACCGACCTGGCCAGAAACTGTTCAGGGGGCCACTGGGCATGAACCTGGCCCACCCAGTCATCCTTGGGTACCTCTGGTGGCTGAATTTGGGTCCTGATGATGGTTGTGTTAGCCATTCTGCTCCACACGGGTACTGTGCAAGGGAGGATGGGAGCTCTGTGTCACCTGCACAGTCATTGGCGAAAACTGACTTGGCAGGGAGTTCTCTTCCTTCTCTGGTTTGTGCATTTCAGTCTAAGACAGGCATTCATCACGGGGCCAACAGCTGTAGCCTGCTGCTGATTAGGCAGATGGGACTCTCCTTACAGACTCCACGGAGCACAGTGCCTGTGACTGACTGCCACCAGCCTAGGCACAGGCAATGGCTACCTCTTCAGGGGTGCCTTAGCAAAATGAGCAGTAGAGCCAGGCTTTCAGCAAAGCTGGCACCCAGAACCCAGCATAAAAGTGCTGTCACCTCTGCTTATCAAGGAGACCACCTTTGGGCTCCAGGGATGGAGAGCAACCTCCTTGCTGGACCTTCTTTCACTTAGAGGGAGAAGCAGCCAGTTTTTGAAAGTCACCTAACCCCTGTGTTAATACATTTTCAGGGAAAGATCAAATTAACCCATCATGCTCACTTTTCATTATAATACAGTCAAGAATTCCCCTAATGTAAGTGAGCTCTTGAAATAGGACTTCAAGGTCATTCCTCCACTAAGGGCTCCACTCTGCTATCCAGGTACTAAGTTCCGACATCACTGTACCAGATACAAAGGCTGCCCTCACCTGCCTGAATGCTCACTTTGAGGCCACTCACTCACCAAGCAGGAAATTGAGAGCCACAAGCAAGGAGCTACCAAGCAGTCTTTCCTGGCAGGTTTCAGCCTGGCTCAGCAGATAGCACACTTGCCAGTTGTCAGATTGTGCCCAAAACAGCCAAACTGGACACCTGTCTGAACATACCTAACATATTAATACAGTTTTGCAGGGTTCTAGCACTGAATGATGCTGGTGACTTCCTAGGGGAAAATCTGCTCTATTATCACACCTGCTATTTTCACAAATATTCAGCAAGGCCAAATGCTTACACATCCAGGGCTCAGCAAGACCTCATAGATTCCTACAGCTACCTGAACTGCTCCCACTTCCAGGAAAACCTCTCCAACCTGTGAGGTCCAGAGATGGCCATGATGCCCAGCCTTCCCAGCTCCTTTGGATGAAGCGCAGCAATAGGAGAAAGATCAGAGGCGCTCTGTGGGAACCTACGCTTGCTGGAGTGCCCAGGATGCTCTCACTTCCCTAGCCCCCACAGCAAGCCAGTGCCCAGACCAGTCTGCTGTTGCCAAAGGGAGAGGCCACTCCCTCTTGGCTACGATCTGACCGAGGACCACACGATGGGCCATATTACTTCAACCGCTGAATGCAGTTACAGAGTCGACCACAGCAGAGTGAGACAGCTGCCTCCCTCCTGCCACCTAGTCAGCTGTTCGTCCCCATCCCGGAGCTCTGAGCCCAGAATTGAGCAGGCTGCCTCCCTTCAGAGGTCTCCTATGGCACAGGTGCCAGGCAGGTGACCTCCCCAACACTCCCGCTACCTCCAGGCCTCCGTGGTCAAATCACTGCTCAGGGTCCCACAGCGCCTGCCTGTGCCATGTCAGGAGGGCAGACAAGGGCTGTTGCTGGGCTGAGCTTTGGCCCTTCTGAGCTGACACGCAGGCCCCCTCACACCTCCTTGGCTGACACCCTGCCCTGTACACAGTTAAATGTGCAATGAACTTCAGTGATTTGGATTGCTCCTCTCAGAGCCCAGGCAAGAAAAAATGAGAAATGAGACCCATGTCACATTCCAGCCACATAGTCTAATGCAGACACCCCATTAGGAGGCCAATCATTTCTAAAGGTTAAATATGATGGTGCTCAAAAGATAATTCTAGCTGTTTAAATTTAGGGCACTGAAAAAAAAGTTCAGTCCAAGAATGTTCTCCGGCTTGAGGCGGGCAGCGTTTCCCTTGATGGTGAATCAGACTCTCTATGCCTGCTCCCACCTCCTCCCGCAGGGTGCTGCAAGCGTGTAGAAGCCTGGCTGCAGCTGAAAGTCACATGGCTCGGTCCCTCCTCTTCCACCACCAACAATTAGATGAGCCTGCTGGCCAGCTCAGCTTGAAAAGGGATGGAGAGAATACTGACTCTCTGCCTCATGTCACTTCCCCTCGACCTTCTGGCCTGGGCTTTCCTTATTCTGTAACCTATCTGGGAAGTGAATCAGACCTGACCTAGGGAGAGGCTGCCACTCAGTCCCGCAGTTGCTGTCTGGAGCTGTCTGGAGCTAATGCCACACCGCGGTGGGCACCACTTCACACACGTATGCTCTGCCATGGCAACCAGATTGAGAAGCAGGGCATTCACAAGCTATGAGACCACTTGGCCCTGGATCCACAGAAATGGCCCGGCAAACCACACTTCTGTCAGTGACAGTCACTGTTGGGTGGGATTCCTCGTGTGAACACGCCACAGCTTGTCCATGCTACTGTTTTAGATCTGGGTTCTGAGGAACCTGTACCTTTCTCTAAGAGACACAAGTGCTTAATTTCTCTTGGGTTAGAATATATAGATGGAAAAGCGGATGGATAAATGTGGGAGACTTGGCCGAGGAGTAAACGGTTAAACTGCGCGGTGAAAGCATGCAGGATCTGTGAGCGGTGAGGGGTTAAACAAGAAGCTTAGATTAGAGAAACATGCTATGTCTGGCTCTTGTCCTTCCCCTTTCCTCGAGAAACTGCCTAGCCTTGGGACTATCCCTCGCCCAGACTGCTTTTCTTCTGCTTTTTTTCTCTTACACTGATATTCTAAATAAAAGGACAGAGTTCTCAAGCGTTGGGGCTGCTCTTGGGAGCCTCTATAATGCTGGGTGCTCCCGACTGAGATAGCCCCGCAAGCTTTCTCAGTGGTCAGACCAAGTTTCATCTCTAAGCAGTCTTTTTCATCCTCCGCATAGCCATGGCACCATACTGTGAGACAGATAAACAGGCAGATGAGTGCTGGGCGAACATATGGAAGCACAGGCAGATGAGAGGATGAGTGAATAGATGGGTGGATGGATGGATGGGTGAATGGATGGATGGATGGAGTGAAAAGATGGATGGATGGATGGATGGATGGATGGATGGATGGATGGATGGAGTGAAAAGATGGATGGATGGATGGATGGATGGATGGATGGATGGATGGAGTGAAAAGATGGATGTATGGATAGATAAGTGGATGGATGAATTATGAATGTGTAGGCAGGTTAGTAGATTGTTGAACGTATTAATACATAGGCAGATAAACTGACGGAAGGGTGGTCATGTGGACAAATAGATAGGGGAGGGGAACATGGACTAGTAGATGGGTAGAAGGCAGTAAAGGATGGATGAATGCATGCACAAATGAGGTAGATGAGAGAGGAAGAAAGAACAAACATGTAGCTGCAGTGTGTGGAGCAACAAATGAGCAGGAATGTAGGATGATATCACCTTTCACAAAAGAGAAAAGTTGTCCCCACAGAGCGGTAGTTTAGCATTAGTTTACTCCTGGAATTCATCATATCTTTGTGAATACAGAGGCAGATATTTATTGATCTATTTCACAGCAAATTTTTCTTCAAATTCAAACATTAGATGAAATATCGTGAAGCAAAATCATGTCTGAAACCCCCTAAAAAGAAATATTAGCTTATAAGAAACAATAAATTACAGGAACCTAAAGAGAATATTCTTTATTCCTACATATTAGATCTGAGCAGACCTGATGTAATAAGGAAATTCTCCACACAGCAGCTGGAGCTCATGAGGCACCATCACGCAACTACCAAAGTTGCAACGAAAACGTCCATGAATGCTCATTTCACAGGAAAGTCTGAGAAAGGGCTGAGACAAACATAAGAACAAATGTTTTTTCAGTAAATTTTTCTTAAACAAGGTTAAGTGTCATAAACACACAAATTAGTTTAACAGAAACAAGCATGTTTGGGACTTCCCCAGCTACTGTGTGAAAATTATTCTGCCTTATGCAAAGAAATTATGGGCTTAGTGTTGTTTCCAGAAATAGTCTTTACTGAATGTGTCTGAAAAGGTGGTGACTGAGCAGTTGGTGAGTTATTGTGATTCACACAACCAGCTGGAGCTGGTTGGGTATGGGCGTGTGTGAGAGACAGACATCCAGACACACCAACACATGGACATGGAGATGCATTGCATACAGGGACGTCCCTGTCCCATACACCAGAGTGCTGTGGCCCAGATGGCCCAGTTACTGATTCCCTATGTTCTGATTGCTTGGATGCAATAAGCCCAGTTGGGATATTTATGAGTATTTCTCCCTGGAAGAGAGAGTAGAGAAATGAGCTCCTGCCTACCTCCTGGGCCACTTGCCTGCTGACCTTACCTGTCCCAGGGACAATACCTCTCTGAATCCACCAGATAACTGTCACTTTGACACTGTGCTCTGTTGAGATTCAGTGCCTCAGAACTTCCTGCACCACTTTTGTCTGTCCAGTGTTGACCTTGATCCCAGCATGAGGTTGGCCTGGAGACAGATCATCAGATGGAGAAAGAGACGCTAATGCACAGGGTGCGCAGAAGGAGCAGAGCCCACTAGCTTGTCCCCTGCTGACCTCACAGATGGACTCTGAGCCTTCCTGGCCTTAAACATCAGCTCAACTAAACTCTGCTCAGCCTGGCAATGTGCTCACAGCACTGCGCATGCTCTACTGGCGGCATGGGATGCAGTGCCTTGAGGTCAGAAGGGTGTACAGCTTCCTAGCCCACTGGCTAGAAGCTGGGGAGGTTCCTTTCTGCACTGAAGGGTAGGACAGCCATATTTGGGTCAGCTTGTGACCAAGTTTCTATGTTCACAGCCAGGAAAGAGGCCTCAACAGGCAAGCCTGATGTGAAGAGCATTCACCCCACTGACATGGCCAGAGATTGGCTCCTGCTGTTTCAAGGCCTGTAATGTATGGTGTCTGCCTGAGACATCCTTCCCTATATGCCACATGATTTACCCACCTGGCCAGCCCTTCTCAGAGCTTGAGATGTCCCAGGGGCCCTCTTCATCTGAATGTCCCAGGGACCCCCTGTGAGGCCATGCCTTGGCCACATGCTTCAGCTGGACCTGGCACTCCCAGTTATGGAGCAGTCCAGTGTTATGATGGAGCTGTGACCAGGATGATGAATGTCAGCCAGACCACAACAGCTTGCAATTCCCCCAGCCACTGCCCTGATGCATGCCCTAAGCCCTGGCCCTTAACTTTGGTATACAAGAGCACTAAGAACCCTGTTCACCTCTTTTTCTTTCTCATCTCAGAGTAAAAAAACATTGACATGTCTGCAGGGGCTTCTCTGAGGAGTGGTCATCTCTGGTGTCTGAGGAGCTCAGCTTTGGGGAGGAGAAATCACTCTGGGGTTGTGATTAATGTCATCATTAGCTACTGCAGAAGGAAGGTCACTGTGAAACTAAGAGGGTTTTTTTGCAGATGCCTAAGGGGAAAAGAGAGCCACAGCTTAGTACCAGCGTGTCTGGCTTGGGGACAGACTGAGGAAGAAGAGGCTCAGAGTGACCAGTCCCTGCAGAGGAGAATCTGCCTGACCCTCAGGCATTCATAGGTGGCATGTTCTCCCTGAGTGGCAGTCAGTGCTGGTCTCAGAGGTCTCAGCCTGAGTAGTGTGTCCACAGAGGACATAACCACATGAGGGGGTTCTTGGCCGAGGTTGGGCTTAGGGAAGGAAAACATGTGTCACATAGACCCCATGACAATGTATGTCATTGCAGGCCTGCACCGAAGCTGAGTGGACACAGAATGTACTTCAGAGGCACACTGAGATGTGGCTCCAATCAGCACTGGTCTTCGCTCTGCATCTGTATATAGCCCAGTATGACCTTTGGCTTTAGAGTCCTTATAGGATGAAGACCACGGCAGTCACCAGACTTCGGCAACTCTGAGACTGCACACTCTATTCAAGAATCCAGAGATGAGCAGGGCCCAATTGTGGTCTTTTACAAGTCAACAGAGAGGCCTGGGTCTCCAGGAAGTATAGCGCAGGAGCCTTAGAGAGTAGAAACCATTCTGCCATTCACATACTACAAGCCCAGGGCCTGGTGCCACAGTGCCATCATAGGTAGGCAATGTGGACAGAGATGTGAGTGGGTGGACATGTCAGGGCACCACCAGACATTGGAGACCATAGTGGAGACTTGTCTCACAGAACTGTGGGCTGACTACAGGCTGGAACTGTCAAGCAGCACCTGTGCATGGTATCCAAAACTGCTTCTGGGTGGGCACTGAAGTAGATAGCAGAGCATATGGGTGATGTGGCACGGGGACACCCAGCCAAGTCATGTGTGTGTCCCACCTGACTCCTCTCTTGAAGGAAGAGGAGTCTAGTCAAAACCTGGGATCCTTGATCCCTCCCACACACTGACCAAGGCCTCCCTCTGTCTGAATTTGGTTGAGTCACTGATGTGAGGGAACACTCATGTGTGAGGAAGGACCTCACTTGTCCCTGGAGTGAGAAAGCCTAAGTGACTCCTTCTGTAGTTGTTTCTCTGTCTCAAAGGAGCAGCCCACATCACTGGAAGATGGCCAGCCTTGTGCTGACCCAGGTAGGTCCATCTTGCCTCTGCCATGGTTGGTGGGGGCTGAGAGATGTTGTCCGAGGTGGGAAGCATCTGGGCCTCTCCTAACAGGAAGGTTCATCCCACTGTGGTGACCATTGGTTCTCCAGATTGTCCCCTGAGAAGCTCTGTCAGGTCAGAGAGCAGAGAAATCTCCTTCTCAGGGCATAGGAACCAAACCCTAACCCACAACCTATATTCCAAATCCACCACTTACCTGAGTTCTCTAAGACTCTTACAGTTTCTGGCACTTTATGTGTTTAATTAACATAAAGTGACTGTGACCTTCTGTGACTTCTGTGAAACTGGGCTTGGGCTCCACTGTGAAGCAAGAGAGATCTCTTGACTGTGGGAGTCACTGCTCCACAGCACTGTAGCCACTGTGGCTAATTTTAATTACTGCAAAACCCTCCAGTGACTTTTCATCTGTTTTAGACCAAAACCAATAAACATGTCCACCTATGGCTCAGTGCAGGCCTATTGCAGACCTGGGGGACCCTACCTGAACTTTCACTGCCTTAAGCCAGTACAATCACACCATGGACCCGACTCTAACTTCTGCTCCTGGTGGCTGTGGTGGAGAAGGCAGTGTAGTGGCCACAGTGGCCTGCTCAGCCTGAGGCAGGGCCTAGGACTCACAGTGACCCCCATTGCATGCTGGGCCACAGCAGACAGATTAAACCATGAGTGAAGGAAGGAATGGAAATGCACTAACACTCTTCTTCAACCATCGATGTGCTGGGTAATTTTATTTTATTTTTTTTTATTGAAAAGAATAAAACCAAATGAGAAAAAAACAAAATGGAGTCATTCAAAACAAAAGGATGGAGAAAGTACATCATCTGAAACCACAATACAAGGTGATCTACAATAGTTACCATGATGTCTCTTGTTATCTTCAATAGAATTGCCCGTATCATCAGGCACAATAAAATTGAACATAGCCGTACAGAACAATATTAATAAAGACAAAACATTGGAGACATTATAGGACTTCAAAAGAGGGTAATGGTCAAACAGAATGGATATAATAGTGAATCTTGTTGTCTTCAGAGTAGTTGCCTATACTCTCAGACTTGATACTATCAAACGTAACAGATTCGAATAAAATCAATCAAGACAAGACAATGATCAAACAAAACAGATTCAAATAAAATCAGTCAAAACAAGACAGTGAAAGCAATACAGGGCTTCAGATTAAGTTAATAGGAAATTAAAAATGGTTACCATACCTCAAGGTTTTCCTTCTTTATAGCTGAGTAGTTCTCCAGTGTATAAAAGTGTTATGTCTTTCCAACCAATCTGCAGCTGAAAGGTCAGCTACCCCCAATCTTTTCTGGCTCCCTGTCACATACAGCATTATTTTCTCATCTTTGACTTTTCAGTTAACCCTCTTTCAGGTTAATTATATTTCTTATATAGAGCATCTTGATGCACCCTATCTCCTGATCTACTCTGCCTGTGTTTCTTTTTATTAGTGTATCGAGGCCATCTACATTAGCGATTATGGCTAATCTCCTCTGCCTCAGCTCTGCCATGCTATTTTTCTGTCATTGTTTTGCCTACTTTTCTGCTTCATTCCAGCATCTGCCACATTCAGTGAGCCCCCTCTGCCACTGTTCCTGAAGCCATGATCTTTTTTCTCTCTCTTTAGAATGTCCTTTAGTATTTTTTGTAGGGTTAGATTGGTGGTCACAAATTCCCCCAGTTCTTCTTTGTCATGGAAACATCTTGTTTCTCCACCAATCCTGAGAGACAGTTTTGCAGAGTAATCAATCTGTGTTGGAGGTTATTTTCTTTCAAGGTTTGCAATACTTCACTCCAAGCTCTTCTTGATTTGATGGTTTGTGTCAAGAAGGCTGTCATGATTCTGATGGGTTTTCCTTTATAGGTTATCTGTTTCTTTTCTCTGACAGCTTTTAATATTCTGTTCTTGTGATGAATTTCTGGGATCTTGATTATTATATGTCTGGGTATAGAACTATTTTGGTTATAGCTGGCTGGAGTTCTGTATGCCCCATATATCTGAGTATCATTTCCTTTTCCTATGCTTGGGAAGTTTTCTTTAAATATTTCTGTAAATAGCCTTCATATTTTCATTTGTGTTTACCCCTGCTTCTTCACTTACATTTTTTATTCTTAAGTTATAGATCCTCTTGTCATCTTCTAGCCTTTGTATTGTTACTTCCTGGTTCCTTGTTATTTTTAAGAGAACTTTCCTTTTGCAATCACATGTTTCAAACCTGTCTTCAAGGTTTGATAGTCTATCTTTAGTTTCTTTTAAGCAGTTTTTCCAGCTTTCAATGGAGTTTTTAATTTCCTGGTAGTCTCCTTGAATCTGTTTCATTTTTTTAATATATATTCTTCACAAAAGGTTTCCCTGCTTTTTCTGTGTTCCTCTATTCTTCCATCTGTGTCTTCTTGAAAGGTGCTTAGCATTTTATTATTTTTCTTATAAATTCCTTTACTTACATTAGTATTTCTGTTTTGAGTTCTTTTATAATGTCACAAAAATACTTCTTTATGTCAGATGCTGTTTCTTGGGAAATTGCAGGTGTGCAACCCCCATCTCTTTTGTGTTACCTCTCCTGGGCCAGTACTGTTTGGGTTAGAGGCTGGAGACTTCCTTTTGTTTCTTCCTCTTGTCATGTTTCTGGTTTCTTCCAGACAAAGTGGGTAGTGGTGGTCCCTGGCACTCTCTATATTGATTACAATTACTCTGAAGCATGCTGGTTAGAGATTGCTGCCCTCCCCAGTCTGCTGTTGACCACTGAAGTACAAGCAGGGGCAGGGCAGGCTGGACCCTCCCTTCTGAGCTGGTCAACTACTGGAAGTCTTCACCATGTTAGTGTGTGCTGATAACTTCAGGGAGACCCCATCCTTGGCTATTGGATGGCACACAGAGGCAGGACTCAGTCCAAGCAATTCTCACCAATCTGCTCTGCACTAGGAGTTCTGAAATTGCTGCAGTTCTGGTTCTGGTTTATTCTGTCTGACTCCAAAATGTTGCCCTGCCAATCACCCACTCCCATGGGAAGACTGAATTCCTTGTACTCATGAGCCGGTGACGATCTCTGAACTGGTGTTGTTCTCCGCTCCACCTCTCCCCTCCATGACTGCATCCTCCCGCTGAGGCCCTCAGGCTTGCCAACCCCAACTTCACCGTGGCCATGAGTCTTCAGAGTCCAGAGGCATTTCATACACAGTGGGACCGGATCCGATGAGAGCACGTCTGGCTACAGCCTTCCATCCATGTTTTTCTTTTCTTTTTTTTTCTTTCTTTTTCCCCCCTTTAATTTTTTCCTGGGTCAAGAGGATCCATCTCCTTCCATCTGGTCTTCTCCAGGATGCTATTTTCCAGCATCTGAGCTGTTTCTCTCAGAGAGGCTCTTTACTTGATTGCTTATTGATCTACTATCTTCCCAGCTTCCTTCCTGTGCTGGGTAATTTGAATTGTATTTTCCAAGAGTATTTAAATTCCCCCAGAACAATATGAGAAAACCACAGCCACCATGTAGGGCCAAGGACTGAAAAATAGGATGCAGGTTCATGAGCAAAAGCAGAAACCCTCATTCTGGACCTTCTCTGCTCTACCTGTACCACCCAGGGCAAAGCAGATAATCTGTACCCAGTTTCCTTTCTTCAGAGAGGGCCTGTCAGTGGGAGGAGGCCTGCTCAGTCTTAATACCAGACACAGGAGGAGCCCAGTCTAGGAGAGGGGAGACCAGATAAGGAGGACAAGGTTGATGATAAGAAGGATAAAGAGAAAGGATGGAGGAAGAGGTAGGAGGGGTGATGTGAATCAGGACCTATGCATGGCCCACCAAAGCAGGGTCCTACTTCTCAGGAAAGGACCAATAGTCCATGCTCTCGGCTGTGTGGAATGCATAGTCTCTGTGAAAGCCTCTTAGCTCTGCGGAAGAGCATGATGCCTGGCTCTACACCAGTAAGACCTCCAGTGAAACTCTGGGGTTTTGGCCATAGTTTCTGGCAGTGTCAGGTGATCATATGCCCGTGGGTAGGGCATACAAGCTAAAATATCTATCTCTCTGGGCTTTTGCCTCCAGCTGAGTACCTCTGCTGGAGTGATTCATGAGGCTTGTGCTACAGGAGGAAAGCTAAGACTACCAAGGAAAGAGGAGTCCACCAACAAAGGTGCCTCCTACAGGCAGAAAATGCTGTTGCTTGGCTCTGGGGCAGAGTTGGAGTGGCTCCTATCCTTGGGAAACAACATGCACAGCTGGCTCCCTCTCAGCCTGTTATGGTTTGTGTCTAGATGTCCCCTCTGAAATTGCATGTGCTAGTAGATGGGGCTTTGGGATGGTGACTGAATCATGTATGTGTGGTACACATTCCTGGATAAGTCCACTGGTGGATTTATAGCTGGGCATGATGTTGGGAGTAAAACCTGGTAGAAAGAGGTGAGTCACTGTGGGCATGTCCTGGAATGTTGTACATCCTTCCTCCTTCATTTATCCCTTGCTGCTTCCTGCCTCTCATGCCATGAGCTGTTTCTCTTCTGCCATGTCCCTCTGCCATGCTGCTCTGCCTTGGAGCCAGTCAGCCATGGACTGAAACCTCTACAAACTGTGAGCCAAAACAAACCTGTCTCCTTTAACTTATGGGTGTCAAGTATTTTGTCCATACAGTGAGAAGGTAACTAGGATGCAGCCCAAGACATGAAGGAGGCCAGAAGCCAGGCCTAGTGCTGGCAGGAGCTCCAGACCACTTTACCCCAGGACTGCAAAACATTTCTATGGCCCTGAAACTCCCCAGTCACTACCACCCAAGCTTCTCCCCACCCCCAGGCCTCTTCTCCAACCAGATGGCTCCTCTACTTGGTGACTTTGTGAGTATGTCACCTGAATCCTCCCAGCTTCTTGCTGCTGCTGAGTAAACTCTGCCTCTTCCCACTGGTATTCTGTAACTTCCCTTTCTGGAAGTTTCCCCAAATCCTCAGTTTCCAGGCACACCAGTGCCCCTACTTCTACAAACACACAGATCTCTCCCTATCCATGCTCTGCTCCTCTGTTCCTTCCCCTCTTCTCACTCAGTGGTTCCTATTTATCCCTCAAAGCACAATTCAAGTGCTACCTCCTCCAGGAAGCCCTGCCTTCCTTGAAGATAGATGACTCCTTTGATTCAGCTTGGCTTCTGTCCCCTGTTACCTTAAGCTATAATTATTTCTACCCCTTTCCCAGTGGACAACAGGGTCATAGCTTCTCCACATCCCACATCAGGACTTTGCATATCCTACAGAAGCCTTAGATCCATCAAGAGGCTCCTGGAGTAATTCTAGGGAATATCAGGTCCTGGATCCAGGGTGGGGGGACCCCCCAGCCTGGAGGCCCAGCTCATTTCAGAAGGGACCCCTGCCAATGACTGTATTGCCCATGGAAAACACTTACAGTTGAAATCTAGATGTGTACATTTTGGAGACATCACTTACTGCACACAAATGTACATCACAGGAAGAACGTCACTTAACTCAAAGGTCACTTGGATGGCCAGCATGAGGTGGGACATTTGGGAACAGACATCCTTTCTTCAGGACCACAGCCACATAAAGATTTTCTACAGAGATGTACAAGGGGATTTTGCTCTTTTTTGTTGGTCCAAAATTTCCAGGACAGGGTTAACTCCCATCTCAAGCATCAAAGCCAGGCTCCCCCAAAGAGGACACCAATGGAGGCAAGGTTGTCCAGGTTAGAGGGGTCCAGATCAGCTGTAAGGGGCCCTGGGACCATGGATGAGGTCCTTTGAGGAAGACCAAGGTCAGCAGGAGAGAAAATCTAGTTTCAAGCAGCAGGATCAGCCTTAGAATATCCTTTCTGACCAGGTAGGACAGGGAACACCAGAGAATTCCCATTAAAGATAAGATGGGTCATAGTCCACTGAGCACTGCCCATGAGTGGAATGTCCGCTTAAGGGCCAGTCACCAGGGATGCAGGATGCCCCTTTAGAGCTGAACCAAGCCAAGTGGTTTTGAGACAAAATATTGGCTTCACATATGTTTGTTACACCTGGTTTAAAGTTTAAAAACTGTAAGTATCACATTTACAGAATTGTGCATCAAGCTTTTCAATTTTATTTCCAATTTAATATCATCTATCCAAAAGTGTTTTCCTCTCACACAGTCTTTAACGTTAAGCAGGAATGATCAGAGTGCTTTCAGCATCACTCCCCAAAGCACCCATTCCAGGAGCACTGAAGGGCTGCTCACAACCAGGATTTATTAACCCCCCCCAGGTGGCAGCAGCCTTGCAGATGGAAATGCAGCTGCTTACAAATGGGATGTCTATCTCTCCTAGCTTCCTAGTAACAAATCACCAAAGACTGAGAATTCACCTGGGAAAATGGCTTCTGGAAACTGCTTTTCGACCCTTGTCTTAGACCTACCACATGTCCTCCTGCCACCACATCAGTTACACATACATCCCAAAATCTGGAGCTTCCAAAAAATGCCCCAGTCATCCCCTAAGGGATGAGACCCAAGCTTGGTCAATGCTCTGGCCCTGTGGCCAGTGGCTTTTGGCTCAGGGTACATGGTGGCAAATGGGGTGCAAGATTCCTTCCAGGACCAAGGCTGAAGCTCCAAAGCAGGGCCCTTTCCCAGGAGGATCAGTCCCTACATCTTTGCAGCAGGCAAAGGCCTCAGTGACTTCAGAGATAAAAGGGCAAAAAGAGCTCAGACCACAGTGGAGATCACAGCCAGAAGCTACCTGCTCAGACAGATGGTGGCAGCCTTTTTAAGCACACACTCAATTATGTATTCACACCTGCAAGGGTACACACTTTCACATGTGTCTAGTTTTAACATGGACATTTTCAGTATGATACAGTGACAGTAAGAATGGCAAATGAAATGTCAATGCCCAGCCCCCACAACTGTACAAGTCAGCTGCCTACAACCTGAGAATGCCCCACTATCCTCCACATAGGAGGATAGTGAACCTCAGGTGTTTTATTATTGTCTATAAATATTCAGCATGCTACCTGAAAGATAATGACTCTTGCAAATAGCCCAAATACTAATATGCAAGCTTTAAATGTTAGTGACAAAATTGCTTTTTTTAATTGAACATGAAGCCCATGTTCTGCTTCTAGATGATCTTCTAACCCTTTTTTGGCAATGTATCTGACAGGCAGGTGTGTCACTCAGCATCTTCTGCTTGGGCCTCCTCCCTCTCTTCCTCTTGCATGTTTTCTTCTAGAGAAATCTAGTCTTTCCCCATGCTATTTCCACTCCTGAGCTGTGCAGTAGCATCTTTGTCTTGTGTCTGCATAATTGATAAATGGGCAGCTACATGTAGGGCCCCGACTGATGAAAGCATTTGCAGAGTAGTTTTTTAGGATATTGTGCACCCCTCCTTTTCTACTGGTCACTGCCAGCATAAACTAATCATTTTAGGCTCCTATAAAGAGAAACTCCCCCCAGTTTGGAGACCCTGAGGTTGAACAACATGGGAAAAGCAGGACACAGGATCCACATAATGAATGCATTCTTTACATTCTCCAAGGTAACTAGTGAGTCCAGTCCTGAATGTGTGAGTTCCAGCTGAGAGAACCAAGTGGTCCTCTACAGTCATGTTTCATGTCAATGCCCACAGCTCCTGTAACTGGCAGCTCCTGAGTCATCCTGAGCTGACTCTGGCCATAGTGGTCTTTTTTTCTGGTGCAAGATGACCCTATAGGCTCCCTTTTCATTCTTCTTTTCTCAAGTTGGGAACAACATCTCCCTCAGGAGACCTGGATCCTGGCAGGAGGACCAGACACTTGGAGACTTCAACATGAGTACTTAGACTTCAGATGAAACTGGTTAGTCATTTCTTCTTGGCATTTTTATTGGGCAAACTGGAAACATGAGACCATCAAGGCTGAGGTTTACTCTGGGGGTTAAGGAGGGGGAACAGGCTGTGGGGGTAAGAGGTATGCATAAGAGACACAGCACTACCTGGGGTCTCCTGATAGTGGAGCTGCCCCAGGCCACCAAGCAGGCCATAGCAGGATGAATGCACACCTGACCAGATGTCCTGGTGAGACCCTTCTGGCGAAAGTCCCAGAAGAATGAGACCAGGGCAGAGGTCCCCTGTCATCATAGGCACAAGAGCAGATCTGAGCTGGGCTGACTTTTGTCTCTTTGGCAAGCTCTGCGTGAACACAGAGATAAACTGCCTCTCCATGCATGGGGCCTCATAGCAGACATCCATCAGGCGCTGAGTCTCGGAGTGTCCAAAGCACCCATCAGCCCATGCAAAGTTCCCGTATTTGAAAGCTGTCCGAAGATGTTTTCACAGAAACAGACATTTCTATTGTGTTGCCCAATACTGCGGTGGAGTAAAGCCCCATGGGGCTACATTCCTCACAATCTATCTCAGAGTGAAGATATCAGTCTTCATGTGACACCTCATCCTCAGAGACTGGCCAAGCATCAGAGCAGGAAGGAGATGGTCCTTTAGGTTTTTATCCACACACTATGCGATGGGAAGTGGTAGAGCTTCCTGTTCATCTCAGAGCTATAGCAGAAGCCTCCGGCCAGTCCCTGACCTGGGACCACAGCGGGAAACAGTCACAGGCCATGGACTCCAAGCCTCGGTGGAGTCCCTTGGCACCTCCTGCCAGAAGCCTGATCAGGGGTTGCCCTCTGTGCCTGAGATTGTGCCAACAGCACCATGTCCTGGTCTGCCAGGCCCAGACAGACTGTGTCTCACCCATCTGCCGACTCTCCAGATGGAGGCTGATGCTCCAGATATAACTCAGCCAGCTTGTGCTTAGAGCCCTTTGCCTCCCACATAGCAAAGAAAGCTAAGACAGGGAACCCCAAATCCATGGCCTCCTGCGTTTCCCTCCAGAAACCAAAGATTGCTCCCAGACCACACAGGAACCATAGGAAAGTTAGAGGGATTGGGTCAGAAGAGGGGCCATTGTTTACAGCACAACTCACAGCTGTCACTATCCCTGCCCTCAAGTGACCACAGCTGGGGTCCTATAGAATTCTCCTTGGAACCCCTTGGTGGGAAACTTCTTGCATCAGAAGTGAGCTAATAGTTTCCAAGTGCTACCTCTACACTGTGACACCAAGAAGGGTTGGGGCTAAGATCTGCCTCAGGCTCCCTGGCCCCACACGGTCCTATGTCTTTGGGTAGCTTGGCTGAGGCTTGTTTGTTCTTCCTCAGGACACATTTCCAGGTACCCAGGTCCTGGAGATGCCTGTCATTGGAAACTACCATCTCAGATGGGAGTGGGCGAGAAGATTGAGGGAGGACCTGGAAGGTTACCCAGAAAAGCCACAGGTCCAGTTGGCATCCAGAAGGAATTACTTTATCAGGAATCTTTCTTTAAAATGACAATGAACAGGGCTTGATTCTTCAGAAGTTTGAGGTGGCTAAGGATGACAGAGCAGGAAGGAGCCCCCCAATTTCTGTGGGATAATGTACATGGGAAGGAAAGCCAGGTCTGGCCTTGATGCCTGCGAAGCATTTTCTTCCCCAAGGTGATGAAATCTGCACCCATGATTATTCCCCAGTGTCCCTAATGCTGTAACATAGGTCTGGCGTGGACTCAAGGCGTGGACACTGTTTCTGACACGTTACGTGTTCTCAGGCCCATCCACCCATCAAAAGTCTGTTTCCATCACTCTCACCTGTCCCAAAGTCATGTTCCCTTCAGGATCCCTTTCTGAGGCTGGCACCCCACAACCCTGGGCAATTATGAGTGGGAGAGCAGACAGGAGCTCCAGCAGCGTGGCCCATTTGGGTGCATAGATGACGATTCTAAGAGCAAATGCATCTCAGGGGAAGAGGGGCCAGTGAGGAGGGCTTTTCCTGCCCTCCCATCCTCCAACCAACCATTGGGGTGTCAGAAGTGAGGGGCATGGGGAGGACCTCTTGCTCTCTCACCTCAGCCCTGCACCTCTCAACACCATCACTTCCTTATCACCAGGGCTGCCCACCGTCTCCCTGTAGCACCTTGGAATTGAGATGCAGGGGTCTGGGCTCAGAGACGTGGCATTGTTTCTCTGCCACCCACACTCTGGGAGCACAGAAGAGAGCAACATGTGCCTTTGCCTCTGACACTATTGTCTACCTCTACCACCCATGACCTTCTTTCAGTATTAACTTATTCTTTTTTTTTAATTGGTACCAGGGATCAAACTTACAACCTTGCACTTCCAAAGGAGGCACTTATGCCCCTGAGCTAAATCCCCAGCCCTCCTTGACCTTCTTTTTAAAATTTTTTTTAAATTTTATTTTAATGAGAATAAAACCAATCAGTGTAAGAGATAAACCAGTGTAAGAGATTCAGGATGAAAACATTACGAAATCAGCTACCATCACACATTTTGGTGTCTTCAAAATAGCTGCATATAACTTCGGACATAGTAAAAATCAAAGAGAACAGAATAGAATAGAAACAATAAAAACAAAATAGTGAATGCAATAAGGGACTTAAAACAAGCCTATAGTAAATCCAAAATGGCTACCGTAATATATCTTGCCATCCTTGAAATAGCTGCTCCTGCCATTGGATTTAACATAATCAAACAAAACAAAAGAGGATAAATGCCAACCCAACAAAACAATGGAAATGATATAGGACCTTAAAACAAGACCACAGGGAATCAGCAATGGCTGCAACCCTCAGAAGGAGATCCCCCACTAGATGCCACACTGTGTACCGCTGTCCTCTGAACCTATGATCACACCACTGGCCCTAGACCTGCAATGTCAGTGAAACACCAAAGCACCACAGGCATACCATTGCATTTCACCTTGATAGCTATCATCACAGCCTGTGTTTCTCTGGATAAGTTGGTTGCTTATGGGGCAGAGGGGTATGAGGACTGGTACTTCTTGTTTGCCAGTTGGCATGTTGGAAGGGGCTTGGGTCAAGCTGTTTTCAGTCAGCTGGCAGCCCGTGCATGGCACTGATTCCCAGAATAGGCTTGTTTGCTGGTGCAACATTGTTCTCTCTCCCCCCAGTCTGTGAAGGGCACTGACTCATAGGGAGAGGCTTGGATCTAGCTGTTCCCAGTCCAGTGGTGGCCCACGCATCCACCCATGACCTTCCTAGAGTTCTTCCTTTGCTGATTGCTCTAGCTATTAAGCACATAGCTATACTTAGTCAAATATTTGCAGTTTGCATGCTTAGAAATTAACAAGGATTTTGGCTCTTATAGACTTCTAAAATTCAAAATGTGTCAACTTAGGAGAGGAGGTTGCAGTTCTCCATGAAGCCAACTCCGCCCAGACTTATTCATTTGCAGTCAGTGGTCTGTGGAAGCTCGTAGGTACCTGGCTCCATGAGACTGCACGTGTGTGGGGCTAGTTGTTCTTTGGTATCTCTTAGTGAGGATGCTAATCTTATCATCCTCAACCCCAGACACCTCTGAAGACATTCCCCAAAGGGTCCTGCCCCAACACCAGGCAGGCTTAGACCAGGAAGGTCTCTGCTTTCAAGAGCACACTGTTGGTCTGGAGATGTGAAAAGTTCGCTCACATTTGAAAGCTGTGCTCCTCTCTCAGAGGTCAAGAGTTTCTACTTTTGCATCTGTTTATCATAATGTCTGATTTTTTCCCCTCACTCCTTGATTTTTTGTTTGGAATTATTATTATTATTTTTTGACTTGCTTTGCAGACAAAGGTTGGAACAAACCAAATAATCACAACTAAGAAATTAAATGAGAAAAATGTCACAACTATAAAATTTTCACTTGGAAGTCTTTGAAGTGGTTTTATTGAGTTTTTAACAATAAAACAAATGCAGTGAAGAAAATCTTATCTGAAAATTGGAATACACAATAATAAGGTAATGCATACTTATTACACCGTACACCCATTACAGTCAGTGCTGGGCTCAGATCCTGCCCACACATTCACACTCACGCATGCTCATACACATTCTTATATTTGCAAACATGCACTCTGTCACACATAGAGGCTTACACACACACTCAGACACATTTGCACACACTAGCACACTCAGTGCACATTGGTGCACCGGTACAGATGGACTTGTACCAGCAGCTTGCCTACCCTCCCTGACAGGCTGACCAGTGGCCAGTGGGTGGATGTGTCAGTTACTCCAACCCACCCCCTACTGTCAGATATTTAGGTTGTTTCAAATTTCCTCTCTTACCATCAGCTGAAAGCAGGAATAACTGACAAAAAAATATTAGAAATTTAAAAATACAAAGACTATTTTTAGGCTCAAAGATATGTTGAAGGGAGGGAAAGAAATGTTTCAAGATGTGAAGAAGCAGAAACCGCCCTGTGGTGTGGCAGAATTGCCAATGCTAGAAAAACCAGTGACTCAGTAACATTAAAGAAATAATTTAAAGAAATAATTATTTTAACAAAATTATCAAGTGAAATGCCTGCCTTTCTACCACATTTCATTTGATAAAATTGCTTTACTTGCCAGAAGACGGCAAGAGGCAAGTAGGGCAGAGAGACCATTGCCGAGGGGCATGTACCTGGGCTCGTCTGACTGGCCAGCCCAGGCAGGTGCAGGCAGCAGGGTCCCGGCAGGGATCTGGGCAGGGGCATCTACAGCCAAAGTGGGAGGCAGAACTGAGCAGAGACACCTCAGCCCTGGAACTGTTCTTGGTAGCACTGGGGACAGCTCATGAGTAGCCTGATCCTGGAAGGAGTTGTCCAAGCAGATTAATACCCAGGGAAGGACTGTCCAGGCAGGTTTATACCCATAAAGGAGGTGTCCAGGTAATCTGGTCCCCAGGAATTGGCAGCCCAGTGACCTATTCATACTATTCCAGATCAGATGGCCCTGGGATCAGAATCTAGGCTTAACCCTCAGATGCACTGGAGAGCTCATAAGTGATGAGGAAAACATTTAGATGAGTAACCAGGGGATAGTGAGAGGAGGAGGCAATGGACTGTGGGCAGGTGAGGACGTAGGTCGTTGGAAGGGGAGACGCATGAGTAGCCACCACCTGCAGTGTGAAGGGGCAGGATTATTCAGTTACCTTCCTCACTCCCACGGAGCCTGCTCTTGATTTGAGGATGGCACTCAGGGGTAGAGTGTGGACGGGAGCCTAGCTCTCCTTGAACTCATCTGCCCAAGAATAGCGTCCCAGTCCACTGTGCGAGGTGGCATCCCCCTCCTGACAGAGCAGGGACAGAACACAGAAAGACCCCACAGCCATCTCCACTCCTGGGCCTATCCCAAAGATGGAGTCAACCCCAGAAAGTGACAAGACACCATGACACTGACTCACATCTCGCCAGGCCGAATCTTTTCATAGAAACCAGATCAGCTGGTTGATTTTTTGGGTCTAGAAATTGGAAAGGTCCCTAAAATGTAAAACTGTCTGGCTAATTGGATGTTTCTGTTCTGTCTTTATCCATATTTGAGATCAAGACAGGCATCCCAAAGTCATCAGGAGGGGAAGCACTGCTTTGATGCGGGACAGTTTCTGAAGATCTGGTTGTAAAAGCTCCATGTTTACAAATGTTCCCAAGGACCCAGATTAACTCCTGAAGCCAGAAGGAATTATCTGCTTGAAACTGGAGAATTTCATTGTGCATCCTTCTGCAAAGCCTGCCCCAGTGGTTGTGTGCTTCACCAGCTAACGTAGTGGGTTGTGGGGAGGTGAGGTTGTTGGCTGTTAAACTAGTCAGTGCCTCTCTATTGTATATTGTTTACCTCTATGATTAGCCCACGTTAAAATTCTGTGCTTCAAGTGAAGTTTTCTGCAGCAGAATCATAGGAGGCTTCCTTGCCGCTTGTCCGTGGAGGAGTGTTCAGGCCATGATTCAGCCCTGGGAGGTACACATGATGATGTGTTTTATAGACAGGTGAGCCTGCCCCGTGTGGTTGCTGTGTCTCGTGCTGCATCCGTAGTGTGTGTTCTCCAACAAGCACCAGTGGAGGTCCCCCTTGTTCTGTGGAGCCCTGATTCTACGTGAAGGTATCAGGTTCTCCAGGGCCTTCCATCTGCATGTGCAGGGCCGTCTGGACTTGGGGAAAATGTCTGGGTTCAGACTGCATGTTTGTTAGTGCCTCGAGATCACTGGCCAGCAGGTGCTGGATTCTTATCACTAACAGGGGTTTGGGGAGCTCTGATGTGATGTCCTTCTGACAAGCAAGGTGGATCTGGAGCTGGTACATCCACTGTGTCATTGCAGGTGGCAGTTGCTGCTGTCTGCACCATGGAGAATATGTCAGGACATACGACTGTAGGTTTTGAAAGGCCAAAGGCATAAAGTTACAGCACACTCCACATTACTATGACAACTGAGCACAAACCTATGACTCCCTCTCTAACCCCCAGACACCTGCCATAGCTCCCCAGTGCCTACAGAATAACCATGAATCCCACACACATCCAACCCTCCCCACCTGGTCCTCAGCCGTGTCCCAGGCTGATCCCATCTGGAGTTTGGGTGGGCTTAGTGGGCAAGGGGGCCATACAGCTCCTCAACAATCTATGATGGAGCTAGCAGGAGCATGTAGGAATGATGGGTACCTCTTCTTGGGCCTCTGTCATCACACCTCAAGGAAGAGGGGCTCTGGATGGAATGCCCATGTTGGTATAGTTCTTTTCTCCTGCCAGTTCCCTCCAAATAGTCCACAACCTGAGGATCCAGGGAAGGAAAGTAAGGTCCTTTATGCCTTCTTATAGAAGGGGAGGAATTTGAAGTCCAGGAAGTGGCACTGGCAAGACCACAGTGGCTTTGGCCTGGGGACTCAGAGGCAGAAGACAAGGGGTCCCCTCACCCAGAGTGACCCTGTGGTTGGAGAGCCTCCACAGCTTGGCCTAGAACAATGGGGCCTGAGTGCTCCTGACCTGAAGCCCTAACACGATTGAGCCCCACAGCCAACTGAGAGATCACTTAGACTTGCCTGAACATAGAGCTGTGTGATGGGTGCCCTTCAGGAGTGGACCTCACCCGAGAACCCAGAAGGTACCAGTTTATTACAAAGAGCAGTCAGCAAGAGCTTGATAAAACAGTCAGTGGCCTCCATGTGACTGTGGATAGAGGGTAGACTCACCTTAAGCTCTCTCAGGGCTCCTTGCTGTATTAAAGGAAAGGCAGCATCATAATACTTTAAGATTATTAATTTCATTATTTGATTCTCAAACCTGGCTTCCCTTCAGGGTAAGAACAAGTTTGTTGGCTTACATCTGTTGGAAAATGGTTGGCACAAATTCAGACTGATGCGGCGGGGAGCGGGGAGGGGGTGCTGTTGGTTGCCACAGCAACTGAAGAGCCATTTTTAATTCCACTCTGTAAACCATAGATGCCATAGACACAGGGAGGCGGGTGGTCATGGGTCCCAAGCCCTCCAAACCTAGGCTGAATGCTCCAAAAGTCACCCTTTCCAGTCTTTGTGGCATCTGATTCAGGTTCTGAGTCTCCAAGAAATGGCTGGAAAGCAAGCAGCTGCAGAGACTCTGTAGTGCTCAGGAAAGAGGTCTTCTGGCAGGGACAGTAACTACATCTGAGGCCTTACTCCAGGGATGTAGTGTTTCTCATAAGCATTGTGTCCTCAGGAGCCTCAGCCCATCCAGGAAAAGCAACATGGCTGAGTAAGTGTCCTAAGTTTCTTTAAACATCTGTCAAATCTCCTATTGCCTTAACCTAGCATGCAGCACCGTCTTAAGGACGCTTTGTTGCTGGTCTGTGTCCTGTTCTCACATAAACAATCTGAAAACTCTGGAAGCCATAAGATGCAGAGAGAAGCATGGCCTCCTACGGCCCCAGCCTGTGGGTCCTTAGGCACTGCAGACACCCCGGCCTGCTCCTACCAAGCTTGACCCCAACTGGGCTTTGTCCCTAAGGAGGCAGTACCCCCAGCAGCAAGTCCTTCCAGAGACTTAACAGGCTCCTCTAACCAACCTAGGGGGAAGGCAGTGATGTGTCACAAGCCACTCTATGTCTTCTTGTCAAGGAGGACTGTCCCTCCATGGAGTCTTACGCAAGAATCAAAGATTTGAAGGCTCCTGGGGAGGCCACAGATTTGGTCAAGAGGAAGCGAGTTACCTATCCTGCAGTGAGACTGTCTGGCTTTTGCCTCATAGGACATCCAGCAAACTCAGCTTTCGGGGAAGGAGGACAAGGGGCTGAGGGCAATGGGAAGCCACGTATCTGCTGGAGAAACCTATAAACTGAGGGAAATGCACCATTGATGCTGATTACTCTACAAATATACAATATACAAGAGCCACAGTTTCCATAGTGAGCTTTCAACACTGTTGGGCTAAGGTTGATAAATGCTTCTTTCAAAGGTTATCTGTCTTTAATGCATTAGGATTTCTATCAGAAAGTAGCCCGAGTGGTGCTGTGGTTCTACCTCCACTGCAAGGCATTCTGAGTCCTCCCTCAACAAGGCCTTCTGCCGCAGGGATGGGGACAATGGCCCCAGAACCAACATAGCCACCAATTGTTCACACATGGCCTAGGAGCAGAATATTCTAACAGTTTTAAATGTGCCTGTAGATAACTCTTCATCAGCACCCTGTCGTGTTAACATACCGATTGGTCACCTACAATGAAGTGTGGAGCATAGCCCAGAAGAACTGCACCTTGGTTTTTACAGAGAGGGATCCAGTAGATGGCTCTATGTGTCCACTGGGGATGCTGCTCCCTGTTTTTCAATCAAACACAAATTGAGGCATTGCTGAGAAGGGGGTTTATAAACCTTGTGAGCATCAGCAACCAGTTGACCATTCATATCAGAGCTAAAGGAGATTACCCTGGATAACTGGGTGGTTGACCTGAGGTCCACGATGAAGACAGAATCCCACCATGAATGGCCGTGTCAGCGCAAACCCATCCAACACTGCATGGACCAACTCCGTACAACAAACCTCTTCCTCGATGCAACTATACCTAGATGCAGATGTAGACACCTCTCCCCTGTGTCTGTACTGGGACTAAGCTCAGATATGATTAAGCACCTCAGAAAATTTGCAAATAAAATTTGCCTTGAGTGAGGACTACATGCAAGGGTAGAAAAGGACTTTTTCTCACCTAGGATCTTATCTTTTCCTCAATAAGAATCTTTCCTGGCATATGTTTAAAATGGTCTTACATTTTGGTTTATTGTTTACTGTTGTCCTGGTCTTGTCTTTTTTTTTTCCCCTTTCTTTTGGCCTAGTCAAAAAACACTAAGGAGGAGGTCTGTAGATGTTCTTTGCCATGTGCCTCTTTGACAGTAAGTAGGTACATTTCTTTTTGTCAAAAATGGGCAAAGGTGAGCAATATGGTGGGACTGTGTCCCATGGCAACCTGTGAGGCCACAAGACAGAGGCCTCACTGAGGAGCAGCATAAGGATGGGAATGGTTACATGATCACCTTGGGACAGGGCAATCACAGACGTCCCAGGGCCCTGCACACACCATCCAGGCCTGGTTGCAAACACTGCCCCAGGTACCACCTCACTGAGGCACAAGATCATGACTTTCAGCAGTCACTGTGTTGAGAGAAAGAAGATCTCAATCTCAAAGGTCACAAAACAGCCACAGAGCCACCTGAGCTCCCCCAGAAAGGTTCACCTGGGGTCCAGTACTAATGACCAGGCAGCTCCCAGGACAACAGCAGACAGCAGGGTAGTGATTGACAAAGCATATGACTGCTTCATGCCTCAGTTTCCCCTCTCACAGGAGTGCTTCCCTGTGCCAAGTGCAGAGTACAGTGTGTCAGATGGAGCACCACAGCATCCCTGTCCCTGACACCACCGCAGAGACTAGGTCTGGAGTAGATGTCCTCTTTGAGCTGCTCCAAGGAGTAGGAAGTGGGGCAGCCACAGAGGATGTTCAGGCAGCTATGAGTGGGCAAAGCTAAGTGGCCCAACACCCCATGAAGCCTGAGCCCCAGGCTTTGAACCAGAAGACTCCAGTTTTTACTCAAATCTGTGGCCAGGCCAGGTTCCAGGGGGAACAGTCCTGTGACCACTTCTGGGGCCCTAGCTCTGGGAGCCCCTTGAGGGGGAGAAGGGTGGCCTGTGTTAACCCTTGCATTGCACACCTGGGTCACCTCCATGGGAATGTGAGGGGCTCAGATATCAAACAGAGCCCTCCCCAGTCTAGGATTCATCCTTGCCCCACTCCCTTTCCATTTCTCTAAGACCATTGCCCAAGTGCCACCAAGGTGCTCCTGGTTTCCTTCCAACCCCTGAGGGCCATCTTGGAAAGTCAGAATGCCTCAAGGCCACCCTGAATTACAGAGAGTTGGAGGAGACAAGTCCCCATGGGTTCCCTCCAATGAAGCTCCTGGTTCATTGCTGAATCCCCATAGAGGAGTACTAGGGGTACCCTGGGATGAAGGGCACCAAGCCACACCCTGATCAGAAGCAGCATGTCCCAAAGCTGTGGGAGCTGGAGCTGCAGTACCCCTCTAACTGATTCTTCCTTTGTGATTTTTATTGACAACACCTCCCCTGCTAGGAGTTCCAGCTTCAGGACCCTCAAAATCCAAGATGGCGGGGAACTGAATGTCCTTAGAGAAGATGTCAGCTTCGGAACACCCAGAGAAATGAAGCCCCTGTGGGACTGAAGACCAAGGAGAAGAAAAGGTGGAGAACACAGGTGTCCATTCCCTGACTGGGCAGGTCTCAATCATGTTTGACAGACTTTGATCCTGGCATCGGCCCAACCACATTAACCTGTGAAGAGTCCCTCGCCAGCCCAGACCCACATCTCAGGCAACTGTGGACCAGGCAAAGCTGCCACTGCGGGTGGGACGAGCTTGCCTCCTCTCCATCATGCACCGTCCTCCGCAGTGCCCTGTTCTGTCACCCTAGCTACAGGGAGAGAGTGTCCCAGCCAAGCCCTGTCCACATGGCAAGACCAGCCCTGCTGACTCATGCTGGGACGGACTCAGCAGACTTTACCTCAGTTTTGCCTTATTTGAATTTGACAATATTTTATGATCAGGACTATGAAAATTGCTCCAAAATCAATTTGCTTTTTCAGATTTCTGTTCTTGAAGCCCTCAACAGACACGGATAATCTTCTAAAATGAAATAACATCATCCTGCCCTCCTTTCTGGGAAATGCTTTAATGTGAGTTGTCTGAATCTGTTGGAAGCGAGCGGCAAACCCTGGTCGGTTGTCTCTTTAAATCGGCTCTGCAGTGTGACAGGCGGCTGCTGGCCGGGCTGGCTGGGAAGAACCATTCCCACCCTGCCGCAGGGAGCCCGGCCACGGCTGCCTGCCGCCATCCATGCCTCCCCCAGTCCCCATGGTTACGGCTCCTGCTTCCTGGCCAGTTTCTCATCCCTGGCTGCCGCCACAGAAGACTGGCGAAGGCGGCTGGCAGCCCCCAGCAGAATCCTGGAAGCTGCCTGCTGATCTCGCATTGAGCGCCTGTTCTCCCCGGCTCTGACTCATCCTCTCCCAGTGCAGAGCTCTGTCACTGCCGCTGTGCACTGGCCACAGCCTATCGCCAGGCTGCAGCCCTGCAATCTGTTGATAACTCCACTTCGGAGCTCCAGTCCAGTGCCTCTTGTGATGGAAAGCTTTTCCCGGCACAAGGAACCTGCCACATCACCCCAGTGACAGGAAGCACAAGACCAGTGCCGCTCCAGCTGTTTTTGACAAAACAGGTGAGAGGTTGGGCTGTCATCCTGGGGTCTGGGACTGGAGGGTCTTTGGGGCAGTGGGACAAGCACGGGGAGGCGAAGGTTGAGCTGCTGGCTGCAGTATCTGCTCACCAGGGCCGTTTCTCAGGCAAACACGCCAGCGAAAAGATGAAACAACTCCTGATACGGGGAAGCAGATTCTGAATAACTTTGGGTGAAGGGGAGGCACCGAACCACAGCCAAAACCAAGCAGCCTCAGCACAGACAAGAGCATCGGTGTGAAGATGCCAGCTTCTGAGTCTGGCCACAATAAGCAGCAGAGGGTTCTGCCTGCCGGGTCGGGCTGTGTGCTAGGAGATTAACTCAGGTTTATTTAATTCTCTTGATTTAAACTGACAGGCATGTTTATTTGGCTTTGGGCAGCCTGAAACGATTGAGTTTAGTTCTTGTATTGGGATGGTGAGCACAGATTGATTTTTAAATAAGGAGAGAGAATGATACCCAAGAGGGCAGTGTCTGGCTGCTGGCACTTCTCTCGGAAGTCTCTGAGGTTCACAAGCCCCAACCTGCCACCTGGATCCCCTGGATGTCCCAGACAGAGCCTGAGCCAGCCACTCCAACAGGCTGGCCCAGGTCTAGAGGAGCTGAGAGGGGACAAACTTCAGAAGGTGCTGGCAGGACCAGCACCCAGGTGCTGGCCTGTAAACGGACAGGGGAGGCCTCAAGCTACAGGCAGGAGATGAACCCTATGCCGTGCCTCTGACCGAGTGCTGTCTTTGCAGATGAGTGCAGCCTGCGGACCCTCACCCGCCCCGTCAGGGTCACCCTGAGGCGCCCTGCTCTAGAGCTTGACTTAGAGCTGCTGCTTGGGACTTTGACCTTCTGAATGGCCATGGAACCCGGTGGGGAGAAGGGCGCGACATAATTGTCTCTGCGGGTGACACCACCCCCACCGGTGCTCTTACCTCAGTAACTCTGCAGGGCTCATGGTGAGTACTCCCAGCTCAGTGCATCCTTGCCAGCCAGCCAGCCAGCCAGGCCAAGGGCTATCACCCCCTGTTGGAGAAATCCCAGGTCGGAAAATAACTTGAAGTTAGTCAGTTAGCAGCAGTCCAGCACATACTCACTTCTAGGGTGGGGAAGCTCCATGGGGCTTCAGAGGAAGCAGGATCTTCAGGGCTTGGGTCTCGGGCTGCCTGTGCAGGTTCCCTCTGCCTGCTGGCTCACTCGGTGCTGTTCATACTAATTAGCTGCAGCCATACAGCAATGTCGAATCATTTAATCAAGAGAATGCCATCCATCCCCCTGGTCTTGCCTCCACGTTCCAGGGAACCTCGTCTGGTCCTGAGCTTGGATCTGTCCTACTGGGTGTCCCATGGCCAGGTCTCAAGGCCTTTCCCATTGCCCCAGCCCAGCAGAAAGTGGGCTTCAGTAGCCAAGGCAGTGATTGGAAGGGAGAAATAAAGGGTACAGTGTGGTCAGCTGACTGGAGCAGTGTCTGGGACTCAGTGGGGGCCCATTCCAAAGGCTCCTGCATGGTTTTATTGTGGTTGCCACCAGTGTGGACTCTGGGAAGGTACACAGGCAAGTAAGTAATGCATTGTGTGTGTTTGTAAAGGCCAGCTGACAGGGGCACGTGCAGAGAATGCTGATGGCCTCTTAGGACGGTGCCTTCGCAGCCCAGACACTACACGAGCACCTCAGCGCAGCCCAGGGTGTCTGCCTCATGAGGCAGCGTTCTGTCTGAGTCACTACTGCATTTTCTTCTTGTTGGATTCAAAATGTCCAAATGAGAGAGATGCTTGCTGCCAAAATCCAGCATCATCTTATGCTGCTGCTCCGGGCTCTGAGTCTGAAGGCCATCAGCCGCAGCCCTCTCGGACGTCTGACAAGGTTACCTGGACAAGGCTCGGGCAGTAGTCTGAGGAAAACAGGCTGGTCCCAGGGCTCCTGGGCTATTACCTCCAGGTGCCACACCCAACATGGCCACCACCCTTCTGATGGCATTATCCATGGCTTTCTCTCTTCAATTTAGGATGTTTTCAAAATGGAAATCTGCCCTTGGCAGGTAACAGGCAAACTGAGAGTTGGTTTAGGAGGTCAGAGTGGCCAAAACACTACTTCTTGGGACCTTGGGTATGGGTGGAGGGGTGTCCAGGATCCTGGCCGAGCCCCAACTTTCTCCAACCTAGAGAACCTTCCTGCACTAGTGTCCCATCCAGGAAGCCCATCACCCTTTCCGCTCCCTGTCAGTCAGTCCAAGCAGGGGACCCACCTTGGTCCCTAGTAGCCCTATGGAAATTTCTTTTCTACTCCAGGGCCATACCTGGTTCCAGCAGCTCCGTGCTGCCCATCAAGGTGCCTCCTGCCCCACACCATAAAGACACCCCAGCCAGCCACACCTGCGGAATGTGGAATTTCAACAGTGTGTTATTATTCTTAATAAATAATATTTACATGAACACTCTCATTGTGAGAATTTCTGAAAAGCAGAGAAATTGTGTGGGATTGCATGATGCTGGGGTTCCTACTTTCTGCATGTTTCAAGGCTGTAGTACAGATACTTGAGCAGGCTTACCTGAGCCCAGGGACAAGGAAGGGTGAAGTGGTCCTGGCCCTGCCCAGCCTCAGCTAAAGCATCATGGCCACCAGTACGGTGCCCACTGGAGCATCCCTGACACCCATCCAGAAGCAAGCAGCCTTCTCAGCCCCCCACTGTGAGTGGTAGCTCACGTTCTCCTGAGCCACACACCTGGGTTGCCGCAGTGCTGGATTCTGAGCTCCTTTCCGACTGGCCTGTGACTGTGCCATGCTCCACTCTCTGGGTGCGCTCCATCTGGCTCTTTGTACTCCAGTGGGTCCAGTGAATCACTCCTCTCCAGAGGGGCCACGTCCTACAGGACACATGTTCACTGTGTGAGGCCAAGGGCACCTCCAGCCCCGGGTGGTACATCTGTACCATTGTTGACGATAAGCAAAGCAGACATGGTCTATTTTGTTTCTGAAATCGGTGTTGTTACTGTTTAAATCCAGTAGACACTGAGATACATATGATTTTGTACTTTGTCATCTGTAATCCTCATACTTAGCTCCAAGAAAATGTGTACCTAAAGGTAGCAAAAGGGCATCTGTGAATGACAGTAAACATGGTTCTGATCTTTGTAGGCTCGTTCTTTATGCTTCCTTGAGAGTTTCAGAACCTGGTGAACTGAACAAGGAAGCTTTTCCATGCACAGGTCTGGTCTTCCAGCAATGTTCTTCTTGGTGCTAAGAGCTAAGTAGGATGGACAGCGTGATGGGTGTGGAATAGTGTGGTGTGGCTGTGGTGGTGCAGGATGGCATGTAGGCGAGTGCGGGATGGTGTGGTGTGGTTTGACGTGGAAGGAGATGGCGTGGTGTGGGATGACGTGGTGTGGGATCGAATAATGTGGTGCAGCATGGGATGGTGTAAGATGATATAGGGCAATGTGGCGTGAGACGTTATACCATGGTATATGCTGGGGTGGGATGGGCGCTGCAGTGTGGAACTGTGCGGGATAGTGTGGCATGTAGGATATGATATGCAGAAAGGTGTAGTGTAAACTGGTGTGGCATGGAATGGTACAGTAGCACAGTGTTAAATGGGACAGTAGGGCTTGGCATGGTGCAGGATGAGGTAGTGCATGTGGGATGGTACATGTGGAATGGTGTATTGATATATGGCATACAGAGGATGGTGTATGAGGTGGTGTAGGGTGACACATGCAGGATGCCATGGTGTAGTTTAGTGAATGTAAGATGGTGCCTGTAGGGTAGTGTGGCAGGCTCGTGGCATGACTTATTCCTGATAGTTGAAGCATTCGAGTCAAGCTGATCAGATGTGTCTCCCCCACCCTCTAGTGTCCATGCCAGTGCTGGGGCACCATGTCTGCACTTTAGTGGCTTTGTTTGGTGTTAACTGTCAGCAGCAGGGCTTGGAAGCCCAGATAACTTGCCAGATCTCTACTTGCTCTGAATTCAGGGCTGACCTCATTGTGGTCTTTGCCATATTTTTCAGGGGAAAGTCAGAGACCAAGCCCGGTCCTGCTGCTTGGGGTGATGGGGGGAGCATCCTAGCACATGGTGCATTAAAGTACACTTGTGGCTATGATTTCTCTTTACACACATGAATGCCCCCCATTAAAAAAAAAAAGATGGGATTAAGACTCCACTGGGACCAGACGGATAAATGGAGGGTGGGGTCCTCTGACTCTGGAAAAATAGCTCCATAGGATGCAGACAAGCCACAGGGAAATGCCCTTTCCCTGCAGTGCTCCAGAAGGTGAGAAGATTGGGAGGACAGGAGACACCTGTGTGAGATCAGTTCTGAAAGGACCAGAATAAGGACCAGGACAAAAAAAGGGGTGAAATAGTCATAGATCTGCACTGTCAGAAAATGTGTGGACCCCACATACTGATTTATGGGCCTTGATAGAGGCCCACAAAAGATCATGTGTCACAATTACAAATATTTTAGTATTTTTAATAAGTTTTTAGTCTGTTAATTTTTATTCAATGTAATATCTAAATTACTAAAAACTCCTAAAATTTACCTTTATCTCACAGATGGAGTTTGTCATCTCACCTAACATTTCCCCCTCAATTATGAAGTTTAAGCAAGTAACTACCAGTCTAGAAGAAAACTCTCTGATATTTTAACATGTTTCTCTCCAAATCTCTTTAAAATTTCTCTAGCCTATGTACCCCTCCAAAAAAGAGAACCATAGTGAACTATATTTATACAATGTCCAATTAGGGTAATTTATTTTTCAAATGAATAAAGTACTTATCTTCTTCCTTTCCCCAAAAACACTTCCATGAAAGGTTGATAGATCAATAAAATGCAATTATTAAACAGGCAGACAAGGGAATGCATGAGGCTGTAATTAAATCAATGTCAGTTGGCACAGAACCAGGAAGAAGAACCAGGGAAAACCCAGTCAATGCCTCAGCTGGAGCCTTCAGGGCTGGCCAATGGTCACCTCATTGTGCAGGGAGGAATGTGACTTCAGACAGTGGCATTTGAAGAGGTCACTTTCCCACATCTCACTGCCACAAAAGGGCAGCATTTTTATCAAACAATTGACACATCACTGGATTGGCCTCTTCTGATTCTGTCCTCCTTAAATCCTGATTCAGTTTGCAGGAAACACCAAACATTGTACATCCAACCAAAATAAGAGAAAAACACAAAAGGAAGCCATGATTTAAGAAAGAGAGAGAATACAAATTGCCACATGTCAGGGCCAGGATGTTTGCAGGACTGTTAGCTGTCAGGTCAGCCCATCAAAAGGGGACACTAGTGCTTCCCAGGAGAACAGAGGCATCTCCAAAGTGGCTTCTGCAGTCAGGCCCCCCTACATGCAGAGAAAGGAGCAGCAACCCAGCCTCTGGCCTTTGTCCTGCTCCTGAGGGCGCTCCAGGCTGTTTCCCCACTCTTTTGACCTGAGAACCATGCTTATTGACTGCTGCTGCTCTAAAGAGTGCTGCTGCTGTGGTTTCAGTCTCAGAGAGACATGTCCACCCATCAGGCAGATTCTGTCTAACCACACACTAAATCATCATCATAATTTTGCCTGAGGAACATTTGCAAGGTAGACTCTTCCGAGAGGAACTTGCCCATGTGTGAACTTTAAAATATAAAATATATCTCTATTTTGCATTACCTACTTTGAATTTTAAATGTCACCTCTAAAAATGTAGAAAGTCACTGCTGATAACTGTAATTTGGAGAAAGAAAAAATAAGAAGCCAAATCAAATCCCTGTTTTTTGCCAAGTTCATTGCTGACCCTCAAGACATCTTGTCTATAGTCACAGAAACATGTCCTCACATAGGTGATAGGGTTGCCCCCTCCCTGACTTCTCAGATTTGTGGAATTGCTCACCTCAGAACTGGGCCATCAGACAAGAATCAAGTCTCCTACCCCAAGATAGTGCCTTCATGTCCCGCCTCCTGCATAACCTGGCTAGATGGCATTTCTAACACCTCTGCCTCCAACACTGGCTCCCTGAGAAATCTGCATGTTGCAGAGGTCTGCTTGTTGCATGAAGCACTGTTTTGACTTTTCATTTGGCTTCCAGGAAGGGGCTTTGTTAGGTGATTTAACACCCATAGATAAAATGTGACCAAATGCAAACTCTCCTGTATAGAGGGAACAGATGTGAAGGCACACAGTTCTCAGACAAAAGATACCAAGGATATTTCCAGCACTGCTTTAGATGTACAAGTTGAGCCATCCACCCACCATAACCATCCTGTCCCCCAAGTCCATCCCCAGCAGAACAGGAATCTGAAACCAACCAGAAGGCCAACCCGCCAGGTATGTTCACCACAGTGACAGCAGCTCCGAGGAAGCCTGTGGAGGACTTGTGAGCCCTGGGCCTTTCATGACTGGTGCAAAGCCCTGGTTCCAGGTGACCATCAAGAAAATGTCCTGGTAGCATCAGGAAAGAACTGGATTCAAGGAGCAGACCACCCTGCTGCAGGAGACAGCTGACGCTTTGGGGTCTGGGGCCTTCCTCTTTACCAAGGCAGGTGGGGCACAAGGGCAGGGGTCTCCAAGCAGTCTTATCTTATCAAAACCCCTCAAGGGCAGGAGGCACTGTCCAGAGCACACTGCGAAGCTGAGCTGAGTCATGAGTCTAGGTGCTTGGGGTCCAGGAAGAAAGAGCAGACACAGCCCTGGTGAAATGGTCTCACCACTTCTCTCGGTCCCATAGGCACCCGACATTGCTCAGAGAAAGGCTCCTCTTGGCAGGAGTTGGCTGCCCACACTCCTGGAGGAGGTGCCCTGGGGTGAAGAGATGAAGGCCAGGATGGGGCTTAGCAGCACCAGGCTTTGGGGATCAGACCACAGACCCTTCCCAGTGCTTCAGACCAAAGATGGCCAGCCTATCCGTCAATCAGGAGCAGGCTGGCCTCAGGGTCTACTGAAGAAGTTGCTTCAGACCTTGGTGTCCCTGATGCTAGGAAGCCCGCATCTCCAGTCATGAGCTGACAGCCCCACCGTGAGCTTATGATCTGGTGATAAGATGGGCCACAAGGCACCATGAGTCTTGAAGCCCTCTGTCATCAAGAGTCATTTGTACTCTGCTGAGGTCCACTCCTGCCCTGCCCCCTGCACTATCCATGGCCCAGAGGCTAAAGGACTGGGAGCAGCAACCCCTAACTTCCCATCTGACCAGGATACCTCCCGAGGACTGTGGGACCAGAATCTTGGCCCTCTGCCTGAACCATGAGGATGAGGGCACCATTCCCATGGGGCCCGAAGAGGGCAAAGCTACAGCAGTTATAACATTGTTTACCTGAGACATTCAGTTTTACTCTGCCACAGAGAAACCATGCTCTCCTTTAGCTGGGACCCCGAACCTGTTACTTCAGCTGTGATGTTACAGTGGGGTTGAGGATATCAGAAATGAGAGCAAGGTCCTCAGTCCCGTGTCTGTTTTATTTTTTTCTTTATAACAACTTCTCTCTCTCCACCAGCTTCAGTCAACAAGACTCAGATCTGCTAAAATGTGACACAGAGTTCCCCTGGGAGACATTTAAAAGTAGAATGTCAAGGGCTGTGAGGTGCAGGAGTGGGATGGGAAATTTGACGTTTAACCGCCTTTCCAGAGGCCCCATCCAGACACCCAAGCAGGCATGCAGCCAACAGACAAGTACATATCAGGAGCCAGTGCTGTGTCCTGCCCTCTGCCAGCAACGTTCGACAGAACAGAGACTGTAGCCAGGCGTCTGGCACTGCAGAAATGCTGCCTCCTTCTGGGAGCTGCTTTCAAAGCCACATATAGACACTCTGGGCTGAACAGACCTAGGGGAGGGGAAGACCATCCAGATGCAGGGGACTAGCTTGCTGCAGACCCCGACTGTGAGCACTGTGGTTCTCAGCCACCAGTCTGACCCCTCCTGAGCAACTGACAAAGCAAAGTTCAAATCTGAAAGTTCCCTGAGACGCTTGGAGTGGGGAGGCTGAACCTGAGGGTGAGAGCTCAGGTAACTGGCTGTGTGTAGAGACGCTCGGCTACACAGTCACCCTTGGTCTCCTCTGCTTCCTTTTTAGGATTTGAAGACTGTCCTCTCCCTGCCCCAGTACCCGGGGGAGTTCCTGCACCCTGTGGTGTACGCATGCACCGCAGTCATGCTGCTGTGCCTCCTCGCCTCCGTTATCACCTACATCATGCACCAGAGGTAAGGCTGGCACCAGAGGGTGGTATCCCCATGCCACCAGAGACACCAGGCTTCTGCCCTCAATGCTGAAGGTACTGCACACACCACACACCACACACCAACGCAGGGTGCCTATCACAGCAGCCAGCAGGGGACAGTGCTAGGGGAAGCCCACCTCTTCTGGACCTTCATCAGGTCTTCTCAACCGCAGCCTACACATTCTTGTCAAATTAAGTGAAATAAGTCTTTTTTAAATGGGTGCGTGTCTGTTCAGGTACACTGAGACCCTGCCCAGAAGCCTGCAAAACTTGTGTTACACATTTGCATCATGCCTTTTCAACTGGGAAGGGGAGAAATGTTGGATTTGTACTTCTGAGCTTGCTTTTGGCCACCTTGTCTGAGAGTAGGAGTGGGGGTGACCTCACTGCACCACTTGGAGGTGCACTGGAAAGCATGAGGAGGGGGTCCAGCCACAGCCACGGTCCAACCCATAATCGAAGTCATGGGTAATACCTAGGCCTTGGCCATAGGTGCAGCCAGGGAAGAAGCTTCAGTGCATCCAAGACTGAGGTCGTGGTAAGAAGCCGAGGTTCACCTGAGGCCATGGTAGTAGGACGGGAGTGAGCAGGTTCAGGGCCACAGTCATAAGAGAGGTTCAGGCAGGTGCAGAGCTGTTGCTTGGCCTGTTCAGGCTGCTATAACAAATTACCACACACTGCAAGGTTCATGAACAATTGTTTAGGATGGAAATTGAGTTCTCACAGTTCTGGAGCCTAGAAGTCTAGAACAAGACATGATCAGATTAATGTCTGGAAAGGTCCTTTTCCTGGTTCCTGGTGCCATGGATGGCACCTTCACCCTCTGACCTCACGTGGTGAAATGGGCCAGGCAGCTTTCTGTGATGTCTTTTGTAAAGGCACTAATCCAAGTTATGAGGGCTCTGCTCAAACACCTACCTTCACAGTACCATCACATTGGCGATTAAGATTCAACATATGACTGGGATATAGCTCAGCAGCATAAGCGCCTGTCTGACAAGTACAAGGTCCTGAGTTCAAGTCCACACACACACACACACACACACACACAGATTCAATATGTGAATTTGGGAGTAATACATACATTTAGACCATAGCAGCTGTGATTATAGGGAAAAGCTTGGGCATGTTCAAGATCATGGTGAAGTCACAGTTTTAAGTTAAGAAATCTCGCTCCTGGACATAGCCAGCTGGGCAGAACCTTAGACATGTTTCTGGCCATGGAGATGTTCTCAGCCACAGACAGTGTCCCAGTCCAAGCCAAAGGCACTGTGACACCTATAGTCATGCTTAGTTACATGGCCATCACCCTCTTCCTGAGAAGCAGACATCCATATAGAGGGCAGAGCATCTGGGAGTCAGGGACAGGACTCCCACCATGAGACTGTAGAATGGGCATAGTCCTGGGGCCTTAACACTTTCACCTGTCAAATAATCAGCCAGCCTAAAGTCTGAAAAAGCCCTTCCAGGCGTAACACTGCAAGGTGATCTACCACACAGTTGTCCAGAGGCAACTCACTGAGCTGCACAGGGCACCGTCATCTCTCTGTCCCGTGATCTTGTCCTTTGAACATGTTGCTCCCAGCCCTACTAAAGGCACACTATTCCCACTGTGACAGAGCTTTGCACGTGGACAAGAGTGCCTATGTCCATACTAGTTCCTGACACACCGGTTCCTAATATGAAATCTCCATTCCCACAGTGCCATCCGAATCAGCAGGAAAGGCCGGCACACACTCCTGAACTTCTGCTTCCATGCAGCTCTGACCTTCACTGTGTTCGCAGGTGGCATCAACCGCACCAAATACCCAATCCTGTGCCAGGCGGTGAGTGCTGTCTGTGTCCCGCTGTTCCACAAAAATGAAAGTGTTTATCAACATTCCAACCAAAGGGGAAATGTGTGCTAATTGTCTTATTTATGAACTAATACTCTAGTATTTGCTCAGCTGTCGCTCATGAAGGGAATAGTTAGGCATGTATCTAGCAGGTCTCTATTACAGTTTCACTCCATCTGAAGCCAATTGTTTTGTTCACCGTTTGATTCTTTTTTTTTTTTTTTATCTGTACCAGGGATCAAACTCATGACCACATGCTTGCAAGGCAGGCACTTATGACGCTGAGCTAAATCCCCAGCCCCCATCATTTGATTCTATAAAATAATTTATTTTCAGTTGAACCGGCTTGTTCTGAGACCAACGTGATATGCAGCTCCAGTGATGGTGAACCTTTTAGAGCTTTCAATGATACAAAAAGCCCACTGTGACATGTGTGCCATAGGTTCACCACTACTGATCTAGACATTTGCTGTTCAGAAAATGGTAGCAGCTGCCTTTCCTGAAGAAACCAGCAGGGCAGGATTAGGAGGGGCAGAGCAAAGCCTCCTAGGTGCCATCAGGAGGAAGGACTATGGTGTTTGGAGGTCACCAGGTTGTCCTCAGTTGGCAGCACCCTCGGAAGTTCTGTCCTATCTCAGGGAAAAGGGAGCTTGGAAGTATCTGAGAGTTGCCAAATGCATCTTTCTTACACCAGTGATCTGGCTTTGGTTTAAAGGAAGGAGATATAAAATACCTCTGGCTGTCATAGAACCCGTGGTAGAGACCCTCCCTTGAAAACCAAGCGTAGTCCTACTCCTGTTGGGCTGTGGTTCGGGGCCCACAAAGAGAGTCCAGCTATAGTTCCAGGGTAGTACCTGTATGCACATTCAGCCCCAGGCTGGCTCTGTGCCCATACATGGGACCATGCCCAAAGACCCAGAGCAACTTGCCAAAGACGCCTGCAGTTTCTGTTACTTCATGGGCCAGTGTCTGACTGCGCTCATGGCATCCTCTTTACTTTTTGCTGTGAACTCAACCCAAATCTACTGACAGTCACAGATGCAGCCTTCACCCAACTGCTTGGGCCTGGGTGATCCCATGCTGGTGACAGTGACCATTAGCCACCCCCTGCCCTCTCCACCTGCACAGATGGCCACAGGTGAGATGCCCCTGGAGTGTCTGTGGGTTCTTCCCACAGAAACACTTCAGGGAAAGTCCAGAGCATGTGCCTCCCTCTCTGTGTAGTTCCCATGCCACCTGACACTGGCCTGGAGCAGTCCTGGGGCTGCTTTCTTTCCCAGATGACCCAAAATGTGAGGCCGAGAGTCTGAAACAGTTGCTGGTCTGGGAGACATTGCTTCTGCCCCAGAGCCCTGGGCACCAGAAGATGTCTAGAATGTGTGCCTGAGTGTCACATCCACACCCCACCAAGGCACGAGTCTGCGGAACAGTTGGCAGCACAAGCATGAAGGGAGGCTGAGGGGAGGGGCAGACAGTTTCTGTCTTCAGGCCTCTCCTGAGCTGCAAACAACCACAGTGAGCACAGGGAGTCCCATTTAGGCCCTGCTCTAATGCCTGCCTGGGAGCCATCTGAAAGGCAATCAAGGGTCTTGTTATCTTTATGACGGCACTTTGCCACCAAGAGCTCCATAGCCAGGACCCGCCAGCCACACAGCCCACTGAACTCGCTCAGGGTTTCAGACAAACCCTCCCAGAGCCCTGCAGCACCGCTGTGACTGTCCTCATGCTCTGACCAGCCCAGAAAACATTTATAGAGGCGACACTAGGCCCATCAGTGTTTGGCAAAAACCAGCAGGGGCACATCTGGAAGGACCTAAAGAGATCAGATTTGTAAAGGAATTCCTGTTATCCTGGGAAATATTCAATTCATTGTGACAACCCTTGGAATCCGCATCTGAGGGACTGGGCCTGCTTGGTGGAATAGAAAGATCATGGTCCTTCAGATGCTGTCTTGATCTCCTGATTACTTTTCCAGAACATACCAGGCCTCACCCACTCACTTGGCAAACATACCAACCTGGTGCCTGGGCTTGCTGTGGGTGCATGGAACAGTCAGAAACACACCCACTGGGCTTGTGATCAGAGCCACCTCTGGGGTGGGGGCTGCAGATAAACACAGCATCAAGCCACCGGTAAATTGGAAGATGCTGAGCTCCTAACAATGGGAGCAGAGCCTGGCTCAGGTCAAGAGGCAACAGGGGCTGAGGGTTGCAGCTCTCAATGTGTCCACCAAGCCCCCACTACATGGGGGATGTTTATCTCCCCATGCCTGTGGACAGAAATATGAGTGTCTATTATCACTGAGGGCTTGTGAGCCAGAGCCCAGGCTGGTTCTGATCTGTAGCCTGGCAGGTATGAAGGAAAGCTGGCTTAGTTTACCCAGCACAAGATTGACATCCATCAGTGCTGAGGGCGAGACCTCTGAGGAAGAGCAGATTAAAAGCAAGACTGTTGGAAGATAAAGCTGTCCCCTCCTTTACCGACAACTTGTGACCACCACTCCCAGGCCTGCCTCCTGTGGCTCAGCATCACAGCAGAACAAACAGGAAAAGTGGTCCAGAACTCTGAATGGCTGCAGTGAACAGACAGTTGTTATGGTAACAGAAAGATGACCATGAGACTCATTAAAGTACTAAGTGACATCACAAACAAAAACAGATGGCAGCCGGTAGTCCCACATAATGGATGTGCGTCAGCACTGGCCCTGCCTTGGTCTGGAAGTGAGGGAGGGTGGCCTGCTTGCCACCTCCTTCCCTCACTGCCACAGAGTGCTCTCTGGGAGCCAGCACAGTGTTCCCAAGATCTCCCCATCAGTCTACCCTAAAGTGGGTGTTTGGGAGACAGAATCCTGCCATCCACACCTTCTTAGGATCCCTAAGCCCACACCTAAGTGAGGCTCAGCTCAGAGAAGGAGAGAGCTGGACCTCCCAGCTCCATTACTGTCCTCTTGGCCACATTCCCCAACCTTCTCTAGGTGCCAGGTCAGGGTACCACAGCTGAGGATCAGGCTCCTTCTTAGGACAGGTCTCTTGATACTTCTGTTTGTACATGACAGTGATAGCCATCCTATAGGCTCCTGAAAAGAAAGAGGGACCTTCCTTCAATTTAGTGCCAGGCCAACTTGGTCACCTTTGCCCCACTGCTCTCTAATGCAGAGAGGTCTCACTGGCGGGTTCCAGTGTCTCCCGCTCTCAGCAGCCAGGGTGAGGTCTGTGTGCTTGGAATGCCCACACGGGCTCCCACATGCTCAGGGTCAGGAGAGGCGAGGAAAAGATGTCTTGCAGGACATGTGAGCTCTTCAAGGAGAGCTCATGCAAAACCATAAACAGTTTTTTTGATCTTTCTACCCTACAAAATCCTCAACAATTTTTGCAGAGTTTGCTCATAAGTAAAAATTGAACTCTGGATTTGATAAATCATTATAGTGGTGCCATGTTAACTTTATTCAGGGAATCTCTGTATTCCTTAAACATTTATGTCCTTTCCAATTATAACAGTATTTTACTTGTCATTTTGAAATGTCAGGTTATTACCTCAAAGGTAACCTCGTTTTATGGAATCAGATGGAGACGAAGGAGTGTGGAATACATAATCAGCTAGCGCCTAAGTGCTGTGCATGGGTCTCAACTTGGCTGTTTCCATAGTATGAGTCTCTGACATGCATGGGTGGGTCTTCTGGGCCTCATTCCTGTGGTGCTTTATCCTACATGCAGTGCCACAGATAGTGGTGCATTGGGGGCTCCCCTCCTTCCACTTAGAAGGACCCTGCAGGTGAGGGCTCACAGGGAGGTGTGTGTGCACAGGTCCCACATGGAGCGACGGCGTGGGCGCCACTCAGGGTTGGGTATGCAGGCCCGTAGGCTCCCCACTGGCTCTGCCCCACCTCTTGCAGAAGAAGAGTACAACTCAGCAGTTCAAGGGTCTTTGCGCTCCTCTGGAGTGCCCCTGCTTCTTCCTACTAGTCTTATTTCTTGTCACTAAAGGATTCTAGAGAAGCTGCAGGGGCTCAGCCCACTGAGGCTCCGGAAAGGCTGGGGTGTGCACTGCAGGTCAGCGGTACCGGGGCAGGTGGCTGGCAGAGGCAGGCCTGGCTGATGTCTCTCCCCTCCCAGGTGGGCATCGCGCTGCACTACTCCACACTCTCCACCATGCTGTGGATTGGGGTGACTGCCAGGAACATCTACAAGCAAGTGACCAAGAAGGCCTTGCCATGCCCAGGCGCAGACCAGCCACCGTTCCCCAAGAAGCCCCTGCTCAGGTACCCAAGCCCACTCCTGGGCACAGCTCTCTTCATTCCCTGGGCCCCTGGAACCCCTGCCCTGGACACATCCTTTATGGGTCTTGGAAAATTCCTTCACCAGTCAACTCTGTTCGGGGCAGAATGGTGTGGGGGTGTCCAGAGATGAAGATTGGAGAATGGCATTTGGGGATGAGGATGGGGGCAGCATGAGGAAGGCAAGGTAGGGTCCTGGGTGAGACTAGGTGAGGAGGGGGTGAAGCTGGGGTAAGGGCAGGGTCCTAGAAGAGGACTAAGGGGCAGCGTGCCTGGGGAGGGGCAGAGCACTGCTGTGACTGCAGCTCGGCTGCGGTGGGACATGTGTGCCCACATGCTTGGCTGTTCTCCCCAGCTGCCCAGGTACTGGCATGAGACACTCTGTGCCCTCTGGGGTAGTCATGCTGCAGACTGGGTGGTTGTGACTTTGGTTTACTTCCTGATATTAGTGACTCTAAGATACCTTCTGCTCATTAGTAGTGAACCATTATGCACTTAGGCAGAGATTTCAAGGTGACTTTGGACCTGAGTCAATTGGGAAAAGGGACCAAGTCCAGCAGGACACCCCCTCCTCCTTCCTCAGTGACTCCAGCAGAGCATGGGTGGTAGTGCTGACCAGCAGTGGAGTGTTCCTGTGCTCTCTCTGATGGAACTTGCCATTCATGGCGCTGCCAGGAGAAGCATCATCCCTGACCGTTCCCCTGGGCCTTTCCATGGTGCTGTGTCCTCAGAGTCACTTGGTCACTGGCACGCCTTGCCCCTTGTGACTCTCAGCCCCTGCCCCCCATAGATGGCCATGGACTCAGTGTACCTGCCCTCCACAGGTGCAAACCATCTGCAGAGGTGACCTGACCATTAGGGACCAGAATCATGTTCCACCAAAGGCCTGCTCCTCTCTGCTGCTCTCTGGCCTGGCTGGGGACTGGTTGGGGAATATGCCATCCCTTCCTGAGGAGATGGGGCAAGAAGCAGTTGGAGACCAGGAGTCTTTCCTTTCAGATCTCCTAAGGGGCCCTCATGCCCTGGCCCACAGCCTCTGCCACATCCTTTGCACTGCAGTGTCCCTCTCAGATGCTGCCCTTTCCCATGAGCATCCCTGGATCTGCATCTCAGGCCCCAGCCCCAAAAGTTATACATGGCCTGTACATATCCACAGTAACAGAAATTAACTCCTGAGCTCCGAGAACTCAGCCCCGAGGAGAGCCCCAAAATACCCTGACATGTCAGGTCCTGCTTAACCACACCCTTCCTGCTGGACCCTCAGTCACAACAGACAGGGCAACCAGACCCCAAAGGCAGCAGGCCAGGGTCACTGTCTGTGTAAGGAGGAACCTGTGTGTCATGGCCCATCCTGTAAGTTTCCAATAAGAGGTTTAAAAATAAATGTCCTTGAGAGGCTTCTGTGGAAAACCGGGTGTTGTCATTTGGGCTTTTAATGTTTTGAAAAGCCTTCCCCTTCCTTGAGCCCACAACTGGGTCTGCATGTGCTCCCAGCATTGGGTGATGTTTGCCCATTTCCTGGAGGTTTCAAGGAAGATACAGTCATTTAAAATTTTGTAGATCTGAAGTCAGCGCATACTGTAGAAGCCTGAATCCCCTTTCTGTGTGAGCATCGGTTGGGAGGTTAAACCAAAGCACTCTTCTCTTCACAAGACTTGGTGAGGAGAGAGCATTGAAATTCACACAATCCTCACAGGTGTGTGGGGAATTTGCCCTTGAGTTAGATCTGGGTCAAAACGGGGGACAAGGGGACTCAGCAGCAAAGCTCCTGCCTGGCAAGCGCAAGGTCGTGAGTTCAATCCCTGGTACCAAAAAAGCAAAACAAAACTTTGGGGGGAAAAGGGGGGGTGGAGTTTCAATCAAGGTCTTGCAGAGCAAGGCACCAGCCTTTGAAAGTTCAAATCTTTCCACTGAACGGGCCTCACTGCCAAGGTTAAAGTCATCTACTTATGCTCAATCCTGAGGGAGGTTTCTGGTTTCCATGACAACACAAACTGGAGTCTCAATGGAGATTTTGTGATTTTAGACAGCAATCTGGCTGGTTTCATTTCCCCCTTAGTCCCAAGATGTGTCCCCATATAAAAACACGAAGCACCCCGTATTTGGAAGCACCCCGTAGGTCCTCAGAGAATCCCTGTTGGTCATGTAGAAAGAAAATCAGCCTACTCAGGCCTCCACCCTGCCAACAAGGGTACAGCAGGAACCCACATCAGATCAAGGCCTATAGTATGGGAGCCCAAGCCACATGAGCTGGGGAGCACTAAGAAAAGCAACCAACACCCAGGCCCAGGTCCCATGTGTGACAGGTGAGCAGGCTAACATACACGAGATGTGGAGTTTGTATCCTGGGGACCAGTCATCAGAGGACCAAACTCCCACAGATAAAGAGCCAGCAGGCCCTAGACAATCTGTCAGGGTCCATCATGGGGTCCACACTGGTCTGCAGACCACATGCGGAAGTATTACTGTTTCACAGGGCTGCCTCTTCTGGTCTATAAGAATGGCCTTCTTGTCATTCACTAAGGTCTTTAATTTCTTTCTGCAAGGCTTTGTAATCTGCAGCACACAAATCTTACATCTCTTTGACTGTTTGTCCTTTTTTTTTTTATAATGTTACATAAATGGGATTGACTTTTCATTTCTGATTATTCATTGCTTATGTATAGAAATATAATTGACCTTTGTGTGTTGATCTTGTATCCTGCAGCTTTGTTGAATTGCTTTATTAAGCACAATAGTTTGCGGTTAATTCTTCAAGATTTCCTGTGTGTATAATGATCACGCCATCTGTGAGCAGGGCTTCCGCACCAGCCTGAGTGCTCACTCCTCTTCCTCGCTGCTTTGGCTGGACCCTCCCAATCAGTATCAAGCCCCTCTCTCTCCCTTGGGCAGCCTAGCAAAGGTTTGCCAATTGTGTTGATCTTTTCAAAGAAGTTGGTTTCTCTGTTTTTCTATTCTCTGTTGCTACTTTTGCTCTAATCCTTATGATGTCTCTTCTTCCACCAGCTTTGGGTTCAGTTTGCTCTTCTTTTCTCACTTCCTTAACAGTACAAAAATCAGATAATTGATTTGACCTTTCTCCTTTCATATAGACATTTACAACTGTAAATTCCCCCTCTGAGCTGCGTTGCTGTATTCCAAAGCATGTCGTGTGGCTAATTCACTTATCTTGAGTATTTTCTTTGCATTTCTTCCTTAGCTGTTGATTATTTAAGAGTGTGTAGTTTAATTTTCACAGATCATTAAATATTCAGGGAAAAACATCATCTCTAGAAATTCACTGGTACTTCAGAGATGAGAGGAATGAAGAACTGCCAGCTTGATCACAGTGGTGCTTTGCTGTGCAGCTTGTCTCTGTGGAACGACCTTCACTACAGGGCTGAGACGCGTGTCTTGCTCCTTTCTGTGTCTGGAAATCTCTGCATTTGCCACTGGCTCTGTGGGCAAGGAAGGAGCAGATAATCTGAGGCCCTGCATTCTAAAGAGGAGCCATTGAATCTGCCCACTCCTAACTCTATGGCTGAGAAGAGAGAGGGGAGGTTAAGAAAAGGAAACTGGGTAAAAACCTTAAAGGAAAGAAAACCTTGAAGGAAAAAGCTGACCCTTCTCCCCAAAGCAGGGCCATGCTTAGGACTTCACACCAAATTTCACAGTCCAGACCTGTTCCTTCCCTGAGTTCTCATGATCACTGTCTCTATCTTCAGTTTACGGGCTTCACCACAATTGGGACTGGTGGACAGGTTAGTGATCACAGTCCTGAGCACATCCTTGGATTCTACACAGGGCTGCTTTTGACATGTTCCACACCCACTAAGTTAGTGGGAATATGGTTGATCCTCACAGTTCCGGTAGGCGGGGCCAGCTGTGCGTCGTGGGTAACTTTCTCTAGCCCTGCTAGTCAGCCTTCATTCAGGAGGGTCTCTGAGACTTCACATCTGTTCATGTCTCCTACTCCCTCTGTCAGCCAAAGGGCAGAGATTTCAGACGCAACAGGCCTTCTCGTAGATGCTCAGGGGCTAATTTTCAACTTAGCTACATGGAATTACATCCTAATTCTGTAATCTGTTCTGCCCCTCTGATACAGTGTGCCTAGGTGGTTTCCATTACTGAAGGTTTGCTGGCAGTGTTTCTGTTTAGAAGGATGGTTTCAGTAGCACCACAGCTGGGTTCATGTCCATCCTCACAGGCAAGCGCTGCTGAAGGGTACCATTCTGTTTCCCAACTCTGCTTAGATGCTTCCCTGCTCAGCAGAGAGTGGTTTCCTTCCCAGCCAGGAACCTCTTCTTGGGCCACAGTTGCAAATTCTAATAGCTTCCATGGGGTTGAGACATGGTCACATTCAAGCACTAGCCAGGCTTGACCTACACAAGCAGCTGGGCCCCTCAGAGTAAGCCAGCCATCAGGATGAAGTGCCCCACCCTCTGATCCTCACTCCCCTCACCAGTCACTGCACATCCTCACCCAGACGGACAGGGGGCCATGGTGGGAACTTGTTCCCATTGTCTGGGGAGGGGTCACAGGAGCACCTGAGGCTTCTCCACAAGTCCCGTTGCTGCCACTTTGGGAGCCCACTGCTTGGATCCCCTCTGCAGGAGTTTAGAGGGTTAGAGGGCTCCAGAGCCTCAGCAAAGCTGGTCACACTGAGGCTGCTGTCCATGTCCAGCAGCAGCCTCTCAAGACCACACTTGAGCAGAGACATTCTGAAACACAGACTTAGTCCAGAAAGCCTAGTATTCTTCATGACAAAAGGGTCATCTTGCCTTATGCGCGTGCACCTGCCTCCAAGCAAATCCTAGCAAATACTGCTGTGATATTTTAATGCATCTCATTAATCACTGCATTTCTGGACATGGCGTGTCACAGTGTGGTCTGCAGGTGGAAGCTCAGGATGCTGATCTCATTTTGCACTTGATGCCCACCATCTTTGTCCACCAGCTGTCCTCTCCATGCACCTCCACCTCTCACTCAGAGGCTGTAAAAAGCAGATGGGCATGAGCCATCTCAGAGGCACAGCAGTGACAAAGGCAGTATACTTACACAAATTGGTGGAGGTAGTTCTTGTACCTTAGCTGAAACTACCAGTTTGATTTCTTGGGATTGAGGTCATTTTTAACATCTCTCAGATGAGGTCCTGCATCTCAGAGATGTAAAGGACTGCAAATGGCTATGCTGAGGTTTCTGGGCTCCTGCCTGGGCCAGTTCCTGGGAGCCAGGTCCACACCGTCTCCACATCCCTCACACTCCTGGCTTAGCATTAGCCTCACATTCAGATCAGCTTTGACCCAGTGGCCCCTTGGCAGGATGTGATTTCCTCTGTGACAGGAGCTGGGTAGGGAGCAACACTGCTTGTGTAGTCCAGGGTGGGGGGTCTTCAGTGAGGTGCATTTTGGGTTGCTCCTTCAAGGGCAGCCTGAAAAGGCTATGACATCAGAGTTCAAAGTGCCCCAGGGCCTTGTCTGTCACCTGTGTGAGGCTGTGGATTCCATTCCCAGTCCATCCGCACCAGCTAGGGCACACGGGGACCACCCTGGGTGGGTAGCAACAGGCTAGGCTGAGGGCTCCAGGGTAACAGGAAACAGCCAGGCTCTGCATCCGATCAACAAACAGCTCTCCTCTAGCCTGGGTACCTGAGCCCTGAGGGGCACTGGAGCTGGAGACATCACAGGAAGCCCAGCAGTGGTCGGTCAGGCCTGGCCAATGGCTCCATTGAGAGGCTGCAGCGGCTAGGCAGACTCCTGCACCGAGACTCGCTTCAAGTGTGGAAGGAGTGGCCTTCAGAGCAAGTGAGGAAAACTGAAGTGGGGAAGTACAACAAAGACACCCCAGAGTAAGACTGGTGTTCAAGGAGTTTCTTCAACAACAAGGATGTAGACCATGTTCACAAGTGAAACTCACAGCCAGGGACACCATGAGGACTCAGCACAGCCCAGAAGTAGGTTACAGGTGCCTGCCCTTGTCCCAGCCATCTTGGACCCCTGCACCCCTAGCGCCCCACCCCCACACCGTTAGCCTTGTCCCTCAGCATCCCAAGAACAGCCACGTGCCTTCCGCCTTCCCAGCTTCCATGGTCATCGCCACACCTCACCTGCCAGCATAGGCCCCCTGTCCCTCCCTGCCTTCCAGAGCTCATTTCCAGGGAAGAGTCAGTATTCCGCACTCAGCACCTACCCCCAGCCACTCTCTGCTCCAATCCTCAGCCCCTTTCTGACCGCCTCTCTCCTTCTACTGTCCATCCCAGGGGGTGCTCTTGTCTCAAGCTTTATGTGCCCACAAGACTGACTGAGGCCACTTGAGCTGCTTGAGAGGTCTGGCCCGTGTCTTTAGGTCTGGACCAGCAGTAGGGCTAACTGACAGACCCAGTGCATCTCAGCCATGGCTAACCTCGACCCCATAATTTCTGGCAAAGGTCTCAGTCACTGGGATCCCAATTCCAGCTGGCAGGTGTCATCGCCTCTCTGACCTGTTTCTCTGCTCTCTTATCGGGTCCTGTTCCATCTGCCCATCCAGAAGGACAATGGGCCTATGTCATGTCTACTCAACCGCATGTGATGGTAGAGAGGCTGGGTGAGAACAAACTCCTGAGGTGAAGCCACCACACGACTTCTGGGTGATTCTCTGGTGTCACCGCCTCAGGGATCTGAAGCCCTGACTCCCTGCTTTAGTTCCCAAAACTGTTAGGGTTGGCTGTTCATAAACAATAACTCTCCAGGAACCCCTTTCTGACTGGCTGCCACAGTCCCACAAGGGATTCATAGTGTGATACCCACGTCAAGGCCTTGCTTTTACTCATGTCCCTCTAAGGTGTATGTTAGCTGACATCCTAACCTGTGTGCTTCCTATGGATGTGCAGGCGTGAGTATGAGAATCAGGACATGAGAATGTGTATGTTCAAGTTGTCCCCCGAGTGAGACTGGAGGTATGTTCATGTGGTATACGCATATGTACAACTCTGTGTGTGGGAGTGTTTGTGTGTATGCAGGAGTATGTATATATGAGTGCATACATGTGTGAGTTTAAGGGATCATATGAGTGTGTGTATGTATATCCAACTACATGTGTGAATAGGCACTTGTGTGATATGTGGAAAATGTGAGTACATGTGTTTCATGTGTGCATATGTGTGTGTGCAGGTGTGTGAATACTGAGTTTGTTTATGAGAACTGTGTGCGGGTACATGCATCATATGTACATATGCACAACTATATGTATGAGAGCATGTGTGTATGAGTGTGTGCATGTAAGAGTCTATGCATGTTTTTGTGGTTATGCGAGTGCACATGTAATACAAGCTGTAGTGTAAGCCTGCATTCTGCATGTATGAGTGTGTGTGTGGGCAAGTGCATGTGCAAGTATGCACCGTGAATGTGTTACAAGCATGCATGTGTGTGCTATGAGTGGTATATTCACATAAGCAAATGGTATATGCAAAGGCATGCAGTACTGTGTGTGGTGTATGTGCACACATGCAAGTTTGTGTGTGCAAGGGGACATGCGCTACTGCACAGTGTATGTGCAAGCATATGAGCATGCACTCAGGTGTGGCTGTGCCAGCAGAAGTACGAGCAGCACTGTGAGGCATCAGGCTGTCCCTTGCACCCTGTGGGTGCAGAGACAGTGGAGACTCTGCCCCCCAGGGGTATGGGCATCCAGGGAGGGAGGGTTCTGGGTCAGAGCAGAGCCCCAGCCTGCTGTCTTCGATCAGCTGTGACTGCCAGGACACTTGTGCAAACAATGGGCTTCTGTGTGAACAGAACTTGTGGTAGGGCTGTGCCCTGGGTCCTGGTTCTTTTCCACGGTTTCTACACATCCTAGAAAGTGGTTTATTACTCAGGGCCACAGGTTATTATCAACAGTAAGGTGATTGTGCAAGGTAGGGGTCACAGAGCCCTGGGGGGATAGTGGACTACCAGGATCAAGGGTATGGGCAGGGTTAGCTGCTCTCAGGTGCCAACAGGCTGGGTCAGAGAGTGTGCGCCCCTCCTGTAGGAAGCTCTGCCCACACCAGGAGTTAAGTTCTTCCTCTTCTTTTTTTTAAATACATTTCTTGATATAACCTTTCTCTTTCTCTGTTTCTGCCTCTTTCTCTCTTTCTCCCTTTCTGTATGTGACAGAGCTCTTAACTGGAAAAATACCAAAATGATCAAGTGCATGGTACATGGCCTGTGAGGCAGGAAAGACCTCCATGCTTGTCCTAGTCCCGCGTCCACAGCAGCCTCACTGACCCTTGACTGTCTTTGTTCATATTTTGCCACTGAGTTTGTATCCCTCACACTTGTATTGCCCTGAGACTGAGCTGGGTGTATGTGAAATAATTTCACATCATTTTGAGTGTGTGTCTTTCTCTGCCTGTTGATTTTACAACCTGTCATGTAACTGTAGTGCAAAACAGATTCACCATGCACGGCAGCTCATCGAGCCCTCCTGTCGCCATTGGCGTCTGTGTCACATGCTTGCAGCCTTAAGCCTTAACCCTCTCCAAAGCAGTTTGACTCATTTCCCATGAACCCCAACTGGATGGGAAGGCTCCTGGTGCTGCACACATCTGCTCTGGTGTCCTCCCAGGCTGCACTCCGACCGGGTTTGGGTGACACTTCCCACGCGCACCACCACTTCTCCCCACTGAGTGTGTGCTGGAGTCTCTTCTCCTTATCTCTTGGCCCCTGTCTGGCCCTCGTTGGCCAGCATGGCCTGCACCAGCATTATATCAGTCTTCCAGTGCCTGCACAGCAGACCCCCCTGCTTCTACTCAGTCAGATTTTGCAAAAAAAGGTTCATGGTGCTGACATGTTTTGTGTTGGTGTCTCATCTGAGGAGTTTGACCCTGACACTCAGCTCCTCCCCACCCACCTGATTATTCCATAAATGGGAGGACTAGTTCAGCTTCCATTTGTAACAGTCTGAAGGTCAGAAGTCCAAGGTCAGTCCACTGGACTAAAATCCAGATGTAGGTAGGGCCGCTTCCTGCTGGAGAACCCAGCAAAGGTCTTACCTTCTCAGCTCTCCAGCCTCTAGAGGCCACCTTGGGGCCTATACTCCTTGGCTCTGTCCTCTCCTTTCATTCTCTAGGCCAATAGCATGGACATTCCCCTCCCCTCTGCTGACCTGTGATCACACCAGGTCCACCTAGTCTGGAACAATGTCCCCATCTCAGGATCTGTCACATAATCACATTGGCAAAGTCTGTTTTGCCATAGAAGGGTGCACATTTACAGGAAATGGACATCTTAGAAAGCATTAGTCAACTGGTACAGGAGCCAGTTGCCTAGTCTTGAATATGATCATTCATTTATCCCAATCTCAAATACTGATGGGACCAGCCCTCTTCCCGCCATACACACGCCCTGTTTCCCCTGTATGAAACGGCTGTCTGCTCGGGGCTGGTCCCAGCACTCTCTCATCAGTCCTCAGATGAGGGTCTGCTGTGGTCCTACTGCTCCATCTGTGTAGCATTATCCATGTGGCTTTATTAAATGTGGCCCTATCTATGTAATGCTATCCACATTGCCCTCTGAATTTCTGTGCCTCATGGTGAGGACTAAAGAAACCCCCCACCCCCGCCATTCTTCTGATATCTAAGAGATGAGAGTTTGGCTGAGAGTTAAATTTCCTCCACTATCTTCCTTAAGGAAGAAGCTAGTCTGACCCTCAGCAGCTGGACACAGAGAACCACACCTGCTCTGTACCCCAGGAGACCTGAGCACAGAGGGGTGGATGGGGCAAGGCAATTCTTAAAGACCAGAATCATCTGTGCTATGCTGGTTAGGGTTGATATAGTTAGAAGACAGAAATCTTCTTGATGTGGCATTTAGTATAAAATAAGGGGACACTCAAGTGACCGTGATATATGAGAGAGCTCCCAAGAAAGGAGCTGCCCAAACTGGGGACCAGACCCTGTTGGAGAGAACTTAGCAAAGTGGATGCCCAGCAAGGCCAAGCTGAGGTTAAGGCGAAAGGTCCACTATGGATTGTAGGATGACATCATTGGACAAGACAGGACTTCACAGACATCCAGTCATGATAGCCCAGCAGTCTCAACAAGAAAAAGGATGGCTGGGCCGGGAGGTGACTGCAGTGCCTCTTGCGCCCTCTGCTGACCAAACTTGGCCCTACATGCAGGGAAGGAGACCGCAAAAACTGCAGCCCTGGCTCCCGCAAGGCCTGGTGGGCAGGGAACTGGAGCAGCACAGAGGAGGGGCCACCTCCTTGGCCACCATTTATGCATGACATGTGTCCTTTGAGCTGATGGTGGCAACAGCTTCTCCACAGTGCATGGAGGGACCCATGGGGTTACCCTGAGGGAAGATCAGCAGCCAAAGGGAAAGCAGGCGTGGACAGGGCTGAGTGGCCAAGGTGGGACTCACAGGGACAAGCTGTCTTTCCGTAGCCACCGACTTACTCCATCCAGCCTGGGATGCCAGTGGACCTGCTCCCATGGGCCACCATGAGTCCTGAGGCCACAAGGGGGCTGGATCCCAGGTTTGCCCCTGGATCAGAACAAGCCGTGTCATTCTTGTCACATGGCTGCCCAATGCCTGTGAGGGATAAGGGGAACCTCATAATCAGAGCCTGCAAAGGCCGGGTAGATAGCATGGGGTTCTGCAAGCTCTGAGCAGGGTCCTGAGATTCTCTGTGCACAGCAGCAAGACCCCCAGGGGCTTCCTATGCTACTGTCAAGCAGAGAGGTCCCATGTGTGACATTGGGTCAGTGAGACCTGGGCAGCCAAGCCCTGGCTGGCCTTCTGCAGCCCAACAGCTGAAACAAACTCTTGCCAGGACTGTCTTGGACCAAGCCCCAAGTGTGTGCTGGAGTCTCTTCTCCTTATCTCTTGGCCCCTGTCTGGCCCTCGTTGGCCAGCATGGCCTGCACCAGCATTATATCAGTCTTCCAGTGCCTGCACAGCAGACCCCCCTGCTTCTACTCAGTCAGATTTTGCAAAAAAAGGCTCATGGTGCTGACATGTGTCCTTTGAGCTGATGGTGAAATGTTCCTGTGAGTGTTATGAACACCCAGACACTTTCCGCCTGCTGGGGTACGTGCTGGCAGCTCCTACTTGCTATCATGAGGTCTCATCTGGTTCATTCATGCACCTCTTTACAACCAGCATTTGTGCTTATTTCCCTCCATAATCAGCAGGAACAACTCCCAAGCATTCTGCCCTGGGATAGCCCCTCACTGACCTGGTGGCCCTGCTTGTTCTGTGACATTGTCATTGAAATTGGGCTGTTTCCTGGCAAATTGCCCTCTCTCTTCCTACCATTTGGCTGGTCTTGTGTGTGTATATTCATGGTGGGCCACAGAGAAAGCCCTTGGAGGCTCACAGCCTTGAACCATCCCTGTGGCAAGTCCAGGACTTGCTATGACACCTGATTTCACCAGGAAAGACAGAATCATTACCCATCTTGCAGCTTTTGGTTCCTGCTGCATACTGGAGCAATCTAACTGCCTGGGGTCAGTGAGGTCCCTGCCTTTGTGGTGAGACCAACAGGTAAATAAGCAGGTTGGTGTAACATGGACAGAACTATAGAACGCTGATGTAGGGCAGGCCCCCTAGCTTTTCACCAGGCTAGAGTTCAATTTACTCATGGTGAAATGCATCAAACACACACACACACACACACACACACACACACAGAATTCAGCAGGGGTCCATGCCAACCAACACAGAAAATTCCATCAAGTCATCTAAAGAAAAGTCAAGGGTAGATTCTTTGGAAATGAGATCACTGGGGAATGAGAGCTTTCTCAAGGAGAAGAACAAGAGGAAGTTTTAGGGGGAGTAAGGAGGAGAAGCTCAGATACTGTGAAATGGTAATCCTTGACAGCAAAGCTCAGCCAGGGTGGCGCTCACAGTGGCTGGATAGTATCCTCAGAAAAGTGCTTTTTGCAAGGTGTGATGACTTCTGCACAGGCTGATGGCTCTGGAAGAGTCTTTTGTGATATTCTGGTTATCAGACACAGGCGTGAGTTTTGCCTCTTTCGCTGCCTGCTGCTTTATCCATCTATGCTTTGTGCACTGGGTTGTTTTTTGTTGGGAGAGGGATTGTTTGTTGGTGGATTGATACTAGGGATTAAGCCCAGGACTTAATGAGCTATATCCCCAGGGCCTTATTTTTTATTTTGAGACTGCAGCTCACTAAGTTGCCAAAGTTGGCCTCGAGCATGACGATATTCCTGCCTTGGCCTCCTGAGCCACTGAGATTATAGGTAGTATCATTATGTGCAGCTATTTGTTTTATTTTAATTCTGACAACTTTCTCTCATGACCAGTTTAGGCAGCTCCATCTGCCCCCAAAGGAACCACTATGAATCTTTTCCATCATAGACTGATTTTGCCTGACTTACAGCTTCTCTAAATAAAATCATTTGAGAGTGTTTTTCAGTGGCAGACAATTTGCCTGGCATACAAGAGGCACTGGGTTTCAGCCCCAGCACCACCAGAAAGAAAGGGAGAGAGAGAGAGAGAGAGAGAGAGAGAGAGAGAGAGAGAGAGAGAGA